>CM053032.1:66468513-66872399 GCA_028564925.1 Lithobates sylvaticus | reverse complement strand
TATAGTAATGCAAATAGAAGCTGTAGCCATATGCATTTCTCATTATTATCTCTTTATGCAAACTGACATTTTATATTGTTGCAATGCACCATTATAATCACTCACCCTGCTGCTTTGTTTGTGCTGTAGGTATCTGTTAATGGGTTCCCGTGTGTCAAAGAGGACACAGAAAAAAAAAAACTTACAGAGAACATGATCAGACTACAAAGAAATATTTTATCACACAAGAGAGAAGTAAGCTGGACCGGGCTAATGTGCTAAGAACAAAAATATTATAAAGCAACGATGCAAGTCAAGTTAAAGTGAGCTTAGGAAAAGTAACACTGTGCTAGTTTTTCTTTGTATTAAAGTTTTAATGTATTTTAAATGAGGAGATTAAAGCAGACCTTGCAATATGTTCAGGTTAAACAAAAACACTCTCACAACCATAGATTATGGTGATAGCGGCTGCATATCGAGGAATTGATTTCTTACTTTTCCTCCTGCACCCACTGAATGCCTGCGGAAGGGAGAGGAGGAGAAACACGCTTTCAGCGGCTGCAGTGGGAAAATGGAGAGATTGATTAGTCTATATACAGCTGCCCCCGTCATTCCTCCTATTCAGCTTCCTTCTGATGCCCCCCTGTGATTTTTCCAAGACCCGGCTATGCCGGGTTCCTCCTCTCAATTGCCAGCTACTGCAGTCGATCCATCAGAATGGAGAGCAGGAAGGGGTCAGTAAATGTGTCATTTACCAGCCCCTTCGTTTTCCGAACGGAGAATCTGTACCAATCACTGACTTTGTCCATTCATACCTGTGGCATAGTAAACTGTGTTCACTATGCTTTAGTTTGTGATTGAACAGGAAGCTTTGTACAGAGCTATTCCTGGCCATTCATTCTGTGCAGCTGAGGCTCAATCTCCTTTCTCTGTCTCAAAGGTGGAACGTCTGTTTAGACCCCTGATATCTCACCAAAGCCCCCCAACAAGGCTCCTAAGAAATTGTAAAAAATAATTTTAGCACCCCCTAGTTAGTGTGCTAGAGTGATACATTTTTGTTGTTAGTGTATTTTAGTTAGTGTAATTTTCAGACATGGCTGACAGCCAAGCCTGTGTTTTTTTTTTTTTATCTGGGTCTGGGCATAGATTTAGGGAGGGTTTTGATGGCTCAAAAGCAGCACCTCTGATACCTCCCCCTACTTCTAGAAATTTGGAGAAGATTCTCAAAGAATGGGAGGGAAGGTAAGAAAGTAGCTGCCTGGAGTATTCATGAAGGCCCTGACCAATCCCTAACAGATGGGTTGGGAGGTGGCAGGCCCTCTCAAATACTCAGGATCAGTCCAGCTGGGGCAATGAAGTTCGGGTGGAAGATGGAGATGGAGTGTTAGGAGGCTGTCGGAAACTTTTGAGGTCATCCCCCTAGTCTGGGGGGGGGGTCAGTGGCCTTGGGTCTGGGAGCTCGGGTCCGGAAATGACCCTCTTCTTGACACACAGAGGTGTCCTGACCAGTTGCACGGGAGCAGGTGGGAGGACAGCAGGAGGAGAACACTGTGCTGGACTCAAAACCAAGTGCCATTGCCCCTCATAACCAGCAAGAGCTGCTGCCAGACTAGCTTCGGCCCTGCATACCCAGTTTCCCCAACTGTGGCTGGGACAGACACTTATGTTAACCTGCTATTTATTGAACTGTATCATGTGCTGTCACCCAATGCAACCACGGTGATCACACCCTTGAATTACAAAATGTGTACTGTTACCCGTGACAATCACAGTGGGCGATCGTGCCCATGGATTACAAATATGTCCAGCGATCTGCTTAAAGCTGGAAAGAGTGACTCTATGCTTGAAAATGCACAGAGATGTCTACTGTTGCCCATAGTGATCGAAGTAACCAGCTGGTGCCTGCAGGGGGGAGTTTGCCAGTTGTCTAACCATGGCTGATGGGAAGGACTATCCTAAACCTGCTAACCATGGTGAGATATCTGCCACAGACTTTGCTGTTATTAAAGGCAACCCCAGTAAATGCATGCTGCCATCTGCTCCCAATTGCTCGGGAACAGTCGGTGCCAACCGGCATCTCTGGACAAGTTCTGCAAGTGCCAGAGTATGTGTCATCATCATCATCATTGTGCTGCAAACAAGAAAAAGGCTGGGTTATCAGCATCACAGGCGCCATCCAGTCTGGAAGGTTGAGGGTGGAGCCAAGCCCTGGAGGAGACCCAGCGTGCCCTGCTAGCAGTGAGAGAGAGGAGCAAAATGGCAGAGGGTGCACACTTGTACCCAGCTTTAACCTGGTTGCCTGATCTGCAGGAGTGGACACTGGTGGACACTGGTGGACACTGGTGTCCGGTTGGAGCATTACAAGGGATTTGTTCTTGGCATGATTGAAGGGACTGAGTACTTGTGCCTGCTGTGCCCTGCATGTAGAATATCAACTACGGTGGTTGGTGCCTGGATCCCGTGCCGACACTGTAACGAACCACTCCTCCGGCTGACATCCAGCAAGCCGGAGCCACAGAATTACAGTGTGAACTTGCAGTCAGGACTGTGTACTTTGCTGGCCTGGGCCTGGAACCATGCGCTCAAGGCGGGGTAAAGTCTGAGCCTGGTGACTCCCCTGCGAAGAACAGTGACATTGGGGAAGAAATTTGGAGATCCGCCGCCTGGAGCCACCTTTGCAGGAAGATGACAAGTCTTCAGGGGATCCGGCGGAGAGTGGTAGTGGTGGGGACATAGACTGGGGATCACCCAGACTCAGGCATACTTTGGGCTCATGGATGACGAGTTTGCAGACTGGTTGTCCCACAGCAGATGGGAGGAGGAGTGGGAGTGGGGACCCACTCAGAGGCAAGAGGAGGCACTAGTAGAGGTGCTAAACGTGCCAGATCCAGCTGAAGGGACCGGAGCAGCCACAGAAGCCCCAGTCAGTGTTAAGCGTGTAAGTGGGGGAATTAGCGTGGCCGTATTATAGAGGGAAACACACTGCGTGGTATTGTAAATGAAGTAACTTTAATTGCCAGATAAGCAGCAGTAGAAAATTATATTTACAAAAGTGGAGTAAACAGTTAGCATAAAAGGCACAGATTCACAGTCCATTCACCAAAGATACAGAATGCAGCTCAGTAAACTGACAATGTAGTTACTATTCCTCTCTTCAGGGACATCAGTGGTATACAAGGCACATTTTGATTACTTGCCATAGACTGGAGTTCATAAGCAGGTTCCACAGATGTAGCAGATATGATTTAACAGGAAAATACACTGTCTTAGATGATCTTCTATCACAAGCACAGAAGCAGTGCTGATAAGCAGGTCTCCTGTGGATCTCTGTTCTGTCCCTACAGGCTGGAACACTCTGCCTGAATAAGGCCTAGCTTTACCTCACAGGCAGTATACCTTTCCCTCACTCATTCCACACACATGTATCTCAAAATGGTGGCCCCTTTTATATGAAAGCTAAAAGAAAATGGTGGGCAAAATCTCGAGAGAACTTAGTACCAAACAGAACATGAGGCTTCTCCAAGATGGTTCAGAGAATGTTACAGCCTCAACAAGGTTTCACAAAACAGCAAGAAAACACAAACACATTCTGAATATAATATGACATTTCTGCATGACAAAGGAAGTATGATACAATATTAGTCCCACTTCTCTCAGCCAGCAAGACTGTCCTGTTACAGTTAACTGTATGTGAGGAGGCTACCTACAAGCAGACCTTCTCTCACAGGCCCTCAACCACCCAGACCAGAGCAGTAGTGGGTATTGAGGTTGTCCAACACCTGTGTCCTCCCAGGTAAAGGAATGGAAACCAAGAGAACTACCCAGGTTTTCCAGGTTCCAGCAAAAGGTGCAGCGCAAACCACTCTAAAAAGGGGCTACCCCTATTTCCCTCCTGACATCATGGACATCATTGAGGACTCCCAGAGAGAGGGGGAGGATGACCTGGTGTGGGAGTATATGTACATCCCTAAGCCTTTACAGGTGTCAGAT
Source organism: Lithobates sylvaticus (assembly GCA_028564925.1). NCBI lineage: Eukaryota > Metazoa > Chordata > Amphibia > Anura > Ranidae > Lithobates > Lithobates sylvaticus. Next base: position 66,868,430 of record CM053032.1, on the reverse strand, counting down.
TGTGAGGAGACCTGTGCCCAGTTTCAAGACATTCGCCAGGAATGGAGGCTAGGAAGGGCAATTTACAAGAATAGAGTGGTGATTGTGAAGGCAGGACAGCCAGCTAGGAGCCACTTTGTTGCAGTCAGGAAAGCTTATGGCAACTAGAGAAGGTTGCCAGACCCAGATCTCTATGCATAAAGGACTGTTGTGTGCAGCTTACAGGAGGAGATTGTCACATAGACAGCTGGGGGATTGCTGCCTGTGTCTTTTGCTTTCCTGCTCATTATGGACTAGGCCAGCTTGCCAACCTGACCCATGCCAGATGGAATATAATAATTATTGTGACATACATGGCCATCATCCGTAATGTATACAAATAGGAAAAAAGGAAAAAGGATATTGGACTGTACAGGCCAGAAAGAGCAACATAGACTAATTTAAGTAAAAAATTAAATTTTTATGAAAGTATTAAATATTAAAAAACATTGATGCAAACGCATCCATCTTCCTCATAGAACATAAAAAGTTGTATGTAGCTAGAGAATGAGCACTAGTGTATTGGGTCCTCATGTGCCAATATGTTTCGCCAGTTATTAGGGCTTATGAAGACCACACAGTACTCATCAATGGAGCGAAGCAATATCAATTCCAACCATATATGGGTACATATATCAATCACTATAATATTTACATACAAAAAAACAGGAAGATCGCCCAGGGGACTTTAGATGAGGTGAGTATGGCAAACCAATAAACATACCAAGAATAAATTCAATCTCATTTTTATTATTGAAAACTGTCATACATGGTGGGCAGTAAAGGTCAAGCCGATGTGGCATTGCATACAATATAAGAAATGACATTCCACGTACAATTGTAAAATAATAAAATAAATGCAAATACATGCATCAATAATACCCTATGTGTTTCGCCCGACAAGGCTCGCTTCTTCAGGGGTGGATGCGTGTATGATATATCTGCAATAAAATAAAAAATGTACAATGGTGGTATTGTGGTAACTGGTCAGAGGGGTCTCAAATATACGACCTTATACTCACCAATAGGCTTAGGCCAAGATCCGAACTGAGAGTGAGAGGAGGGATGAATTTTCTTAGCCCGCCCTGCCATCTCTGGACATGCACGGCCATTTTTCTAGCTGCACACCAACAGCCAGCGCGGCGAGCATGGTGAGAAGGTTTTGCTTTGGCAGCCATTTCCTCAGTCCCATATACAGTGGTGTGAAAAAGTGTTTGCCCCCTTCCTCATTTCCTGTTCCTTTGCATGTTTGTCACACTTAAGTGTTTCGGAACATCAAACCAATTTAAACAATAGTCAAGGACAACACAAGTAAACACAAAATGCAATTTGTAAATGAAGGTGTTTATTATTAAAGGTGAAAAAAAATCCAAACCATCAGGGCCCTGTGTGAAAAAGTGATTGCCCCCTAAACCTAATAACTGGTTGGGCCACCCTTAGCAGCAACAACTGCAACCAAGCGTTTGCGATAACGTGCAATGAGGCTTTTACAGCGTCCTGGAGGAATTTTGGCCCACTCATCTTTGCAGAATTGTCCTAATTCAGTTACATTAGAGGGTTTTCGAGCATGAACGGCCTTTTTAAGGTCATACCACAACATCTCAATAGGATTCAGGTCAGGACTTTGGCTAGGCCACTCCAAAGTCTTCATTTTGTTTTTCTTCAGCCATTCGGTGGTGGACTTGCTGGTGTGTTTAGGATCATTGTCCTGCTGCAGAACCCAAGTTCGTTTCAGCTTGAGTACACGAACAGATGGTCGGACATTCTCCTTCAGGATCTCTTGGTAGACAGCAGAATTCATAGTTCCTTTTATCACGGCAAGTCTTCCAGGTCCTGAAGCAGCAAAACAGCCCCAGACCATCACACTACCACCACCATATTTTACTGTTGGTATAATGTTCTTTTTCTGAAATGCAGTGTTCCTTCTACGCCAGATATACTTGGACACACACCTTCCAAAGAGTTCCACTTTTGTCTCATCGGTCCACAGAATGTTGTCCCAAAAGTCTTGGGGATCATCAAGATGTGTTGTGGAGAAATAGAGACGAGCTTTGATGTTCTTTTTGCTCAGCAGTGTTTTTCTCCTTGGAACTCTGCCATGCAGGCCATTTTTGCCCAGTCTTTTCCTGATGGTGGAGGCATGAACGCTGACCTTAACTGAGGCAAGTGAGGCCTGCAGTTCCTTGGACGTTGTTGTGGGGTCTTTTGTGACCTCTTGGATGAGTCGTCGCTGCGCTCTTGGGTAATTTTGGGCGGCCGGCCACTCCTGGGAAGGTTCACCACTGTTCCATGTCTTCGCCATTTGTGGATAATGGCTCTCACTGTGGTTCGCTGGATTCCCAAAGCTTTGGAAATGGCTTTATAACCCTTTCCAGACTGATAGATCTCAATTACTTTCTTTCTCAATTGTTCCTGAATTTCTTTGGGTCTCGGCATGATGTGTAGCTTTTAAGGATCTTCTGGTGGACCTTACTGTGTCAAGCAGCTCCTATTTAAGTGATGCCTTGATTGTGAACAGGTGTGGCAATAATCAGGCTGGGTGTGGCTAGAGAAATTGAACTCAGGTGTGGACAACCACAGTTATAGTATGTTTTAACAAGGGGGGCAATCACTTTTTCACACAGGGCCATGATGGTTTGGATTTTTTTTTCACCTTTAATAATAAACACCTTCATTTACAAATTGCATTTTGTGTTTACTTGTGTTGTCCTTGACTAATGTTTAAATTGGTTTGATGTTCCGAAACACTTAAGTGTGACAAACATGCAAAGGAACAGGAAATGAGGAAGGGGGCAAACACTTTTTCACACCACTGTAAGTTTTTTTTAGAATCAATCAAACACCCTTTCTCGTCTCCTAATGTGCATTGGGGGGGGGGGGGTTACTAAGATATACACACTATACTTATACCCACAGCGGACACATGATTTTTGGAGACTTTTTACTTAAAAAGGATGGCAGTACAATATCTTACATAAACATCCGACATCTCTCCAGGTCCTGTTTCTTTTGGACATGTTTTTTGGACACATTTTATACATGGACACATTTTATACATGGACATGGAATAGCGATGTCTGTAGAGGAGTCCACCCAATGCGTTTCGATTAAACATTTTTGTTTCTGGGTTCAAAGACCCAACTGTCCAGCGGGTTGATTGCAGCCGATAAGCCTTTTTGACCTGGGTGGCGTAAGCCCCACCAGGTCAAAATCATCTGGTAAGCCTCCTATCCTAACGATGGTGGTGGTTTCACGTTTCTATTAAGAAGTTTCCTTTGTTTGGATTCACACACTTCTAACTTGAACACAAGCAGAAATTTCCATGGACTTTTTTTCACTTTATTGTCAATAATTAGGTGTACACTTTATACAATTTGTTTGTATGTGTTTGGTTTCATATTTTGGTTTATGATATCACTATAGACATTTGTTTGTTCATTTGTCACGTACTAATACTTAGCGCCACACTTTTTGTATTTTTTCAGTTTGTCGCTATTAGTCTATAGCAGTGTTGGCAGCTTTGGTATACTTATTAGTCACAGCGCAGTATTTTTTTCTCTCTTTTTCTACACATATGGGTAGTGTCTGGAATAAGTATAACAACCTTGGCATAACATTCCTTTTGATAATATTGATCCTACCGAACCATGTAAAAACATCCCTATTCCATCACTGAAAATCTAATTTAAACTGACGCATCATAGGTGCAAAGTTAAGTTCAAAGGCCCTAATTGGGAAGTGATCTGGTGTTGAAGAGCAGTATCCAGCTCAACCCCCATTGCTTCTGACTTTTCATTATTCACCTTGACATAAGACAGTGCCCCCATATGTGCTCAGTTACTGTAGTAGGAATGGAAGGATATTAGTGGCGAAGAAACAAAGAACATCAAATCATCCGCATAAGCGGCAATTTTATGTTCTCCACCTTTTGTTAAAATACCTCTAATCTCCCCGTTTGGCTTGTATCATTCTCAAAAGTGGTTCTAAGGTAAGAACAAAAATGATAGGAGACAATGGGCAACCCTGGCGAGTCCCGTTTCCTATTGGGAAGGGATCTGACAATATATCATTGATCTTAACTCGTGCCGTCGGTTTGATTATAGATTTGAGAACCAGCTCTGCATCCCCGCCCCCAGTCCAATATGTTGTATCATAGCTTTTAAAAATCTCCAGTCAACCCTATAAAATGCCTTCTCTGCATCTGTGGATAACAGCACTAGGGGGATATGATGTGTTGGGAGAGATGTATAGCACTCAGCACCCACTGAGATACTCTCTCTACCCTCTCTATCTGGAGTAAAACTCACTTGATCAGGAACTATCAGCATAGGAATGTGGGGCATTAATCTCGTTGCTATGGTCTTTGTAAAGATTTTTAGATCAACACTGAGCGAGGAAATTGGGCGGTAGCTAAAGCAGATGGAAGGGTCTTTCCCCTCTTTAGGTATGACTTCTATGTGGGCTAGTAGTGTCTCTGCTGGTATTATCTGCCCTTCTCGTAATGAGTTAAAGGCGGTCACAAATCTCCCTGCCAGTTTCTATGAAAATAATTTATAATAAGATAGGGTGTAGCCATCCGGCCCGGGGGCCTTACCCGATTTCAGAGACTTGAGAGCCGCCTGAAACTCCTCGTTATTGGGGCCTCCAGCTCTTTCACTATATCTTCCGGTAGTCTTGGCATTCCTGAGGCTTGAAAGTATCTCCCTGTATCATCCAGTCTACTGTCTGTCGACGCAGAGGAGTGCTGCCAATCCAGCTGATATAGGTTTGCATAGTAGTCCCTAAAAGCTTGTGCTATCTTTTGTGAAGAGTCAACTAACACATCACCTTGTGTTTTACAATGAGATATGTAATTCCGTGCCCTCGTCTCTCTCAGGGCATTAGCCAGAATCCTACTTGTTTTTTTTCCAAATTCATAAAATGTTCATCTACATCAGGTTAATTCAGCCTTTGCAGTGTGTCCTCTTCACCATCATACAAGCACACAACTCACTCACCAGATCTACTTGACCCCCATTACAGGTAGTCAAATATGATAACTGTTGATCCGCTTGCATTTGCCATGTCTGGATACACCATCAATAGCGGCGCTTCTATGCTTTTGAAAACTCTTGAGTAGAGCCGTATTCAGGGGGAATAGAAGAGAAGCCTCTCATAGTGCAGCATATCCAATGTTATTTAAAATAGGGTTACAATTACACTTACAATGTTTAGATGTACTCACAGCATTCAAACAAACCCAGAAACGCCAGTCTGTGTTCCACCTGCGTTCCAGTATGATGGAAGTGGTGTGTCACATTAGTCACACTTTTTTTTTATATATATACAATTTTTACAAAGTTTTCATATGGTTTTGTTTTTGTGGTAATAGTGAGAGCGTGGTTTATTAATATGTGATACAGTTAAGAGTATGCAGAACTGAGATCCTGCAGGGATCTTATCCTTTTGAAATTGCAGTCAGGCAGCCGCCATCTTACAACCCATCATGCCTCTTTCAAGATTCTAAAAAATTTTCTCCCCCACTATACCACATACATCACTTCCATAATTTGTCATGTAGAAATACCGTTTCACAAATCTTCTGATGGAAAGTCCCTGGTGTGACTGTGACTAGAAGCAAAATCTAAAAATCTTTTATTGCACAACCCCAGAGGTCACTGATTCATACTGCAATTATTCCCTTTAATTCATGGAGACGAGGCAGAAAGCAATCAATGAACACATAGGGCAGTTGTGTGTCCCTTGCTTTGTATCACCGTTCTTATTGATTTTATTCAGTTTTCACCCAACGCTTTAATCATATCTTGTGTGACTTCTAGATTGACTCATCTATTAAAAGAAGAGAATAACAACAGGTGCTCCGAAACATCTAAAACAAACTAATTATTAACATGACACTAATAAAGAACATAAGTATGATGAACTGCTTCATACATAAAGAAGATTCTTCAGAGAGTGGATTTCACATATCAATGCAGAGGGCAATCCTTTGCTTAAGGCTTAACTGCAATAAAAAGAAAATAAAAAGAAATATTAAGCAAATGTTGTAAATATAAGCATTAAAGCTATCAACTTGAAATAAATAATAATAAAATTGTAAACTATATAGGGAAGATTTGCAAAAAAATGTGTTCCATTTATAACTTGTAATTAGAAATGTACAGTACATGAAGGAAGGCCAATTTGCTCATGACATATGATGGCTCTATTTCCTACTTTGTAGTGCAACACAAAAATTATGCTTTACTGATCTTTTCCACAATGCATGTCTATGAGTTAGGTTACATAGTTACATAGTTTTTCAGATTGAAAAAAGACACAAGTCCATCTAGTTCAACCATAAAAATAAATAATTAAATAAAAAATAATATCAAACAATCCCTATACCCAATCCTATACACACAGTTGATCCAGAGGAAGGCGAAAAACCCCAGCAAAGCATGATCCAATTTGCGACAGCAGGGGAAAATATTCCTTCCTGACCCCCAAGAGGCAATCGGATTTTCCCTGGATGAACTTTACCTATTAATGTTAGTACCCAGTTATATTGTGTGCATTTAGGAAAGAATCCAGGCCTTTCTTAACGCAATATACTGAGCTGGCCAGAACCACCTCTGGAAGGAGTCTATTCCATATATACAGCTCTTACTGTGAAGAAACCTTTCATATTTGGAGATGAAATCTCTTTTCCTCTAGGCGTAAAGAGTGCCCCCTTTGTCCTCTCTGTTGTGCCTCTTATCAGTTTGGTTGCCCTTCTCTGAACTTTCGCCAGTTCCCCGATATCCTTTTTTGAGAACTGGTGTGCCCAAGACTGAACTGCAATATTCCAGATAAGGGTCATACAAATGATTTTGTTACAGGGGCATAATTATATCTCTCTCTCTGGGTCTATACCTCTCTTTTATACAAGAAAGGACTTTGCTCGTTTGGAAACCGCAGCTTGGCCTTGCATGTTATTATAAGACCTAATGAATCTACCAAAACCCCCAGATCCACTCACACTGGGGATTCCCCCAGTTGACGCCCCTAGTAAGTATTTGAATGCATGCATATTCTTAGCCCCCAATGCATAACATTACATTTATCAACATTACACCACATTCTTTCGCATAGGTCGCCCAATTAGACAGAGCATTGAGGTACTGTTAGTGGAGACACCTGTAAGGACGATATTTCCACTGCAAAGATTGGTGTCATCTGCAAAGACTGAAATGGTACTTATAATTCAGACCAAATCTCACTTTATAAAGATTTACAAAGTAAGGGACCCAACACTGAACCTTGGGTACACCCTGATAACCATCGCCCGATTTCAGTGAATGAATCATAACCACTTTACGACCAGCCTCGAATTGGATTTAAGGTGTTTACATGTTTTAAAAACAGTTTATTTTTGCTAGAAAAAAACTTAGAACCCCCAAACATTATATATTGTTTTTTTTCTAAACACCCTAAAGAATAAAAAGGCGGTCATTGCAATACTTATTTTTTTCACACCGTATTTGCGCAGCGTTCTTGCAAGCGCACTTTTTTTTGGAAAAAATTCACTTTTTTGAAATAAAAAAAATAAGACCAACAGTAAAGTTAGTCCAAATTTTTTATATATTGTGAAAGATAATGTTACCCGAGTAAATTGAATACCTAACATGTCATGCTTCAAAATTGCGCCCCCGCTCGTGGATGGCATCAAAAATCTCCATAGGTGACGTTTAAAAAATTCTACAGGTTGCATATTTTGCGTTACAGATCGCGGCGATACCTCACATGTGTGGTTTGACCACCGTTTTCATATGCGGGCGCTACTCACGTATGCGTTCGCTTCTGCGCACGAGCTCGTCGGGACAAGGCGCTTTAAAAATGTTTTTTTGTTTTGTCTTATTTATTTTTCTAGATTTTATTTATTATTACACTGTTTTTTAAAAAAAAAATTATTGGCTCACTTTTATTCCTATTACAAAGGAATGTAAACATACCTTGTAATAGAAAAAAGCATGACAGGTCCTCTTAAATATGAGATCGGGGTCAAAAAGTCCTCAGATCTCATATTGTGACTTCAATGAAAAAAAAAAAAAAAATGTCATTTAAAAAAATGACATATGAAAATTCCTCTTTAAGAGGTATGGGCGGAAGTGACGTTTTTGACGTCACTTCCGCCCTCCTATGGTATAGAGATGAATGGCAGCCATCTTAGCGTCACACATCTCTAGGCACAGGAGGGGAAAGGACCCGATCGCCTCCGCCGCTGCCGACGGTTCCGGTAAGCGGCGGAAGGCGCGGGAGAGCGGGCGGGAGGGGGGGCACCTCTCCCGCCGCCGATAACGTGATCTCGCGGCGAATCCGCCGCGATGACCACACCATTATCGGACAGCCGACCGCGCCTGAAGAGATGGATATCTCGGTTGTGGCAGCAGCTGCTGCCGTTACCGAGATATCCCTCTCAAAAAAAAAAAAAAACAAGGGGACGTACATCGTCGTGCGCCGTTCGGGAAGTGGTTAATCACCACTCTCTGAATTCTTTTTAAGCCAGTTTTCTATCCATTTACAAACTGATAGTTCCAAGCCTGTAGACTTCACCTTACACATGAGCCGTGTGTGGGGAACTGTGTCAAACGCATTTGCAAAATCCAAGTATACCCCGCCCACCGCCACCCCTCTGTCCAAGGTTTTATTTACCTCTTCACAAAAAGAAATCAGATTTGTTTGACAAACTCTATCTTTCGTGAACCAAGCTGTCTGTTGCTTAAAATATTTTTTTCCAGCAAGAACTCATCTATGTGGTCTTCTATTAAACTCCCAGTATCTTCCCAACTATAGAAGTTAAACTAACAGGGTCTATAGTTACTTGGTAAAGATTTTTTTTCCTTTTGTGTTCATCTGAAGCAGCTCTGCTCTCGCTTTCTATATTTACAGGACACAAAGCAACAGTGGAAGCCATTGGCTCCTGCTGCTATCAATAAATCCTGTAAGGAGGCAGCAGGGGCGGGGCCAGGACATGCTGTGTGTGTCTATGAACACATGCAGCCCAACTGCACACAGGCTATTGGGGCAATCTAAAAAGGAGGTTTTATTAAATAACAAAAGATTGGGACTTTATATGAGACAATGACTGCAGTAGAGTTAGTGTGTCTCCATCCCTGAATCATAATGAAGAGAGAGGGGGGAAGGGAATGGGGGAATGTTGGGACGTTGTGTGAAAGCACATCACCAAATGAATCAATTAGTATGTATTATTTAAAGGGGAGGGCCAGCCGGGAAAAAAAAAAATTTAAAACTTTTAATAAGCACACTTACCTGCGCTAGGTGCCCGCGATGTCGGCCGACCGTCCCTCGGACACTCGGGTCCTCAGCCCCCCGCCATTTCAAACTAAGAGAAACAGGCAGTCGGAGCCTTGCGCGAGTACGTGCAGCGCATTGTTGAATGGGGCACGCTGTGGTTGAGGTACACACACAGTTCCCAGAACACACGCGCCCCATTCACTAGAAGACGAAGCGAGGAGAAGAATACTGAAGATCACCCGCGGAAATAGAAAAGGCAGATTAGGGCGATCTGCCTAGCAACAGCCATTTCTGTAAGTTAAAAAAAAAAACTGTTTTCCTCTACATTTCTATGGAACAATTTTTACGCATTTTTTTTTTTTAGGGTGGCCCTCCACCTTATAATAGTTCACATGGATGCATGTACACAATAAACACATATAAACAATATATAACAAAAATAAATACATATATCTATATATAAATATATAATATATATATATAAATATAATAAATATAAATATATATTTACCATACAACACACCATTTAATATACCATGTTCCTAACACAGTACATATATTATAATTAAAAATATTTTACATATAACACCAAACTGCATATAGACATGAAATTGATTGCACACATGATATGTAAATTGGTTCAAAATTCCTCAGTATTTCCCATAGTAGACACATAGTACTGTGACAAATACATTAATGGAAAAGCTCTAGCACATTTGGTGGATAACATCCACTCATCAGGAGCAAATGCCATATAGGTATGTCTGTAATGAAATATAAATGCCAATAGTATAGTAACTAAGATAACAGGAAGAGGGGGAACCACCTCTTACTATCCAGCACTCTTACCTATAATAAGCTACAGTGTTCAACAACAAGTCGTATAGGTAGTGGAGGCACAATTGGGGAACACATCCCTAGAAACTGAGGGGCGATAACAGCGGCAACACATCGTGAACAGAGAACAAGAGGTAAGCATCAATAGTGCTTCTGACACCCCAATAAGTAACAGTGGTTGTAATACGTGCTTGAGTAAAGGCCCAAAGGGCTTTCTGTGCAAAATTGTAAAAAAAGTGTATCAGCAAATGGACTACATATTAAATAATTGGGGAAGAATGAAAACCCATTACCAGGGAAGGGAAGAAATACAAAGAACATACCTTGAGATAGTAAAGTGAAAACAGGTGAGTGCCTCGTTAACCATAGAATGGGAGGTAAGATCAAAGATAACACATAATTAAGGGTGAAACGTCCCACACTCCGCTGAGGTGCTTTCATCATATAACAGCTTCCCCCAGTCCCCCTGAATATATCAGATATTCCAAACCGTGACAACCAATAACTAGACAAGTACTCATATTAGTTGCTGACCATGACTGTATATTGAAACACAGGTACACAGAGTAACACTCGGGACAATCCCCTCCCTTTGCATTCAGAGCAGGTAGGATGTCCAACACAGGGAGAGCTGCTTGGATGAATTCCCCCTCCCCACTCTCACCAGTTAATCTACGTACACATCCCATAATACCCAAGGCAGACAGACATAATAGAACATATGTAATAGAATATACACATATATATACAATAATACAATATACAATTTACACATAGAAGGGCCAGGAGAGCTGGGCAAGAAGATTCCAGAGCTCTCAAGGTAAGCTGGGTTCCACAAGCCCCCACCTAAAGTGACCAGTGTCAAATCAAATAAAAACCATAGATGGATATAAGAAGAGGATGAGCACCAGAGGGAGGCCCCAGAAGTTTGCGTCTGTGCAAGACCATTGTAAGGTAAGCATACCATGGTTTAGTAATTTTAATTTTAAAAAGTCCAGCCTTTAACAACCGCTTTATTTTGGGGGGGGTATGGGTTTTGGGGGGGGTGGGGTGTTGTGGGGGGGGGTTTGGGGGGGGGAAAGGGGGGGGCATAACAACTTTTAACTCAGCATTTGAATGGAAATAATGTACTTGCAAAAATAAGCCAACTTATGGTTTTTACTTTTGTTCAAATTGTTTGAACAAAAAGCTGCATACAAATCCATGAATACATTTTCTACCTCTTTTTACTTTCCATAGAACAGCTCAGCTTGTTTCTAAAGCTATCTCCATGGACTGCTGAGCAATGTGTGCCCCCACACATCAAGTCTGACATAGTGCAGTGACTACAATATTCTCTGCATCTGGTCCCTCTGGAGAATTTAGTCTTAGAACCAGGTTCACTAACCCTTTACAGCTACTGTGGGGCAATGCATATATAGGACATATGGTGAGATTTAAACATTCTTAATGTAGTCAAGTTATGGGTCCCCTCTTGGTCAAATGAAACCTCCATAGTTAGGACAGCTGACACCCTTTCTATGTAGAGTGGGTTCGAGCAGGCCCGTACTGGGACAAAAAATAGGCCAGGGCAATTTAGACTGAGCAGTACATTTCGGCCCGTTCACGATGGCGTTGGTGCCGGAATAATCACAGGGGTCGGTCCTCTGCAACAAAAATGGTAAATGTAATGGGGCACTGGAGAAAAAGGGTCTGCCTTTTCTCCCGTTTACCCAATTTCCTTCTGGTCTCCTTTTCCTTGTAGCACCCCGAACTGATGGCTTCACTCTTCTCTGTGCACTTATACTTCTCTTGTTTTACTGTCTCCTTCACTCCATTTGTAATTTTGAAATGGATGAAAACTGCCTAGTTGGAGGGGTCACCTGACGTCATACGTTTTCCATGACATCAGCGGCCCCAGCCCTGGCACATCCCCCCGTTGCCTAGCTTCGCCGGCGCAGCGCATGGGTGCGAGGACAGCATCACTTTATTAATTGGATCCGACCTGCTAGGAATAAGGGAAACCTCAAAAGGTGTAGTTTATGTTTTTACGCATTAAAAATTAAAACAGCAGCATAATAACATTCACAATTTATTTATTTTGGTTTAGAAATAACAAGAGTGTTGTAAACAACGCCCATCTTCCGGTTTTCAATCCTGACTGGAAGTTACATCACATGTCCGCCTACACATATGCCATCTAACCCACATGCCCTTCTATTTTGAATAGCATATTAGCACTTATAACTGACTTCATGTTGATTTTCAACTTATTTGGAATTGATGACTATATAACTACATTCTTTATTTTTTTAGTTCACTGAGTAGCGCAACACTATTTTATTAGACCAGGAAAGTGGCTTATGCATGAGTATTGAAATTTATGCGCGGACGCTTTCTTGTAACAGCAAATGGCTTCACTTTTATGGAGGATGAACAGAGCCACAGATAAATGACAGAAGAGAAACAACCAGGCCAACGCGTATTACACTGAGCATAGATAGACAATACAATCCTAAAATATCATAGAAATACAAGACCTATACACTATAATACAAAAGCGCCACCTGCGCATAGATAGGTATAATGCATATAGTACATGGTCAGTTATATGCAACCATGCTGTTGTCTTTTCAACACCCCCGTCTCACAGCATGTGCATTGTCAAATTACATTCTGTTTTCTTCTGGATATAACTAGATGTTCCTTCAACAAAAGCTGTGAGTGCATCACCAGTTCATCTCCTTTGGCGGTTAGTATTGAATTCAATAAGACCTTGCTCTTGATTATCAATCAGTAGGTGATACTTGACGTCGATGAGTTTTTTGGGTCCCTAGATTGACCCTTTCTGATTGCGTAATCTTTATACATCCTGGTTTGTCTTCAAAATGGGAATTGGTTTTGACATGTCTATTCCAATGTCCACAAAAAGCTACAAATCCATATCGCTTCTTACATGTGTTTGCTGCTGCAATGTACTCCTGCTTCACGTTAACATTTGATAGCCTGGTTCTATAGGCGTTTTCACTTCCTCTTATGCTCTTGCATACGAGTTTTCCAAGATTTCTGAAATTTTTCCTAAGATTGGATGAGAAGTTAACTTCAAAATCTTCATCACTCTCTATTTGGATTCCCATAGCAGCTAATGTTCCTAAGCATTTGATTTCAAATTTATATTTTCAGCTTGTGAAATTATCTGAATATAATCCCTTCTTGTTCAAAACAAGAGGTGATAATGTCATCAACATATTAAGGATTACCGTATATACTCGAGTATAGTCCGCCCCGAATAATAAAAGCCGAGGCACCTAATTCGCAAAAAAATGGAAAAACGTATGACCTCGAGTATAAGCCTAGGTGGGAAATGCCAGCAGCTACCAGTAAATTACAAGAAATAAAAATAGTACCAAAAATGTTTTTGAATATTTAGTTCCAGAAAAACAGTAAACCTAGCTCCTGAAGTGGAAAAGAGGGCCAACAAAAACAATATGGTATCAACAATAACTTTAAAATACAAACGCCTAGCTCAATCCGAACCCAGCTAAAACACACGAGATAAAATCCTTCAAATCTGGATTCCTCCTCTTTTCATCTGTATGTCCAAACAGAGAGCTTCAACATTAGCTGTTTGAGTTTTAACAGCATAGACAATGTCATCATCACTGAGTTTTTGCAGTACACATCGCAATCACTGCTGTCCTCAAAAAAACGCTTCTTCACTGCCCCAGCCATAGCATTACTAATGCACATTTCTTGAAGGCGCGTTGCACCATGTCCTCCCGGAAATTCCTCCCATGCATCACGAACCCACTTTGCTATCAATTTCTATGTTGGGCATTCATCAGATTTCCCAACCTATTTGTCAGTTTGGCTTGACCAATGACATCCATACAAGCCACCTCTTTCGCACACGGTCTTTGAAAGGTTAATTTAAACACACATCTAGGGGCTGCAATACAGATGCAAGCTCACCTGAATAATGGCCAAAGAAACTTGAGAAGACTTTGCCAATTTTTTTATGTCATCAGATGTGTTGGCTCTGAACATATCCCGAAACTACTATGAGGTTTTTTCTTTAAGGCTGCAGAGCCATTTTATTTGTTCTGTCTTCATCCATCCAGCCTTTTAATATGTGCGCACATTGTAATTCGTGGTGGGAATTTTACCTTTGTTAGGCAAGGTCCATTTTTTTGAAAAAAATGGACCGGCCGCAGCTTAGTTCCCATTAGCCAACATGACAGAACGACTGTGAAATGTTTTTTTTTCATTCCTGGTGTTCAGGAGAAAAATAGTTTGTCTCCCAAACTTGCCACAGTTTCTGTCTTGGAAGATTCAACGGCTATAGTGTTTCAACATAGATTTCCAATATCTCCCAGGTCCATGGTTTATGGATACTTCTTTGTTTTAATGAATGAATATGGAATGACATCACCTTTTTTTCATCAAGGTTCCTTTGGCAACCTGTGAAATCTTTGTTCTTTGCAAACATAGGGCAAACCAATTCAAGAAGGCTGGTACAACCATCCTGCTGATTGCCACATACATTTATCAATGCCTGTGCCTTTTAATTTGTCACTTTAGCCATTTGAAGGCACGTAAGCGAATCCCATGCGTGTTAACACAGTAACCCATGATAACCATTTTGATGACACTCCCTAACCCATTTATGCAATTCTCTAGATTCCTAGAGCTTTTTTGCCTTGGAAATCTTTTCCAAGTCGGCTTTCAATTTTCAGCCACTCCCCCTTTTTTCATCAACACAAAATTCCCTACTTGCAATATTATACTGTTATTGCTTTCTTCTGCACTTACAACAACCATAAGTTTGAAACCAGCTCGTATGACCCTGCATATTTCTTTTGGTCCTGGCTTACCGGTAGAAGTATTGGGATCCATTTCTAACAGGAATAAAAAAAGACTTGGCTAGTTTTAGGCCTACTGCAGCTGATATATTACAGAATGTGATGACATAACTGTTTGCATTGAGCAGCCGTGTTTAGGTCTCAATAAATATAACTGCCGCCAGTGCCCTTATACTTGTACAGCCTGCTAGTGTCCCATATATACAGCCTGCCAGTGCCATTATATACAGCCTGTCAGGGTCCATTAAATACACCTCCATGGCCCATTATAAACAGCCTACCAGTGTCCATAATATACTGCCTGCTAGTGTCCATTATATACAGCCTGCCATGCCCATTAAATACAGCTGTCAGTGTCCATTATATACTGCCTGCCAGTGCCCATTATATACAGCGTGCCAGTGCCCATTATATACAGCCTTCCAGTGCCCATTAAATACAGCTGTCAGTGTCCATTATAACAGCCTGTCGAAGTGTCCATTATATACAGCCTGCCAGTGCCCATAATATACAGCCTGTCAGTGTCCCATTATATACAGCATGCCAGTGTCCATTATATTCAGCCTGCCAGTGCCCATTATATATACCTGTCATGGTCCAATATATTCAGCATGCCAGTGTCCAATATATACCACCTTCCATGTTCATTATATACAGCCTGCCAATGCCCATTATATACCAGCCTGCTAGTGTCCATTATATACACCTGCCAGTGCCCATTATATACAGCCTGCCAGTGCCCATAATATACAGCCTTCCAGTTTCCATTATATACAGCCTGGCCGGTGCCCATTATAACAGCCCTGCCAGTGTCCATTATATACAGCCTGTCCAGTGTCCCTTATATACAGCATGCCAGAGCCCGTGATAATTACAGCCTTCATTGTCCAGTTAATATACAGCATCATGCCAGTGACCATTAAATACAGCCTGCCAGGTGCCCATTATATACAGCCTTCCATGCCCATTATATACAGCATGCCAGTGTCCATTATAAACAGCCTGCCAGTGTCCATTATATCCAGCCTTCCATTGTTCTATTATACCGGTATATAGCTCTCCAGTGCCCCATTATATATACGGTAAGCCATTGTAAATGTCAAACAGTTGTCTCAACCATCTAAAACCACTTTTGAAAGAAAGTTAAAATAACAGGATCACTTGAGAAAAAAAAGGGGAAAAAAAACTAAAGAAAAAAACAAAAACAGCACCACAATCTAAGGTATGGTAAGCCTTACTATAAAAAAAAATTGTTTTTTGGGTTAAACAACCGCTTTAATTATAAGTTAAGTCAGATTGCCAATGATTGTCAGATTCGCCATGAAGCCACGGTAGACGATGTCCCGCCTCCGATGACACACGGGCACAATGATTCCTAAGCATTGGATACTGTCCTGTCTGTCACAAGAGGAGGTGGGACATCATTAAGCGGCAGGCTGTGCGGCGATCTGACATAGCAATGGGAGTGGAGGGGGAACTCTAACACAGCTAACCTAGGCCTGATTACAACTCCTCATTGGTTACCACTTTTTTGTAATTGTATGAATTGATGGGTTTACTTTTTAGCACCAATAGCGATCCATGTAAGATCTTCCTTAATGTCTCCATATAGGAAGCAGTTTTAACACAGGTGTTTTGACTTTCTAATTACTGTAATGCTAAGGAAGCACTCTGATGGTATAGTGTATTACGACGGGAGCAAAATGTTATCCTCGAATCTTCACCGAATTCTGTGAGTAACCTATGGACCAGTCTGGCTTTGTATTGTGGATATGCCCTTCAAATGCCTCACTTTATTTGAAAGTCCAACTTACTTCCTATAGTTTATGCAGTTAGAGGGAGCTCTGTGAGTGTCCCAGGTTTTATATTACTTTAAATCATCTTCAGCTGGCCTTTCTCCATTTATATGGCTTTCAACATTTTAGCAGTTTTTCTATGACTTCCCAGGATGTTGTTTCAAGTATGCTGTGTGTTTTGACAGCTGTATGCAGCATGCGGGTGGAATACCCTTTGTAGTCCAAGTGATCTTTCTGACTTCAGCAGTTCAGCAGGAATTGTGGAACATGATTTCGGCATTGTGAGATTCACCTCTTGTTCTGACTCCTGCACATGTTTCGTTTTGGTTGAATATTCGATTCGCTGTATTTGTAACATACCGGGTGAATCGGAGCGCACTCTCTGCGAACCGAGCCCCACCTTATATTAAAGCCTATTAGAGCCTCCTGCTCTAATCGTAGGCTTCAAAAAAACAGCCCCCTCTATGGAATCCATGCGCCGAGTCCTGAAATGGCTGGATGCATGGATAGGATGGCGAAGGACAATCATCAATGAAAGTTTAAATCATCACTGCAAGTCAGTAATATTCTTTCCGCTTGACATGGGACTTTTCCATTGGACCTGACCTAATGTCACTATGTATTAGCTGCATTGGGTAGGTAATTTTTCTGTAGATTGCCTATGGAAGGGAGCAAGTATGGCTTTTTGCTTCAATACAGCATTTCATGAGCACTGTTGCAAGCGCTATTGTTCAAAATCTTCAGATAAGCCTCTCTTTATAATGGTACTGTATAGATCTGACTTCTTTGCCCCAGCCACCTGTGCCGATAATTGAATTACATTTGCTGTGAAGGCATTAGAGACTAAATAAGCTTGCTGGTCTGTGCTATGACCAGTATGGTGATTCATCCCAGTATTTTCCCTTTTGTGAGGAATCAACTTATATTTGCAAATTGTGCAATCATCAATCACCCCGGAACTTAACTGAGAGAGCCTTGTTTGCAAGACTTTTCACTGATAGAAGCCTTTCCATCTATTTCCGGAAATACGAACTTACTTTACGAGGATACACTGCTTTGCCTTGTGGTGTAATGCAGTTCAGGGAAGCCCTGGCCTTAACCTTCTGAGGTGGATAATTTTCCCTTTAGCTAGGAAAAACTTTGTCTTTTTTGCACTGTAAAAATCAATGTTTGTAAAGAAGGTCTCATGTGGCTTGTCTATGCACCCAGCCACGTGGCTTGCCACTTTTGTGTCCCACTTTAAACCACTTAAGAGTAGCCCGGAAGATTTTACCCCTTCCTGAACAGAGCACTTTATACAATTTGGCATTGCGTTGCTTTAACTGATAAAAAGCGCATCATGCAATGCTATCCCAAACAAATTTGCATCCTTTTTTTCCCAAAAATAGAGCTTTCTTTTGGTGTTATTTGTTCACCTCTGTGGTTTATATTTTTTTGCGCTATAAACAAAAAGAGTGACACTTTTGAAAAAAAAAAGCAAATATTTTTTACATTTGCTATAAAATAATATCCCCACACAAATTTTACCAGGCCAATATATATCTTCTAACTAATTTTGTAAATAAAACTCGCATTAAGCGATATTGATTGGTTTGCGCAAAAGTTATAGCAGCTGCAAACTATTTTATGGCATTTTTATGGCATATTTTTTTTTAACTTGTAATTGGCCAGAGATCTGCAATTTTAGCAGTACAGCAACATTGGCGACCGACAAATGACAAATCGGACCACTTTGACACTTTTTTGGACCATGAACAATTATACAGGATCGGTGCTAATAAAAAATGCACGATTACTGCGTAAATGTCACTGCCTGGGAAGGGGTTTACACAAGGGTGCGATCAAGGGGCTAACTGTGTGTTCCCTCAGTGTGTTCTTAACTGTGTGGGGATGGAGTGAACTAGGCGAATGCAGACATATAATTTTTCCTACTTAGTAGGAACAACAATATGTTTCCTCTTCCCAGACAGCACAGGTATTTGTGTAACACACACCAAACCCCGTGCTGGCCCACGCTAGCACGCCATCGCGCGTGACAAACGTAATCGTGCCTTCCGCCAAGCCGCATTGGGTCCCCCCCGCAGTGTAGGGGCCGCGTGCCCTCTGTTATGCCGCAAAAGCAAGAACGTACCCATATGGGATTTCGCCCAGTGGGAGCCCTCTGCCACAGAATTATCTGCCTGAAGCCGGTCGGGAAACTGTTAAAGGTGGCCACTATCCGAGACTAAGTTTCCATTTGTGATTGCTTTAGACTCTTTCTTTTGTGTATAGGACTCTAGCTTTTTTCATGCTCGACTTCCAGATAGAACAGTCCTTTTTTAATTGGACCTGTCCTTTTCCAGGAAAACAGGCTCTGCTTTCTTTCTTGTGCTTTTATGCCTTTGTACATCTTAAGAGCTTTGTTGTCCATCACGGTGTGTATTTTTTTCCTTCTGTGAATTCATCATTCATTTTGCCTTTGACAATTCCATGTCAGCTCCTGCTCGGTCCAGGTTCATAAGTATAAATAAAAGCAGCATATGTCCTCTGGAAGACTGTGGAGGGCAGGGTGACATTATGGTTTCTTATGATGTCCACATCCGATGGTGCATAGCTGTCTATGATCTCTAGCATATAGCTTTCCATGTCACACATATGCTGGCCTTCCTTCTAGTCTCATCTTATACCAGCTTTCTTAGTAAAAAATAGCTGCTGTTTATACTTGACGCTCATGCAGTTTCTGTAAAGAAGTCCACATACCTTTGGCCCTTTTCCTCTGTTCTTAGGTGGTTAAGGCTGTCATCTTCCACTAGTAATCTTATAGTCCCTTTTGCCTTGTCTATCCTTCCTGTCCCATCCTCTTCTCTTCTCTGTCTGTGGGTCTGCCTGTATTCAGCACTAATGGATGAGCCAAACACCTCCCAGCGGTTTCGGTTCGCCACCAAAAATTGCGAACATGCCTAAAAAAATATGTCGAACAACCGTTCGTCAAGTCAAGGGACAAGAACCGTGAAAAATCAAAAGTGCTAATTTCAAAGGCTTATATGCATGTTTATTGCCATAAAAAGTGTAAAGTGACAATGGGTCCTGCCCAGGGGACATGTATCGATGCAATAAAAAATGTTCTAAAAAAAATCGACCAATTATCAAGAGCATGATTTAATAATGACTTAAGTGGAAACACTCTAAATGAAATAATCCTTTAAATATCGTGCCAGGGTGTCTCCTGAGTCAGCCGTGTAAAGTAGCACATCATACCCATGTTAAAAACAATACCACAGCAAATGACATTTTCTAAAAGGAAAAGATTCATGTAAAACTGCCATTTTCTGTAATGTTTGTTCGGATCCCCAGCAAAATAGGTAAAAATCATTGAGAAAAAACGTTCCATATCCCCCCCCCCCCCCAGTCCATTACCAGGCCCTTTGGTCTGTGTATGAATATTAATGGGAACCCTATCACCTAAATGTAAAAACAATTTGGCGTGGTGGTCCCCCTAAAAATAAAATACCAGGCCCTTCAGGTCTGGAAGGATTTTACAGGGGCACCCCATGCCAACATAAAAAAATGCATGGGGATCCCCACCCAAAATCCATACCAGACCCTTATCCAAGCACACAACTGGCAGTCGCCACTGCAACCATGGCTGAACTGTATCAGGCCAGAATGCCCTCAACATGGGAAGGGTGTGGTGTTTTAGGGTATCTGAAGCCCCCCTTTAACAAGGGGAACCCCCAGATCCCCCCCATGTGAAATGGGTAGGGGTACATTGTACCCCTACCCATACACACAAAAAAGTGTCACAAAAATAAAAAATGACAGGAATACAGTTTATTGACAATTTCTTTCTTTATTAAAAAAAAAAAAGTCCTGCAATGTAAATTCAACTTAGAACCCCCGCGCTGACCGACCTGAAAAAAACCTGAAAAACTCTGCTTGATGGGAGTGTCCCATGACTGCTGCCTTTTGCGCAGTGACAGCTCTTATATACCGATGGCGGGGCCACACAGTGACATAAAAAGGTTGACCCAGCCCCCTTCTGACATCGGTTATGTCACATAACGTCAGAGGGGTCACTCATTTACGTCACTGTGTGACCCAAATCACCCTCAACCTGTTGAGGGCATGTGGCCTGTACGTCCAAGGAGGGGGGCCCCGCACTCTTTGGTATAAGGGTCCGGTATGGATTTTTGGGGGGACCCCCGGCCATTTTTTTTATTTTGGCTCGGGGATCCCCTTAAAATCCATACCGACCTGAAGACCTAGTATGATTTGGGGATCCCCCCACATATTTATTTTTTTTTGGCGCAGGGTTCAGCCATAAACTTAATGTTCATACCAGACACCAAATGGCCTGGTAATGGACAGGGGGGAACTCATGCCATTTTTTCAAGAATTTTATGTATATTGGCCAGGTTTCGACAAAACATCCGCAAGCAATTTCTAAATGACAATTTTATCCTTAGAAATAAAAAATGTTGCACTCTCATTCAATAACACTATGTCCAGCCGGTAATGTACGCAGGCCTAACATAGCGTGGGTTCTGAAAATCATGGCTCTCACAGCAGGAGCGCGCTGTAATTGGCCAAATCATTGCAGTGCATTTTTTTTGACGGCCCTCGCAGTGCATTATGGGGCCATTCCGCGGCGCATAGAATTCAACGCGAATGCTCAAAAATGTCTAAAATCGGCAAACAGGCGAACACCCGATGTCGAACAACTTACGATCAAACTCGAGCATCGTATCAATCCTATTCAGCACTTGCCACAAGTTCAACTTTGCTAAGAAGCATTTTAGTTTTGAAATTTCACAGCTGTAAATTGGCATTGTTCAAGCTTGCTAATGCAAACTTCACATCTGAACCACTTTCACTTTCAGTAACTTGTATATACATACTCAGAGTTCTCTTTCCAGTGCCTGGGTGGCTGCGAAAGTGCCTGCTGGGATAAGCTGGGTGTGCTGGGAGCTCTGCCCATAACCAGATTGCAGAGTATTGAAATGATGCGCTGTAAAGCTTCTTCGATGACCGCAAAAGGCTTACTTTTTTATGAGGATATCTTTATCAAGGAACAGGATAGAGAACACAAACAGTACACTGAACATAGATATACAATGCCTCATATTATATTATGAATACATGACTAAACACTATAATACTACAGCACCACCTTCTGCATAGATAGGTATAATGCTATAGTATATAGTCATTTTATATGCACCATGCTGTTGTTCTTTCCCACAGAAACAGGTGTTTTGCCTATGAGACAACAAATCAATGTTCATTGCACTGGCAAAATGAAACCAGGGATCTGATCGATTGCACATCCCAGCTTTTATTTCTGATACATTTTCTCTAGTTTTCAAAAATCAGCTCCCCCCACAATGTCTCGAAGATTACAATTATTGTTTTGCTACTGTGTTTTACTAGTATTTATATTGTTAACCAGCTTTATGGAGAGAGAGTTGATTTGCTTACAGCTGATGAAAGTGACATCTTCAGTTAGATCATCACCCTCTGTCCCCAAGGAATACACATAGCAGTAATTGTAAATGTCATGCTGGATTAGACAGAGAATGCTATTTATATAACAGATGCAGTCGTTGGACCTCAGAGAATCCTGTGGTCTCCTGCAGTTTTCAGTCCAAGCGGGAAGCCTCTTATTTTAAGCTATATTAGTGTGGAATCCTCCTATCTTTACAGAATGATTCCTCTGATCCTGTGGGATGGAAATCACTGCTAAGAACCAAAGTCTCCTTGCCTGGCACAATTGTGTCTCCAGCTGATAGGAATGGGGTAATTGAGTTTCACAGCAATAATGAAGGAATTGATTTGAGCTTGAGCAGAAAATGCCTCGAACCTGAATCTTTACTAAACACGTACAGCAAATTTTCTTTTTACAATTTGTGAGTGAAGGGGTTGAGACTGGAAAAAGCAAACCAGGTAAGTTTCAAAATCTCCCCAAAAAATTTTCATGTTTTGCTTTGCTTTCAAATGTGCACAAAAAGACAGAGAGACAAATACAGGTGATCCAAGCTATAAGTCACGATTCACACCTAAGCCGTTTTAAAGCCATTTTTGCATCTGCAGATTTCACTCAGAACATGGTCCATAGAAAACCATGTTACATGGGAACTGTAATGGCAAATCATCAAATGCCAAAAAGCACAAAACATGCATAGTGTGAAACAGGCCTAAACTTTCAAAAACTTTCTTTGCAGGACCATCCCATTATTATATCTAGTCCTGTAATTTGTGACAGAATCCGAAAGATATTGTTTCTTAAATACTTTATTTTAAGAGAATAAATTACTGTATACTACTGCCGGGCTAAAAATTGAACAAGTCCTGGAGCTACTTGCAGGCCTAAAGGTTACTCGCTACCATTAACCCCAACCTGCCCTGCCCCACAAACACGCCCTCATAAATTATCTGCATGAAATTAACACTTAAATTGTTTTTATGCAGAATTAAGTAACACAAATAAATATTAAACACCAACTTAATTCAGGTCCCAATCATCACAGCGTGACAGTGCCTTTCAATACAGCTTACCATGCCCATCAATAAAGCATGACCAGTGCCCATCAATACAGCGTGACCAGTGCCCGTCAATACAGCCTCACCTGTGCCCATGACACAAAAGTCTCACCTGTGCCCATCAATATAGCCTTACCTTGCCTGCAGTACAGTCTCACCTGTGCCCGTCAATACAGCCTCACCTGTGTCCCATCCAAACAGCCTCAGCGTGCCCGTCACTACAGCCACAAATGTGCCCGTCATGCATCTAACCTGTTATACTTTTCACTGTGCATTCAAACAGGTAATGTCATATGTGAGATTATGACCTAACCCATAAAATAGTGCCAACGTACCCCCGCAGGTAATTGGAGGTGGAGACTAGCAAAAAAGCTGACTTTATAGGCACAAAAGTACATATCCTACAAAGTGTCCAAAAAATAGTATTTTGTTATTAAAAAAAAAAAAATATTTTATAAATATATATATAAATAGTTATATATATATATATATATATATATAGATAATCAAAAGAATCGCGATAAATCAGCGATTACATATGCTCAAAATATATATATTTTTTTTTTTCTGCGACCGGATGTGCAGCGATTGACGGGGACTTAGGCCGTTGTTCTGGGTCTGTCTCCCTGTCTCTGCTCCTGCGTGATGTGTCTTCCCGGGCACCGATAGAGCGGTGTCCTGGTGTTTGACACATGCCGCAGTAGCCTTTGGCCGGAGAATGAGAGGAAGAGGGTTTGCTTGGGACACGCCCCCCCTCCCCGCCATCACACGGCCGAAGGATTGAGTGCTGTACAGCACGTCACAACAACAAACATTGCAAGGCGCCTCTCTCTCCGTCTGTGGATACAGGTATGATACCTTGCGTCCCCCCTCTTCCCTCCCAAACTCCATTTTATCCAGCACATTGGGATGGCAGTACTCAACCTATTTTGATATTTACAAATATACTCTAACTGAGATAACTTAAACTTTTGTATCTCTACAAGGATATTATGCAGCAATCTATGAGGCAAGTTTCCTGCATCCCTTGCGTTTTGAAGGATTCCATGTCAATTGAAGGTCCTATACCCCACTCCTTGAACTTTGCAAATACCACCTGACAAGAGAGATTTTTTTCTATTACAATTGAGGCTCCTATGAATTAAACCCCCTTTTTCTTTACTGCATGTTTACCTAACCTGTCAATGACAGGATAACCTTTTTATTCACTGTGTATCCCATTGTTACTGGCCCAAATAACAATTTACGTAAGATATTTATATTTAATAATTAATACATCAAGTAACAATATCTTCCTCATGTCCTTTATTGTTGGTGTATTTAATGCTTAATGCTTATTATAGCCTTATATGAACTTTCATTATAGAAACCGGCTTAAAAATATAGACACTGCAATTATATATAGTACAAGATCTATCAAAAACCCCACCAATATAGCGGCATTTTTGCCAAGATGTATATGTGTGTGCATGCCTACGTATTTAATATAAATATATATATATATGTCCAAATAACTGCTTAGACTCTCCCATCCTTCAGCTTGTTTCCCTGCTGCATCTTTGCCTGCTGTGCGCCCTATTCTCAGCACGCTGTTTTCCCCCCTCCCTGCATGTCCCACGGTTCCCTTTTTTTGGGCATGAGTCCAGACACTCTATATTACACAAAATAATATTTGTTTTTTCCTCTTTTAATATTAAAAATGGCTAGTTATTTTATGTTGTTAAATTCTGTAAAAACTCATTGTGATATATATTACCATAATAATCCAATCGCTCCGAGGAAGCGCTAACTTACAACGCGGAACATGTCGAGTCAAAATCCTCTGACAAGAAAAAACGGACCCCGCATCAGCATCCCCCCAGATCTACAGGACCCTACTCTATTACCAAATCATCCATATTATGCCAGTGATTATGTTAGAACAATCTGTGTTTTGAATACTGTGCAATGTGTCAACTTATGATATTACTAAGAGTAATACATCCTTACTGTCCTTAGGTGTTAGTTTGCTGAAAAGAAGGTCTTTCTGTCGTACTACCTTACAAAAAATATATTTTGAGCATATGTAATATCGCTGCTTTATAGCGATTATATATATATATATAAAATATATATTAGCTCTAGTCTCCACCCAAGTTCTAAACCTGTGCCTGACAGTACAGTCCACCTGTGCCCATCAATTCAGTCCCATTAGTGCCCAACATACAGTCTCACATGTGCCTTCCAGTACAGTCTCACCTTATGCAGAGGAAGAGACCAAGCGGCCGATCATCAGAGAGCATGGATAGCCCGCTGTCACAGCTTATCAGCCTTGCAATGAAATATTTACCAGCAAGTTGTAGCTCATAGAACAAGATTCCTTCATGTGGTATTTGGTCAAAGCAAAACCAGCATGTGCATGGCTATTTGTAATCCTTAGAGTACATTCCAGTGTATGTGTCTGTTATACGTGTTCTGTGAGATAGGATAAAGAAAAAGTATTGCATTGGCTGGCGGATGCCCTCTCACTCCTTCACCAAACTGAAGAACAGCCACAGTAACCTCCTGAAAGCGCTTCAAGTCGATGCCAGTCATTTGAAGCGGAGATGCAGACCTGGCTGCTGAGACTGTGAGTCATCTGATCTACGGGTTACAGCGACACTGCAATGATTCTCCTTGTGTAGCAGTGGCGTGGATTCGCTTATCGGAGCTGGAATCGAAGTGTTTTGCCACGTAGTAGTGGCCGCAGCCAGCCCTACTCGCCCAGCAGCGGAGGGGAGTGTTACTATGATGGACCCCGGGAACTATGAGACTTGGCCTAGTCTCTGACCCCTTTTTAAAGCCCTCCCAGAGTTCGTTTCTTGGAGCGATGGCATGCTGGGGTGTGTAGTCAGGATAGTTCTGCAGAATCAGGATGTCTGTTCATAAGACTACAGTCCCCCACACTGCTCTCTGCTGACTCAGAGGAAGATGATGCAAGTAATTTCAAGCCACACTAGAGAAAACCGGACGGTCAAGAACTGTAAGTCTGCAGTGCCAAAAAACTGAGTCCACTGTCGGCTACATTTCTATTCAACACATCAAAATAAGAATCCATATTTAATTACACAAAATTATGTTTTAAATCCGCAACGCAGCCTTATGGTCTAAATCCTACAATCCTTTTGTGCATAGCTCACACTTCCACACTCTCATAAAGTGAACAGAACATATATAGGGATCAAATTAATGCCACCTTCCACAGAGTACTATACGATCATCCACTGTATTTTTAAAACAATATAAATCAAATACACACTGTGTGATTAAACACATACTGTATGAACACCATAGTATTGTTTCAGTGCCAATATATACCGTTTAATTAGGTGTCACCATCAATATTGACAATATACAGTTACATAACCTCATTGTGCTAATGAAATCATCTTGTAACATCCAATTAGAACAAACCAGCTTATGCTGTGCTCAGCACCTTTCCCCCAGTGTGCTCTCACCTGGAATATGGAGGACCCATACAGAGATCCATTCAGTGATAGGGGAACTTTGGCACACCAGACGTATGACTACATTTCCCATGATGCTCAACTACAACTTCAGAGTGCATGAGCATCATTGAAAATGTAGTACTAAACCATCTGGGGTGCCATGGATCCCATCACAGAAAAGTCTAATAGCGCTTTTTGCCCCTCCACAGGGGACTTGGAGTAATCTTTCCGAGATAATCAACAGAACAGATGTTCCATCTCCTGCACACGTTCTTCACTCAGTATGCATAAAGATACACATATAAAAAACTATAATAGTTCTATGTGCCATAAAATACCACAACCTTTGTTAAAAAAACACCTCCAGTTAAACAACTAATAACAACTGATATGCTTCCTGAGCCTCCCAGTGCACAGAACTGTAAACAAATATGCTCAATAGCAATGCTATAGCCCAAAATCACCAATGCAAATTCCCAGGTACAATTAACCACAAATCCTTGTTGTCCAGTGTTCGAGCATCGAGACGTCAAGAGAGAGGTCAAGCCGCTCTCCCCCTACGCACTACGCACAGGGTCCACACGGCTTCCTCACTGGATGAATTTTTAGTTTCACAGTAAATAAGTCATTACTTTTTTTATATATAAATATATATATATACATAAATATATATAGTCTGGTCTCATTTCCTCCTATGCAGCTGTGTAATGATTTGTCCATCCTGCTTGCGATCTCCTGACAAGAGGCAAAATTCAATACTGCAACAAAAATCTAAGAAACGGAGTCATACCACACATTTGAATTTCTGGCTCGTTTTTCTGGAAGAAACTTTAACTGCCCATCTGAATTTTAATTCAATACCTTTGCCAATAGAGAAGAGTTCTCGCCAAGTGGCAGGGCTATTCGTACAGAGTCGCAGGCCCGGTCCTATCTCCAGGGGGACTGTGTGCCCCCTGGAAGGAGGGCGGTGGAGGGAAGCAGCCTGTAGGGAAACTGATCCCTACATGAAGCTGCTGAATGCCCGCTTTTCCTCCTCTCCCCTCCTGCAGGCATATCACAGCTGCTAGAGGGAAATGGAGGGCATCGTTTCCTCTACATGCCACTCCCTGCTTGCCCCCCTATCAATGTCCTGCTGCCCTGGGCTGGTGTGTGCTACCTGCACCATGCCACACTGCAGGGTTTCCCCCGTCCCACCTTCCGCTGGCTGCGGAGAGTGGGGAAGAGGCGGTAAATTGTAATTCGCCAGCCCTTTTCCATGTCTTAATGAATAAGTCAGTGATTCAATTTTTGTTTTTATTAATTCATAGCTGGGGCATAGTAAACTGTGCTGCTTATTATGCCTCAGTTTTTGGAAAGAACGGGAAGCTCAGCAGAGAAAGGGACTGAATAAGATCTGTCCTCAGTCCCCTTTCTCTGTCTCAAAAGTGAGACATCAAGGGTCTGTTAAGACCCCTGATATTCAACAAAGCCCCCACTGGGGTCCCTAAAAAAATATGTAAAAAATTAAATGTGACAAAATAAAATAAATGGTAAAAAATAATTAAAAAATACAAATAAAAAACTCCTGACACCAGTGGCGGAACTACAAGGGTCACAAAGTATGCACTTGCTCTGGCTTTCTGGCTTGGGGGACCCCAAGATGGCAGGAAAGGTAGCCTGCTTGCTAGACTTTAATAAAGGGTGCACAATGGGAAGTATAGGGGCCCCCCATGATCCGAGGACAGGCCCCGGGTGGGGAACAGGGGGGCCTTCACATGGTTTACTTTGCACCAGGGCCCTGAAGGTTCCAGGTGGTTGTAAGTAATTGCCCCTGAAGAAAAGAGATATGTCTAACTGAGTTTATTTTCAAGGTGGCTTAAGGTGTCTCCTGCAGGGACCAGTAAGTTCCGTTCTCGATATGCAGTCAATGCAAGGAGACATGTAAACTCTTTAGGGCTCCCGAAGGTCTCCTTCGACATCCTGTCCTGTGTAGAGCAAGATGACTGGCCAAGGTTTGAGCAGTGTGGCAAAAGAACTTACAAAGTCCTCCAGTCCCGGATTTTCCAAGTCCATTTTGGTTAAAGAAACTGAGAAGATCGGTTTTGTCCTGAAGATTTAAAGTTTTCCCATCTTTGGTCACAATCAGTATGGATTGGGAATCCCTCAGTGATTATGTGATCCCCGCTTGTGGAGCATCTCAGTAGACGGTCTTAAAGCTCTAGCATCATGAGTGTTCTCCTGAATAAATCCAGGAAAACAGTGGTTTTGGCGCCCTCAAAAGCACAAATTGTATGGTACTCTCATAACTTGCATAATAGCTTCTTTGGTGGAAAATCAATGCAATTTGCAAATAACACATCATTTATTCACATCTGGTGCCGGTGATATGAGTACCCTGTGAGCACTGTGGCCTGGCATAATCTTCCATTAAATCTTTGAGTTTATTTTTAATTGAATGCAAATATATTTGTGAAACATTGTGTTTGTTTGGATTTAATCAAAAAAAATGACTAACCTTCTTTTAAAATAGCTAGTTGCCCTGGCTAATTTGGGCAGCAATGTTTTTTTGAGTCACTAACCTTAAACAAGCATCATGCAGTCAGATTATTTTCCTCTGCATACATGTCCCTATTTAGTGTTTCAGAAATTTTTTCAAAGCATTTGGAAGCCAGGTAAACAGAATTTTCTAAAGGAGAATGTCAGTAATGAAAGCCTGCATATTTCCCAGAACAGGGGGGTTATATTTAAGTTGCAAGTCATGCCAACTCTTGAAAAAAAAAAAGGATTTTGGCATTTACCACTGAAAAGAATAAATTGGATGTAAAATAGTGTAAGCTCCAGCAATATAATCTTTATCTAAGGCCTTATTATTTCCCATGTTAGTACTATTTCAATAACCTATTCTAATAGATTTCATATTATTCTGTCAGAATGGCATGTGCTTCATGGCTTACCCAGTCCATTTAATTAATGAATGAATCAATCAATCGGCACATCTCAAACTCTGAACGCCATTCTACTTAAAGAAAGTTTGAAAGAAAAACCTAAGGCTCTGAGCCCAACAGATAAAAAGACCACACAATAAATGGAGCTCTGTATTCATTAAAGTGTTTGTATTGTCCTAAAAAATGTTATTTGCTATAGTTAAGGGAGGTGCTGATAGCCCAGCCAGTTTGGTTTTTGCTTGTGTACCATTGGGCTCTTGGTGGGAAATTATGATTTTACTCCTGTTTCCAGAAAAACAAAAGGTAAATTAGAGGACATCGCTCAAAGTTGAGGGAAACCCCCCTTTTTAGATATCTGTCTCTAAGCAAGTGTCCCCATTGGAAAATTAACCCCCTCACCTCTTGTTCGGAGGACACAACTCTAAAATGTTTAATTTCCCAAACAAATTTGATGACAAACTGAAATCCTTTAAGGTGGAGGGATTAAAAATAAAAATAATTATGTTGCATAAGAGTGTAGAACCCTTCAACTAAAATACTCCTTTTGATTTTATTACAGCACTCAATACCTTTAAAGTATAGTCTATCAGCATGCCCCATCTTGCCTGGCACTATTTGCCCCCTTTACCTTGCAAAACACTTCAAATCTGCCAGATTGCAAGGGCATCTCCTGAGCATAGCCCACTTCAGATCCCCCCACAGTTTCAGTGAGATTCAGGTCTGGGCTCTGACTGGGCCATTCCAAACTTTAATCTCTTCTGCTGAAGCCCTACCTTTGGTTGATTTGGATGTATGCTTTGGTAGTTGTCATCAGGGGAG
This sequence comes from Lithobates sylvaticus, assembly GCA_028564925.1. NCBI lineage: Eukaryota > Metazoa > Chordata > Amphibia > Anura > Ranidae > Lithobates > Lithobates sylvaticus. The sequence continues at coordinate 66,837,933 of CM053032.1, read as the reverse complement.
GGCTGGCAGCCTTAGGCCTGGGGGGCAAGATCCAGTCAAGTGCCCCACTGACAACCACCGAATCAGCCCACCATCACCAGTGCCCATCAGCGCAGCCTCACCAGTTCCCATCAGCTCCAGGGACCCGCTGAGCTGGCACAGGCAGCTGCCATCGCTGAGGTGAGAGACCCTGACACCTGAAGCTGAAACCCCACATCCCATCTATCCCCCCCATACACCCTATTCACCCTGGCCCCATGCCAGTGCCCACCTAGTAGTCTAGAAAATAGCCCTCAACACTGTGGGTCCTGCTGTAGCTGGACATGGCCAGGCAGTGACCCACAGTCCAGCAGAACGCACAGGCCATGGCAAAGCGGCCAGCAGGCTCCCTGCTGTGGGTCATGGGTGGGTGCTGCAGTCAACAGCTGCACACCCTGCTGCAGGACGGCTGGCGCCTCGGCTCCTCTGCTGATTAATTACTAAAGTGTCCCTATCCCCGGCCCCATTAGAGACGTAAAACAGAGTCTAATTGGGACCTGGATGGGGGGGGGGTTCTCTCTCTAAAGCCCCATACACACGGTCGGCATTTTCGCATGGATTCTGTCCGATCGGACAATGTTGTTGAAAAATCAGACCGTGTGTATGCACCATCGGACAGTGTACGTCGTATTGTCCGACGGACAAAGTCCTATCTCCTGCTGGATAGATTTTCCGACAACACGGTCCGATCACACCAAATCCGATCGTGTGTAGGGTAGTCCGACCGGACAAAGTGCTACGCATGCTCAGATCACATTACAAGACCAAAGCTATTGTCTACTAGCCTCTACGTAGTCCCGTCGTAGCAAAACGTCACCACGTTCAGAATGATCGGATTTTCCGCCAACTTTGTCCGACCGGGTGTACGCAAAACCAACATCGACAAAGTACGACGGACCTGATCCGACGGACCAGTACCCCGGATAATCCGCGCGTGTGTATGGGGCTTAACAGTGTCCATTAGAAAGGGTCTGTTAGGCCCCTTTCACACTGGGGTGGGCGCCGCGGTGACGGTAAAGCAGCGCTATATTTAGCACTGCTTTACCGTCGTTTTAACCGCGGTTTTCGGCAGCTCGCGGTTCGGTTTTTACCACCCCGTGAGCGGCCGAAACAAGGGTTAATAGCCCCCGCAGAGCTATTGACGGCGCCATTGACTGCCGTAATTACACTGCGGTGTCCCCATTCAAATCAAATGGGAAGGGAGCGCGGTATAGGAGCGTGTGAATACACAGGCTCCTAATACCGCTTCCCAAAGATGCTGCTAAACAGGACTTTTTTTGACCGTCCTGCTAGCGCAACCGCTCCAGTGTGAAAGCCCGGCCGGCTTTCACACCTGGAGTGAAAGGGGGCCGATTTTATTTCAGGCGGTATCTACAGAGCGCTATTTTTTAGCGCTGTACCGCCTGAAAACGCCCCAGTGTGAAATGGGCCTCCATTGTCCATTAGAAAGTGTCTGTTAGAGAGAGACCCCCTCCATGACCCATTGAGATACTCAAAGGAGTATAATGGAGCCTTGGGGAGGGTGAGGGCGCCTTTCTAACAAGAGTGGTACAGTGAACACCTTCATTCACATCTGGTCCTCATGGAGGACCCCTCCTTGTGCCCTGACACCTCACCCCTGCCCCCCAAAATTCTCACAAAGTAAAAATTAAAAATGAAAATTGCACTGTGTAGTGTTCCTCTTACCTTACGCTTGTGGGTACTGTAGCTGTGGCTGGCTCTCTCGCATCCTCTGTGGCTGGCTGGCTACTGCGTCGCAGTGGCTGGCTCCTGTTGGTGGCTGGCTGGCTGCGGCTGCTGCAACCTCTGTGGCTGGCTCCGTTGGTGGCTGGGCTGGCTCTGCATCCTCGTGGCTTGCTCGTGCATCCTCTGTGGGCTGCTGGCTGGCTCCCGCATCCTCTGTGGCTGGCTCCTGTGGTGCTGGCTCCCGGCACCTCTTGGCTGGCTCCCGCGTCATCTGAGGCTGGCTCCATGCGTCCTCTGTGGCTGGCTCCTGTTGGTGGCTGCACCCCGCGTCCTCTGTGGCCTGGCTCCCTGTATGGTGGCTGCTGGCTCCCATGTTCCCTGTGTGGCTGGCTCCCTGCGTCCTCTGTGGGGGTTCCCCTTAATATCCATACAAGACCCAAAGGGGCTGGTAATGGGCTGGGGTTGGGGGGGGGGGCTGATGGGGTAGCCATGCCATTTTTCTCAAAGATTTTCATCCATATTGCCAGGACAAGACGTGACATTAAAGCCGCAAGTAAGCCGTTTTAAATGGCTTCATTTTTTTCTTTACAAATTTCATTTTTTGCAGGGACAGTTCTAAACACGTGAAACACATGCCACTTCACAGGCATAGTTTAGACACCCCCCAGGTACCATATTTAAAGGAATATTTCACTTTTTTTTTTCACTTTATGCATCATTAAAATGACTGCTCCTGTTTTTAAAACTTCTTTTTGCATTGATACATATCCCCTAGGGCAGGATCCGGGTCCCCAAACCTGTTTTATGACAATAGCATGCATATTGGCCGTTATAATTAGCACTTTAGATTTCAAACGTTCGCGTCCATTGTAACTAATAGGGTTATATATATATATATATATATATATATATATATATATAAAATGAACTGCAGCTCACTGAGTCACCTGCCTAAAGTGTCTTTGAACATGTACTCCAGGAATGGCCTACTGTCAGGTATAGGCTTGGCTGGACTACAATGCAGTGGATATATATTTTATGAACTGCACCTCACTGAGTCACCTGCCTGAAAGTGTCTTTGAACACGTACTCCAGGAATGGCCTACAGTCAGGTATAGGCTTGGCTGGACTACAATGCAGTGGATATATATTTTATGAACTGTACCTCACTGAATCACCTGCCTGAAAGTGTCTCTGAGCACGTACTCCAGGAATGGCCTACAATCAGGTATAGGCTTGGCTGGACTACAGTGCAGTGGATATATATTTTATGAACTACACCTCACTGAGTCACCTGCCTGAAAGTGTCTTTGAACACGTACTCCAGGAATGGCCTACTGTCAGGTATAGGCTTGGCTGGACTACAATGCAGTGGATATATATTTTATGAACTGCACCTCCCTGAGTTACCTGCCTAAAAGTTACTTTGAACACGTACTCCAGGAATGGCCTAGAGTCGGGTATAGGCTTGGCTGGGAGAAAAGAGGAGCCACTGCTCAAGGCCGATCTACCAGGATAATCACTTTTCTTCCAGACTAAGAGCCCCAGGTGCTGGCTAATGCATGCATAGGTAAGGGAGGGTGAGAAAAAACTCTGGACAGCCGCATTCCGAAAAGAAACTGTTTTCTTGCACCTTTTATTATAAAATAAAGGTTATATAACACGATCCACAGCAAAAAAAGTGCTGACGCATTTCACACTGAAATCAGGGCTTACTCATAGCTATATATATATATATATATATATATATATATATATATATATATATATATATATATATATGAAATACACTGCAGCTAAAATCAACTGCCTGCTCAAAGTAAATGAAATGACACACTCTCTCTCTATCTCTCTATAATGCCAGCAACACACTACACAGGGCCGACGTGCAGTAGGCCTTATATAGTGTGGGGCGTGTACTTAATCCCCTGAGCCATAATTGGCCAAAGGCACCCTGCCTTTGGCCAATTATGGCTCTGTTTGCTTATGGTGCTGTGATTGGCCAAAGCATGCGGGTCATAGTGCATGCTTGACCAATCATCAGCCAGCAAAGCACTGCGATGACGCAGTGCATTATGGGCTGTGACGTGCCCATAATGTTTGATCTTCGCCGAACGATGGAACAGCCGATTTTCGAGTCAAACTCATGTTCGACTTGATTAATCAGCCCATCCCTACTTACCACCTCCCCATGCCTGCATGCCTGTCTTTCGGTTACCCTGCTGTCTGACCCAGTGCTTCACCATTGGTCATAGTACTGGATTAATCCAGGGACTTTTTCTATTGTACAGTCACTCTGTATAGGATATTCTAGTTGGGAACATATGAGTGCAATACCTTCAACTCTGTTCGATAAATTTTACCTTTGATAAGCAATGTATTTTTCCTTATCTCAGTGATTGTTAATCTAAGTACCTGGGCAAAAGAAAGAGAGAGCAAATCTATTAAGGAGACATGCAGATGTGTCAGGGTTAAAAATACATTTTCAACAAATTAGCTACATTTTTATGCCTTGGTCCCTACATTGTTTGGGTTCAGTCTAATGAGGTGTACAAGGGGTTCTATTACTAGAATCAATAGTATAGTGGAATTGGGAATAGTTGGGGAAAGTGGTTAGGATAGCAAACATTAGCTCAAGGGTTGTGATAAAGAGCCTTCAAAAAGGCCAAAAACGTTTCCTGGAATCCCCACTTAAGATATAAAGCATATTGTTCCAGGAAAATTACTCAGACACCATATGGATATCTAAAGACGATAGCATTCCTGGTAGATTTTTTGGGCACCTCAGAGAGGTCAAATAAATGACTTTAGGACGTATCTGTGAGGGATTAAACCCACTCAGCCCTTGTGGAATAAACATTCCAAGAACATGTTCAGCTGAGTTGTGAGAATTTGGGAAATCATTTTTATATCTACATTTAATAAATAAATTGGTTATGAGGTTCCATGACCAATTAACCACTTAAGGACCGGAAAGATTTGCCCCCTTAATGACCAACACATTTTTTGCAATGTGGCACTGCGTCGCTTTAACTGACAATTGCGCAGTTGTGCAACGTTGTACCCAAACTAAATTGATGTCCTTTTATTTTCCCACAGATAGAGCTTTCTTTTGGTGGTATTTGCAGTTTTTTGCGCAATAAACAAAAAAAGAGCGACAATTTTGAAAAAAAAAAACAATATTTTTTACTTTTTGCTATAATAAATATTCCAAAAAAAGACAAAGTTATTTGAAAAAGAAATTTAGGTTCTCAAAAGATGGGAAAGTGTGGGGAAAAAGTCTGATAGTTTCCCATGTAACCGTGGCATTAGTATAGTGAAATGCCTGATAAATATGGATCATAGGCTCCAGATTCAGGTGCTGCTACTGATGGGTGTGCTATGATAAGGATGCCGAGGTCAGATGCTAATAAACGCTCAAAGCTAAATTGGAGTAAAAAAGCATGCAATATTTAAATTGCGCTATGGGGTAAACATAAGCAGCTAACACTTCAACCGATACAAGTTGTAAATAAATAGAAATAATAAGTGCAGTGCTAGATATCTAAATGTGTCATGATATAATTAAAACTCCATGGGCGGAGCCGATATATGTGACGTTATTGCGCACCTGATTCCCGAAAGCAGTTTACATATGTCCCAGGCTGTAACTTTGTATACATATGCGCATATGAAGACTTTGTTTGCGAGTATTATTTAATAAATTTATTTTAATAAATCATTGTTTTTTTACGGATTCACGCTATGTGGTCTCCTGGTTCTCTTTTTACCATTATGGCCATGATTGTGACCTTGGAATGAGGGGTTTCGGAGAGCATAGATTCCATCCTCCTGTGGAGTGATATGCTTTTCTGTGACACAAGCACATGTTGACATATAACTTGGAATTCAAACCTATTTGGTAAGTGTAATCTGGCGTGGATGGTGAAGATACACTGAAGCAGAGTCCCTATTTAATTTCCTTGCAAGGGCTTATGTGGCTTTACTGCTTTTGGAGGGGCCCCATTCTCATAACTATTCACTTGGCATTACAGTTTGAAATACCATATCTGGACTTCACTGATTGGATACTGCAAAGTGATTTTTTATTTTTTTGTATTTATATGTCGAAGTTATGTCTGTCACAGTTTTAAGTATATCATGACACATTTAGATATCTAGCACCACTCTTATTATTTCTGTGTTGGAATTTGCAGTCCAATCAAACCTAAAAGCAACATTTCTACAATGGAACCACACATCACAGTTTATATTTTAGTCAACAGTTATAAAGAAAAAAAAATATTAACCACTTGCTTACTGGGCATTTAAACCCCCCTCCTGTCCAAACCAATTTTCAGCTTTCAGCGCTGTCGCACTTTAAATGACAATTGCGTGGTCATACAACACTGTATCCAAATGCGGTTTTTATTTTTCGTTCAAAAATGTAAAAAAAATATTTAAATTTTATATTTTGTTATAAAATTTTGCAAACAGGTAATTTTTTTCCTTCATTGATGTACGCTGATGAGGCTCCACTGATGGGCACCAATAGGGCGGCACTGGTGGGTACTGATAGGTGGCACTGGTGTGCACTGAGAGGTGGCACTGATAGCTGGCACTGATAGCTGGCAGTGATGGGCACTGATAGGTGGCAGTGATGGGCACTGATAGGTGGCATTGATGGGCACTGATTGGCACTGGTAGGTTACACTGAAAGGCAGCACTGCTAGGTGGCACAGATGAGGCACTGATTGGCACCACTGGTGGGCATTAATAGGTGGCACTTGTGGGCATTAATAGGTGGCACTCATGGACATTGATAGGTGGCACTGGTGGGCACTGGCAGGTGGCAATGGCAGGTGGCACTGGCAGGGGGTACTGATTGGCACAGAGGAGGCAGAGGAGGAGGCAGATGTGCCTCCTTCCTCTTCGGGACCGTTGTCCCTTGAACATAAGCCAGTGATCGTTTTTTTTTTTCTCCTCACGCTGTTAGCGTGAGGAGAAAAAAAGATTACTGAGCTTTTGTTTATACACGTGATCGGCTGTCATTGGCTGACAGCTGATCACGTGGTAAGGGGCCGGGATCGGGCCTTACTCGGATCGGTGATCATCCGAGTCTCGGGACTCTGTGATCACAGCGCGTGCCGGGCGCACCCTCCCGGATATTCAAGTACGCACTGTACCCATCATTCGGCTATAGCGTGGATGTCAAGTGGTTAAATACTAAAATAAAGTCTCTAGACTCCTGATGGCCAGCATGTGGCCCTTTTTATGTAACATGTCCCCAATTTCTGATGATCTTCTGGAGCATTCCTTCAGTCTCTAACCCTATATCTGAAACGTCCATGATCTCTGATTATCTTCTGTAGTATGTCTGACATGTTTAAATATCCCCTGTAGTATGACAGTCTTCTGTAGCACTATATATTTCTAATAATATAGGCAGGCCCCTGATAAATCACCATACATAGATCACCATTGGTCTAGAAGCTTATTTTAGGAATTTAGTCTGAACAAATGGGTGAATTTGAATAGGAACAGCTACCCGAGCAAGGCCAAAATATAGTGATTGATATATCACATGTTCTCTTTTTTTCTAGTTTGTTTTGGTATTATATTCTTTTTTTTAATTGCTAAATAATATTGTGTAATAATTGTTTTTTTTGGGTGAAAATTGCTTATTTTAGTACCAAACTGTGTTCTTCTAATGGCACCACTGGTCATATCGTCATGTCAATGTTGTGTAATAATCACTTTTAAGTGATTATTGGCTATCGTAAATCTAAACCATGTTGCTAATGGCAATACTGGTCACAGAACACCAGAAGATCACTGCTCACAGTAAAATCTAGCATGAATAAAACAAGGTTGTACCATCTCAACCTAGAATAATCAGTTTTACATATCGGTACACAAAAAAATAAAATAAAAATTCCACTTTAAATCAGTATTCAAAATTACAAACCTACAGCATGCACTGGTTTCAGTGGGATTTATATTAAAGCTGCTGCATGTAAATCTGTGATCCACACCAATATGGTCATGCTCACTTTTTAGTACCATACCCACGCCAAGTCTTCGCCACCACAGGTTTAGTGCCACATTCTGTGCTTGTCGTATCCCTCTTTGTCAAGTTTAAAAATCAGGAGGTATGTAAACATTATTTCATTAACTTGTGATGTAACTTAATTTCTTAAATAAAGGCTAAAGCAATAGCAAAAACAGATAAATCACAACATACATAGGCTTTTAAAAGTTTGTAAGCAATTTACATAATGTCTTGAAAACATACTCTGCTCTTTTTTCAGCAAAATAATTGCAAGCATGCAGGAACAGATCATAGATGCTTTACCATAAGCATTAATGGATGGTTAAAACAAAAATAGTTTTGAACATGTGTATTAGATGTTACGACATAGATGCTTTTCTAGGCCACTAAAAGAACTTTTAGCCCTTCAATTACATCCATTTACGTTGCTATACAAAGACATTAAGGATAATGTTCCTTTGACACAACAGTTATTTAGTGAACAAAATGATGATTAGTTCATATTAGCATTAGCAGTAATAATGGTAATTATCCCTACAGTCTTTTAAAATGGTACACCTGATATTTACTGTAATTTTTTCTATGACAAACAGACATTCAAGTATTGAGCATTTTGAAAAAGAAAGACTTCCGTAAGACTTAATTCATGATTTAAAAAAAAGGTATTGTTTTAAAATGAATACCTGTTGGGATTGCAAAATATAGCCTATAAATGCTTTTTTCATCCTTAAAGTGAACATTTTAATTTCCCAAGCATAGCGCACTCTTTCTTTTCCTAAAACAAACAGCCAAAGCAAATGGAAGGACAATTGCCAGGGTCTTCTCACCTTTATTTTTTTCATAAACCGCCCATAATAATGTCTCATCAGCTAGTAGCTCCTTCAGAGAAACAGGGATGTACTTTCCCTTGCTCTACAACAATAATTTAAGAAGATACAGTGGTGTGAAAAAGTGTTTGCCCCTTCCTCATTTCCTGTTCCTTTGCATGTTTGTCACACTTAAGTGTTTCGGAACATCAAACCAATTTAAACAATAGTCAAGGACAACACAAGTAAACACAAAATGCAATTTGTAAATGAAGGTGTTTATTATTAAAGGTGAAAAAAAATCCAAACCATCATGGCCCTGTGTGAAAAAGTGATTGCCCCCCTTGTTAAAACATACTATAACTGTGGTTGTCCACACCTGAGTTCAATTTCTCTAGCCACACCCAGGCCTCATTATTGCCACACCTGTTCACAATCAAGGCATCACTTAAATAGGAGCTGCTTGACACAGTAAGGTCCACCAGAAGATCCTTAAAAGCTACACATCATGCCGAGACCCAAAGAAATTCAGGAACAATTGAGAAAGAAAGTAATTGAGATCTATCAGTCTGGAAAGGGTTATAAAGCCATTTCCAAAGCTTTGGGAATCCAGCGAACCACAGTGAGAGCCATTATCCACAAATGGCGAAGACATGGAACAGTGGTGAACCTTCCCAGGAGTGGCCGGCCGCCCAAAATTACCCCAATAGCGCAGCGACGACTCATCCAAGAGGTCACAAAAGACCCCACAACAACGTCCAAGGAACTGCAGGCCTCACTTGCCTCAGTTAAGGTCAGCGTTCATGCCTCCACCATCAGGAAAAGACTGGGCCAAAATGGCCTGCATGGCAGAGTTCCAAGGAGAAAACCACTGCTGAGCAAAAAGAACATCAAAGCTCGTCTCAATTTCTCCACAACACATCTTGATGATCCCCAAGACTTTTGGGACAACATTCTGTGGACCGATGAGACAAAAGTGGAACTCTTTGGAAGGTGTGTGTCCAAGTATATCTGGCGTAGAAGGAACACTGCATTTCAGAAAAAGAACATTATACCAACAGTAAAATATGGTGGTGGTAGTGTGATGGTCTGGGGCTGTTTTGCTGCTTCAGGACCTGGAAGACTTGCCGTGATAGAAGGAACTATGAATTCTGCTGTCTACCAAGAGATCCTGAAGGAGAATGTCCGACCATCTGTTCGTGTACTCAAGCTGAAATGAACTTGGGTTCTGCAGCAGGACAATGATCCTAAACACACCAGCAAGTCCACCACCGAATGGCTGAAGAAAAACAAAATGAAGACTTTGGAGTGGCCTAGCCAAAGTCCAGACCTGAATCCTATTGAGATGTTGTGGTATGACCTTAAAAAGGCCGTTCATGCTCGAAAACCCTCTAATGTAACTAAATTAGGACAATTCTGCAAAGATGAGTGGGCCAAAATTCCTCCAGGACGCTGTAAAAGCCTCATTGCACGTTATCGCAAACGCTTGGTTGCAGTTGTTGCTGCTAAGGGTGGCCCAACCAGTTATTAGGTTTAGGGGGCAATCACTTTTTCACACAGGGCCATGATGGTTTGGATTTTTTTCACCTTAAATAATAAACACCTTCATTTACAAATTGCATTTTGTGTTTACTTGTGTTGTCCTTGACTATTGTTTAAATTGGTTTGATGTTCCGAAACACTTAAGTGTGACAAACATGCAAAGGAACAGGAAATGAGGAAGGGGGCAAACACTTTTTCACACCACTGTATAAGGGTCAGTTAGGTTGCGTGGTGTTTGTTTTTTTGTGTTAATAGTGTCTTTTTTTTTAGACTGGGGTGCTCAATGTGTAGCATTCATTTGTTGCTTACCATCTGTTTTTGGAGCTGTACTTTGTTCACAGCATGCTGCATGCATTTACTACAATCCTTCCCCCAATCCACATAATAAAAAAATAAAAGTTGGACATACACTGGCTAGTCCTATTATTTGTGATCAAAACTGCCCAGAACCTGGCCAATGTTAAACTGCTGTATCACCTGTGAAATCTTAATTCTTGTACTAAAACAACCATGCCCTGTGTCTCGGGTACATGCTGCTGGAGGATGCGCATCAATTTGAAGACTCTGATGTTGGTTCCCAGGTTGAGAAAGGGATTAATGTGAGCCTAGAGAGAGGGGGTACCACAGAAGGACAAGAAACTGGCAGTCATGTTCCCCCATCTGCAGCATACTGCCAAGTTTGCTCCAGTGATAAGGAGGGAGGGGATGATGAGGTACTTGGGTGCCTGAAAGAAGAGAGGAGGAAGAGCAAGCACAATTCCAATGAGGCAGGATGTCCTCTAGGGGGCAGCTTAAGGGCAGCCACACTATTGCATCACACCACAGAGCTCCGCAGGTGCAGGGCGCTGCTAACTCCCCGCTGACTGTTAAAAGTTCCTTGGTGTGGGCCTTTTTCGACACGCATGCAGCAGATCGCACCATTGCTGTTTGCAACCAATGTCTGAAGCAGATCAAGCGTGGCCAGAACAGCAGCTGCTCGACCTGCCATGCAGTCTGTTGGCAACAGCACTTGAAAGACCCACATCAAAGAAAAAGGCGGACCTCTCCTTGCTCCTTATCTGGGATCTCCAACCCTACTATACCTCCAGTCCTCTCAAAAATCTGCACTGAGAGGAATGAAGGTATAGCAATAGGTGTCCCAATTACTTGCAACCAATCTGCTAGCAGTACACCACCAAAAACTCATGAAATTTACTGGCGGACCCAGATTCTTTACTGGAACTGCAAAAAAGTACCTAAATGACTGTTTTTAGTGCTAAACAGTGCAAATATCAATATTTGAACCATAAACACATAGCTAGTGCTATTAGCAATGTGTTTAAGTTAAACAAAAGTCAAAAAACATATTTCTCAATTTACATGAAGGTTAGGATCAGTGTAGGTCATCTTACTTCAAAAAAGTTATTAGTTATGTTACAAATGACTTCTCCCAAAAAGTAATTGCATTAGTAACTCAGTTACTACATTGTAAAATGAATTAGTTACGCAGCAAAGTAACTGACTTTTTTTTTAAATTCTATACGTGTAACTAAGGGGCAGGTCTAGTATTACTGTAAGCAAGGGGCGCATTTATTATTATTGTTATATGTTGTGTAACCAAGGGGCTGCTCTATTATTACTCTAACCAAGGGGCAGATCTGTTATTGAGTGTAAGCAAGGGGTGGGTCTATTATTATAATTTTATCGTGTAAGGGGCAGATGGCTACAGAAGAGGGTGAATGTTAAATTAATGGGCAGAGCTCGATATATAACAATAATAATAAATGCGCCCCTTGGTTACAGTAATACTAGACCCGCCCCTTAGTTACACGATAGACGCCCTTTGCAGAGTAGCACGAGCATCGGGAGCGTGCAGCATCGCCTCGTACAATTACATGTTAACTGAGCCTGCGCGGTGTAGAGTTCACTCAGAGCTGTTTTCGTAAGCTCCGTAGTCCTTCGTACTGCGCAAGCGCTGTGCCTGCGCAGTACAGGGGGTCCTTATGAATGAATGAATGACTTGTATAGCGCAACCTATGCGAACTGAATCGCCTCAGGGCGCTGTTTGCCACTGGTGTCCATCTGTGGTATAGTGCGGTCCTTGCCCTGTGGGGTCCTGACACACTTACAAACACATACACATACAACATACACATATTTGGCCAATTTTATCGACGGGATCTAATTAACCAACAGCATGTCTTATCCGGCGGGGGAACTTTTTCGGCAGGACACCGGAATTACACTACTGCCATCTAGTGGCGGTAGATGTAATTGCAGTAACGCCGCCCAAGTAATGGGAACTGCGTTACCATGAGGAGAAAAGTAATCAGTTAGATTACTCGCTACCCTCTAAAGTAACTGCGTTAAGTAACTCTGTTTATTTTAACTCAGTTACTTACATCACTGGTCAGGATACTATAACCCAGCCAGCAAAGAGTTCTCACTTACATCAGAGTCTGCAGTATGGTGACCAGAGACCACCTTCCGCAGAGTGAATACACTAGGCTAAGGGGGGATTATTAATATAGGGGGGAACCTTTATATCAGTGCCCCCTTACATTATTGTATTTACTCCCCCCTTACATCAGTGACCCCCTCAGACTGGCCTGGCGGCGCTGTCACTGACCTCCTCTCAGGTGCACCGTGCAGGGCTCAGTCAGACGGCTCCAGCTTGGCAGCTCTGGTTTTATTCTATAGTCTCCTCTCCACAGTCCACACATGTCTGTCTCTTCCCATAACGCCTATCCCAGCGGCGCTCCCACTCTTGACTCCTTTATAGGATCCCCTCAGAGACTGCAGACATGATAAAAGACAAGAGATGGTCAGAGGCTACAGACATGATACAGGATGTGGACAGAGGCTGCGGACATGATACAGGAGGGGGACAGAGGCTGCGGACATGATACAGGAGGTGGACAGAGGCTGCGGACATTATACAGGAGGTGGACAGAGGCTGTGGACATACTACAGGAGGTGGACAGAGGCTGTGGTCATACTACAGGAGGTGGACAGAGGCTGTGGACATACTACAGGAGGTGGACAGAGGCTGTGGACATACTACAGGAGGTGGACAGAGGCTGCGGACATACTACAGGAGGTGGACAGAGGCTGCTCATCCCCTCACAGTAGCCTCCTCCTCTGCCCACCATCATATCACTTCTCTACATCATCAGTGTGCTGTGTCCTCCTGTGCCCCTTTCACCTCTCCACAGATCGCAGGCATGGATAGTTCTGGCTAGAGATGAGCTTTCTGTTCGAGTCGAACATGAGTTTGACTCGAACATCAGCTGTTCGATCGTTCGACAAAGATCGAACATTATGGGGCGTTCGCGCCAAATACGAGAGGTGTGTCATGCCCCATAATTCACTGCGTCATTGCAGTGCATTGCTGGCTGATGATTGGCCAAGCATGCACTATGACCCGCATGCTTTGGTCAATCACAGCGCCGTCGACAAAGAAAGCCATAATTGGCCAAAGGCAGGGTGCCTTTGGCCAATTATGGCTCAGGGGGTTAAGTCCACGCCCCACACTATATAAGGCCGCCTGCACGTCGGCCTTGTGTAGTGTGTTCTTGGCGGAGAGAGAGATAGAGAGAGTGTCATTTCATTTACTTTGAGCAGGCAGTTTATTCAGTTAACTGCAATGTATTTAGTATATTTATACCTCCCGGCTTTGTATATATATATATACACTGTATCCAGTTTAGCTAGATCTCACTGCAGACCGTTCCTGGTGTACTCTTTCTAATATACTTCAGGCAGGCAGGTGATTCAGTTAGCTGCAGTGTATTTAATGTGTGTATATATATATATATATATATATATATATATATATATATATATATATATACCCTGTTTCCCCGAAAATAAGACCTAGCGTGATTGTCGGTGATGGCTGCAATATAAGCCCTACCCCACAAATAAGCCCTACCCTGTTTACCCTAAAATAAGCCCTACCCTGAAAATAAGACCTACAAGGTCTTTAACTAGGGCTTATTTGGGGGGTAGGGCTTATATTGCAGCCATCGTCGACAATCATGCTAGGTCTTATTTTCGGGGAAACAGGGTATATATATATATATATATATATATATATATATATATATATACAGTCAGTCTTGTGTGTATATATATATATAGATATACACTGTATCTAGTTTAGCTATATCTCACTGCAGTCCGTTCCTGGTGTACTCTTTCTAATATACTTCAGGCATATATACATCCCAGCTTTGTATATATATATATATACACACTGTATCCTGTGTAGCTAGATCTGACTGCAGGCCATTCCTGTTGTACGTATTAACTACTTTCAGACCGGACCAATTTGCAGCCAAAGGACCAGGCCCCTTTTTGCGATTCGGCACTGCGTCGCTTTAACTGACAATTGCGCGGTCGTGCGACGTGGCTCCCAAATAAAATTGAAGTCTTTTTTTCCCACAAATAGAGCTTTCTTTTGGTGGTTTTTTATCGCCCCTGCGGTTTTTATTTTTTGCGCTATAAACAAAAAAGAGCGACAATTTTGAAAAAAAAAAACGCATCATTTTTAATTTTTTTGCTATAATAAATATCCCCCAAAAATATATAAAAAAAAACATTTTTTTTTCCCCAGTTTAGGCCGATACGTATTCTTCTACATATTTTTGGTATTTTTTTTATTAGTAATGGCGGCGATCAGCGATTTTTATTGTGACTGCGACATTATGGCGGACACATCGGACATTTTTGACACATTTTTGGGACCATTGTCATTTATACAGCAATCAATGCTATTTAAATGCATTGATTCCTGTATAAATGACACTGGCAGTGAAGGGGTTAACCACAATGGGGCAGTGTAGGGGTTAAGTATGCCTAGGGGTGTGTTTCTTACTGTGGGGGGGCGTGGCTGTCAGCTAGTGAATTCTGATCTCTGCTCCAATCACAGGGAGCAGAGATCGGCGTCACTAGTTGCTAGGCAGAACGGGGAGATGCTGTTTATCTCGGCATCTCCCCGTTCAGCCTTCCCGTGAGACAATTGCAGGTGTCCCCGCGGCGATCGAGTCCGCGGGGACCGCGACCGGACTCACGGAGGTCCCGACCGGCGCGGGAGCGCGCCGCTCCCGGCGCACTCCCGATAGCACGGACAGGCATTAAGGAGGGACTTATATATACGCCCTCCTGCCTGTACGTGCCATTCTGCCGACGTATATTGTCATGCGCCGGTCGGGAAGTGGTTAAAATACACTTTCAAGCAGGCAGGCCAGCCAGGTTATTCAGTGATCTGCAGTGCATAAAATATATATACAGTCTCCAACATATATATATATCCACTGCATTCTAGTCTAGCCAAGCCTATACCTGACTGCAGACCATTGCTGGTGTACGTTTTCAAATACACTTTCAGACAGGCAGGCAGGCAGGTTTATCAGTGATCTCCAGTGCATTAAATATATATACAGTCTCCAACATATATATCCACTGCATTCCAGTCTAGCCAAGCCTATATCTGCCTGCAGGCCATTGCTGGTGTACGTTTTCAAATACACTTTCAGGCAGGCAGGCAAGTGATTCAGCGATCTGCAGTTCATTAAATATATATACAGTCTCCAACATATATATATCCACTGCATTCTAGTCTAGCCAAGCCTATACCTGACTATATGCATGCAAAGGATGTTTCCAGTTTGGTTATGCAAGGGGTTGAAAAGATAGTAACGCCTAAACGGGGAGGGGACAAATTCCGTCTATTATGTAAACGTGAAGTTTATTGGATCTTCATTTTCAATACGAGAATTCCGTCAGGTTTGAATTTTGAATGGGATGTTTCCCACTTTTATGAGTGATAAAATCCTTTCGCCTTTTTTCTTTTCTCTTTGGATCCTAATGTAATTACAAGACCTATCATGTGCTTCACACACATCTTTTCGGATGTCATATCCCTCCCCTATAAAGTTTTCCACCATATACAGACATATAGGCATATAAGGCTATGAGATATGCTTCTTAAACATCCAGATTACAGATAAACATTGGTAATGGTTGATCTCCGTCTGTAAAGATAAACTAGGCTGTCTTCTCCTCCTCCTTTCCACTAGTTTTTGCCAGTTTCCGCGATATCTCTAAATCTCAGTGCCCCATACACACATCGATATCGGTCAAAGTCCCATTTCAAATGTGATGGCCGATACCTTCTGATAGGGTTAATTTCTTACTTTAACTAGTTCTCAAAGCGATGAATTCCAGTTACTGACCGTACATCTTCTACACACACAGAGTAACCAATAAAGGCTCAACATCGGCTTCATTTGTGTGTAGCAAGCAGGATTCTGCAATAAACCAATTATCAAGACACAGCGGTCTGTGTCTCGTGCAGGTTACCAATGGGGCACTATTACATTAACAATGATGATTAGGCGATATGGATACATCTTCCATAGGTTTTACAGCTGCCGATTCCATTCAGATTTAATGTTTTACTATTCAAAGGTTTTTTGCTGTTAGTGTGTCACCCAATTTTTGCCATTTCTACAAATGGGATTACTATGGGAAAAGACCACCATGTGCACACAATATAATACTGATGTATTGATTTATACAATATAGCACAAATGTATTGATTTGATATTAATCCTTCAGGAAATACTGTCACTTTCACTACACAATGTATACTGCTATCACTATGAATGTATCAGTTTTGTAAGTATTTTTGGATTTCCACATGTGCTGCTCAATGGGCTTTGCTCAAGGAATTCGGTTAACACTCATCTATTTATTCATTATTTGCCCATCCATTATCCATTATGTTGGTTCATTCATACATATGATTGAACCACTGTGATTACACTTTACATACCGTTTAACGTCAACTGATATCAATACACCTGCAAAATGCACATACTTTCCAAGACTCCACTATAATCTTTGAGTTTCTGAAGCAATTTAACGCACTCACCCATGCATTCTGACTCTTTTATTTTATTTATTTATTCACACAAAACAGAATTGCAAAATACACCTGCAAAATGCACATACTTTCCAAGACTCCACTATAGTCTTTGAGTTTTTGAAGCAATTTAACGCACTCACCCATGCATTCTGGCTCTTTTATTTATTTATTCACATAAAAAAGAATTGCAAAATACACCTGCAAAATGCACATACTTTTTCAAGACTCCACTATAGTATTTGAGTTTCTGAAGCAATTCAACGCACTCACCCATGCATTCTGGCTTATTTATTCACATAAAAAAGAATTGTGGTTTATTTATTTACACAAAATAGAATTGTTTCATACGATATTTCAAATTTCCCGGTTTCTTCACTATAAGTTTTTAATTTGCTTGTCTTTTTAATTGGTTATACTCGGTTTCATGGTCCATTTCAGCTGCACATCTTGAAATCCAATCAACATCAGACTCTGCTTGTTTGCCACAGCTTTTTTCGATCATGTAATTATGTGACCTATACGTTGTAACCATATATATTTGATGTCCATTTGAGAGTATATCAGCTATGAGTAAGCACTGAAATACAGTGCGAAACGCGTCAGCTCTGTACCCCCCTTTTTGCCGTGTTTGGATTGTAGTGTCTTTTTGCTTTTAAATAAACCCTTTGGATTTTATTTTCCCGGTGTGCGGCTGTCCGGAGTTCTTCCTTTTGATTTCTAATCATTATACCTGACTATAGGCCATTCCTGGTGTACGTATTCAAAGACACTTTCAGGCAGGCAGGCCAGGCAGGTGATTCAGTGATCTGCAGTGCATAAAGATATATATATATATATACAGTCTTCTACATATATATCCACTGCATTATAGTCTAGCCAAACCTATACCCGACTGCAGGCCATTCCTGGTGTAATTTTTCTAGTAAACTTCAGGCAGTGTTTTGCTAATCCAATTTTACAGCATGTCTAGAAGGCCACCAAGGAATCAGTCACTCCTTCCCTAGCCCCACCATCATGTCCTGAGGAGTCCCCCGAACTGTTCGACCACAGTGTCGGGTACATGCTGTCGAGTACATGCTGCAGGAGGATGCGCAGCATTTTGAAGGCTCTGATTATGGTACCCAGGTTGAGCATGAAGGCAGTAATGTGAGCCCAGAGAGAGGGGGTGTCCAAGAAGGACAAGAAATTGTCAGTCATGTTCCCCCAGCTGCAGCATACTGCCAGGTTTGCTCCAGTGGCAAGGAGGGAGGGGATGATGAGGTCACTGACTCTAAGTGGGTGCCTGATAGAAGAGAGGAGGAGGAGGCACATCTCCAATGAGGCAGGATGCCCTCCAGGGGGCAGCTTAAGGACAGCCAACCCCATTGCATCACACTGCAGAGCTCTGCATGTGCAGGACGCTGCTGACTCCACACATTTTTTCAAAAGTTCTTTGGTGTGGGCCTTTTTTGAGACGTGTGCAGCAGATCGCATCGTTGCTGTTTGCAACATATGTCTGAAGCGTATCAAGTGTGGTCAAAATAGCAGCCGTAGGGGACCACATGCTTGACCAGACATATGTCGAGCTCCCATGCAGTCCGTTGGCAACAGTACTTAAAAGACCCACACCAAAGAAGAAGGCAGACCTCTCCTTGCTCCTCATCAGCTGGGATCTCCAACCCCACTATACCTTCAGTCCTCTCAGAGACCTGCACTGAGAGGAATAAAGGTGTAGAATTCGGTGTCCCAAGCACCTGCAGGTAATATGCTAGCGGTACACCTAAATCCGATTGTAGCAGGCGAATTTCCCTACGCCAGTTGCTAAACCGTCGACAGTAATTCGGTCCCAGCCACCCACATGCTCAGCAGCTATATGCTAGTTTGGCTAAATTGCTAGCACTACAACTTCTGCCTTTTCAGCTGGTAGACTCTGCGCCCTTTCGAGAATTTGTGGAATGTGCGGATGTACCTCTGTGGCAGGTTCCCAAACGCCATTTTTTTTCTCGGAAGGCCATTCCGCCTCTCTACTGGCATGTGGAAGGCAATGTCTTGGCCTCGTTGGACAGGGCAGTCAGCGGTAAGGTGCATATTACCGCTGACTCATGGTCCAGCATTCATGGACAGGGACGTTACCTTTCTTTCACGGCACACTGGGTAACTCTGCTGGCAGCTGGGAAGGATGCAGGACAGGGTGCAGTAATGTTGGATCTTGTTCCGCCACCACGCCTCCAAAATGCTGAAAGTGGTGATTCTGCCACACCTCTCTCCTCTACCGCCTCCTCTTCTTCTTCCCCTATGGCCTCTTCCTGTGCAGATTTGTCCTCGGAACCAGTGGTGCTCCGTTGGCGTTCTAGGGGCTACGCAAGCACTCAGGCAAAAAGCTGCCATACAGTGCTTATGTTGGTCTGCTTAGGGGCAGACTCAGAGGTGGTTGACGCCATGCCAGCTTCAGCCAGGAATGGTACCAGTGTGTGTTTGGTACTTTTTGGGATCCATACCTTCTCAGGTTGTGACTCTACAAGTGCCTTTTCTGGCAAAGATAAAAGAAATGCATTTTTTTGTTGCTTGCGAGAAAGAGGAATACCTGACTGCATTTACAAATCTGGGTAGCAGTTTTAACCTGGGCCAGTCTACATTTGAACTACTTTGCAAATATGTGTGCCACCTGTATGGCCAGTCATCTGAAAAAATGTTAACGATGCAAGATACAAAGCTTTCTGCATGGCGTCAGCTTTGCCAGAACTATCCATGCCTCCGACAATTGATGCCCTTTACCAACACTGCAAAGTGTGCTGCTTTTTTTTTATTTTTTTGAATGCACAGTGTCTACTGAAAATTCTGATGAATACAACAGCTCAGTTCAGAAACATTTATAATGTGTATGTTTAATTTTGCATATTTTCTACAAATTTGCCATATTTCATAGTCTACATTCACTGTTGAGTATACTAATGCGTAATGTGTAAATGTCAGTTTGAGAGATATTTTGTGTTGCTAAAATTAATAGAAATAAAGTTACAAGCAAAACCAGCACCATAAGATTTAAATTTTTTTGGTTCACAATTACATACATTTATGGATCCTGACAAAAAAACTGCAGGATATTTTGTGGAGAACTTTTAACATTAAGTCCATAGGGGTGTTGTCTATGCAAAAATGCATTTAAAAAATATTGCCCAAGTGTGGGAACGAAA
This sequence comes from Lithobates sylvaticus, assembly GCA_028564925.1. NCBI lineage: Eukaryota > Metazoa > Chordata > Amphibia > Anura > Ranidae > Lithobates > Lithobates sylvaticus. Next base: position 66,817,764 of record CM053032.1, on the reverse strand, counting down.
ATTCATATCCCCCTTAATCTCCTCTTCTCAAGTGTTATTAAATTAAGTTCCTCTAATCTTTCCTCATAGCTGAGCTCTAGGGATGAGCCGAACACCCCCGGGTTCGGTTCGCACCAGAACCCGCGAACGGACCTAAAGTCCGTGTGAATTTAAGAACCCTATTAATTACAATGGACGCGAACGTTCGAAATCAAAAGTGCTAATTTTAAAGGCTAATATGCATGTTATTGTCATAAAAAGTGTTTGGAGACCTGGGTCCTGCCCCAGGGGACATGTATCAATGCAAATTTTTTTTTTTTTAAAACGGCCGTTTTTTCAGGAGCAGTGATTTTAATAATGCTTAAAGTGAAACAATAAAAGTGTAATATTCCTTTAAATTTTGTACTTGGGGGGTGTCTATAGTATGCCTGTGAAGGAGCACATGTTTCCCGTGCTTAGAACTGTCCCTGCACAAAGTGTAATTTTTGCAGAAAAAAAAAGCTATTTAAAATCACTCGCGGCTAATGAATTGTCGGCTCCCGTAACACAGAGAACAGTCATTCATTGAAAGTCATTGATAAAAAAAAAGTCATTGATAAAAATAAAAAATAAATGAAAAAAAAAGCGTGGGGGTCCCCCCAAATTCAATTACCAGGCCCTTTAGTCCTGCTATGGATATTAAAGGGAACCCCGGCCAAAAAAAAAAAAATGGCGCGGGGTCCCCCTCAAAATTCATACCAGACCCTTGAGGTCTGGGATGGATTTTAAGGGGAACCCCGGCCAAAAAAAAAAAAGGAATTGTCAAAGACCGTCTCCTGTAATTTTTAAAATTTTTGACACTTTTTTGGTAAAATGGTAGGGGTACTTTTGTACCCCCTTACCATTTCACACAGGGGGGCGGGATCTGGGGGTCCCCTTGTTAAAGGGGGCTTCCAGATTCCGATAAGCCCCCCGCCCGCAGACCCCCACAACCAATGGCCAGGGTTGTGGGGAAGAGGCCCTTGTCCTCATCAACATGGGGACAAGGTGCTTTGGGGGGGACCCCAAAGCACCCTCCCAATGTTGAGGGCATGTGGCCTGGTACGGTTCAGGAGGGAGGGGGGGCGCTCTCGTCCCACCCTCTTTTCCTGCAGCCTGCCAGGTTGCGTGCTCGGATAAGGGTCTGGTATGGATTTTGAGGGGGACCCCACGCCATTTTTTTTTATTTTTTTGGCTGGGGTTCCCCTTAATATCCATAGCAGACCTGAAGGCCTGGTAATTGAATTTGGGGGGACCCCCACGCTTTTTTTTTGTTTTTTTGTTTTTTATCAATTACTTTTTTTTTTATCAATGACTTTCAATGAATGACTGTTCTCTGTGTTACGGGAACCGGCAATTCATTAGCCGCAGATTTCTGCCTTAGATGACACAACAGGATGAAGAAAGGAAGGAAGGTGTTTTATTGGGATACTGCAATGCTGTACTAACAGCACGCACACACTAATCCCCAGAATCATAGCACAGATAATGTCAGCAGTCAGCAGCACTGCAGAATGGATCACAGCCACATATCACTGACACGCTGGAACACAATATACGAGGCCGCCGGCGCAGTGCATTGTGGGCCGCTCGCATCACACGAATTTGATGCGAGCGGCCCAAATAGTTCTGGGCTCGCCGAGCGGGCGAACGCCCGATGTTCGATTCGAACATGGGTTCGAATCGAACACTGGGCCCATCCCTACTGAGCTCCTCCATGCCTCTTATCAGTTTGGTTGCCCTTCTCTACACTTTCTCTAGTTCCCCGATATCCTTTTTGAGAACTGGTGTCCAAAACTGAACTGCTAATTCCAGATGAGGTCTTACTAATGATTTGTACAGGGGCAAAATTATATATCTCTGTCTCTGGAGTCCATACCTCTCTTAATACAAGAAAGGACTTTGCTCGCTTTGGAAACCGCAGCTGGCATTGGATGCTATTATTGAGCTTATGATCTACCAAAACCCAGAGATCCCTCTCCACCATTGATTCCCCCAGATGTACTCCCCCTAGTATGTATGATACATGCTTATTCTTAGCCCCCAAGTGTATATCTTTACATTTATCAACATTAAACCTCATCTGCCACATAGTCACCCAATTAGACAGTGCATTGAGGTCAGCTTGTAAATTGGAGACATCCTGTAAGGTTGTTATTCCACTGCATAGCTTAGTGTCATCTGCAAAGACAGAAATTTTACTTTTAATCCCAGACCCAATATCATTAATAAAGATATTAAAAATAAAGGGTCCCAGTACTGAACCTTGGGGTACACGACTGATAACCCTAGACCATTCAGAGTAAGCACCATTAACCACTGCTCTCTGAATTCTGTCTTTTAACCAGTTTTCTATCCATTTACAAACTGATATTTCCAAGCCTGTAGACTTTACCTTACACATTAGCCGTGTGTGGGGAACTGTGTCAAACACGTTTGTAAAATCCAAGTATACCACGTCCACCACCACCCCTCTGTATAAGGGATTACTTATGTGTTACGTTTGTTAAAATATGATTTTTTTTAACATCAGACATAACATTACATGGGACAATATTACAAGTTAGTTGATCAGATTACTGTCAGGTTTTTGGCTTGAGTCAAACAAATGCTGCTGCATATAATAGGTACATAGATACCATTGTTGTATTCAAATTGACAGTTTGAAGAGGCTATTGTCTCTTCAGCTACAGTAAACAAGTAATAGAGGGTCTCTCAAACTGAAAGAATGACTGTTAGTTGGTTGTTATGGAAACAAGTTTGTAACCATTAACTTTGGTCAATAAACTTGTACAAATAAAAAAGGATGAGTAGACAGAGGAGACACACACATCATCATGCTGTAAGATCAGAAGCCACTCATGATACAAGAACAGAACCTGGTCTCCAAGAAGAGTCATTGCCAATGGAGATCACGAACATACCGTAACAGAAGATAAGTAACTTTTAAATGTATTTGTAGTTATAGACCATAGGCTGTTTATAGGCTAGGCATTTTGCTTGTTATAGATATCTGTCAGTTTTGTATTGTATTCCTAAGATTGTAATAGTTTTGTATGTACAGCAGCTTTGTATAGCAAAAGCACATTTACACACTGCAGAAATCCCAGCTTCCTTGCTTATACCACAGAGTAACCTTGCTAGATAGACGCAAACATAACAATTGGGGCTCGGCCGCGATCTGTGCTATAGTTCAATTGAAGCAGACCTGTTTTTCTACAGTGTGTTATGTAGCTTGTGCTAGGTAAAATGCTGCGTAAGCTGTTTAGGAAAAGCAAGGCTGCAGAGGGTTCTGGTGACCAGAAGGAAGTGTGCAGCTTACCTATCTGGGCCAGAGACAATGAGTGGGAGCCTCTTGCTAAAGAATTTGTGAAGTATGCTTCTCCCTTGAAGTTGACTTGGGGTGATAAAGTCTCAGATAATTTTGTAGATTTTAGCCTTAAGGGGTTGGATTTAAGTAAAAAAGAGAAGAGGACAGTGTCCACAGTGGGATGGTATTTTCTTCATGCATTTTACACCGAATCACATAGAAGGGAGAAGGCAGAGGCAGAAGTTAAGGCATTAAAAGACCAACTAGCAGTTGCTTCAGAGTGTGTACGTTCAACTGCTAGTCGGGCTGATGATTTGCAAGAGCGGTGTGCAGCCCTCATGACCAAATCAATTAATGCCTTAAGGAAAAGGAAGGGCCGTAAACCTGTTAGTAAAGCCAGGGTGTGAGGATGTGCTCTCCTCAAATGACAGTGAGGATGAGGAGATAGAGTTTGATATTTTGCATGATGATCTGCTAGTGCGAAAGAAAAAGTATGCTAGGCCTCTCATTACTAAGCATAGGAAACGGCAACATGATAGAGATGATATGGCAGATGGGGAGGTGCATTATTGCAACCCCAGATATGTTGAATTTGAAGAAGTACGGGAGTTTACACAAACTGAACTCCATGAGCTGGCAAAACAATACAAACAAAGGTCTGGGAAGCCCCTAGTGAGTTGGCTCTTATGCTTATAGGATGAAGGGGCAGACAGTGTTGTTTTGTCAGGTAAGGAAGCAGTGACTATGGGAGTGTTAACCCATGATCCACAATTGCGTCAGGCAATGCGAAAAGCCAGAGAGTTTAGCGTGAATTTTTCACTGTTAGACCTCGTAAGGGATGGAATAGTCCGAGTATAAGCTAGTCCTACTGACCTGGAAAATACCTACTCCTGGAGGTCAATAGCAGAGGGTATTTCCAGGTTACGTGAGATGGGTTGTATAATCGGATTAAATACGTTTCCAGAATGGATGGGTCCAGATATGGAACCCTTTACATCTGCTCTGAGCTCTAAGCTGATGAAGTCTGCGCCATTTAATCTCAGGGCTCCATTATTGTCCTTGTTGGGAGCCCTAGGATTAAACAGCAAGATTCATGAAGCTACAACCCTTTTAAGCCAGTTTGGGGAGCTAGAGGAGACTAAAACAAAACCTGTCAGGGCAGTAGATAAGGTCAAGGCCAGACAGGAAGAATACAAGCAGAAAAGAACAGAGAAGAAAGGGAATGGGGTAGAGAAGACAGGAGGTGAAGAGAAAAACAGGCTAGTTATTTCTAGGAAAGAAATGTGGGTGGACCTATTAAAGGCAGGAGTACCTAAAGATGAGATAGATGGCATTTCTACTGCAGAAATGCTGAAGAGGTGGAAAGATTTAGTAGGTAAAACTGTCAGAGTTAGAAACACTACTCCTAGTGAAGATAACATCAGCCTAGACTTAGAGGAAACAGAACAGACCCCTCCTGTTAGCCCCAAACCAATTCCCAAAACTGAACGTGAACACAAACCCAAATACCTTTATCCTGGGGAGGAGTTAGAGAGAATCAGAAAAGGGGATTGGGAGGTTCCTTATCCTTTATGAAGGGAAGGTGAGTCTCCTGTAATAGCCGTGAGGGCAGTGACAGCAGGAGACCGACGCCCATATGCACCTGTCACTGTATGGTGGGGGAAGTCATCTTCTCCTACACATGTAATGGCTTTAGTTGATAGCGGAGCTGAAGTTGCACTTTTTTTTGGCAATCCTTCCCATCAAAAAGGAGAATTGATTTATGTAGAAGGTTTGGGAGGGCAAACTACACCAGCAGTTAGGATACGGGTGAAATTGGCTATTGGCAAGGGATCAGGATTTAGGACAAATGTTTTGGTATCAGAGTTACCCGAAAATATTCTTGGGATGGATGTGTCATTTAAATAGTGCTACTGTATAATAAGAAATGTTTGCAGTACCGTCGTCCTAGAATTTTGAAAAAATGAAATGACAGAAAGAATGAGGCAACTGTGGACTTTCATGGTACGGATAAGGACTCACATAGAATTATATAGAAAAATATAAATTTATTACAGCGAGATAAAGAGAATTTATACAATAGAAAAAGACAATTAATTTAAAAAAAGAAGAACAGGACACAATATTTAGACAATACAAGGCAATAACCCCTCTTGTAGCAGTATAGTACGGCACAAAATTATTGATCCATGGTAACAGAAACAAAAAAGTGACATTCGAACTGATACAAAATAACACTCGACATGTTTCGCGGACTGGTCGCTTCTTCAGGAATATGTTTACGAAAGAGGTTTGTATATAGTTGTCTCTAGAAAGGAATTTGAAATAATTAATATCAAAAAAGTGTAAAGATATAGAAATGTCAACAAAGCATCCGAGAGAGCCCAGAGGAAGCCTCACTGATTCTGCCATCAAGGGAGGCGTGGGCATGACGAATCAACGGAATGCATGTCAAAAATAAAATTTAAAGAAGAAAATGATTAGGCCCACTCATACACATGTATGAGAGGCATAATGAGACTTACCATCCGAGGGTGAGAAATCAGATGAGGCTAGACGCCCCGGAAAGCAGGGGCAGTATTCCTGGGTAAATATGGGCACCCCGAGCAGGATAAGACAAATATTCACAATGGGATATAAAAAAACTGTCAGAAAAAGGGAAAACATAGGATAAATCATGGTAAGTAACATTGTGTAAGCATCACAAAAAGAGAGAGCATCCACAATGTTTGCACCGGTTTACAAAAGATTACCGATATGTGTGTTATGAAAAAGGCATAGCACATAGAAATGTAAAAATAATGAAGATTGATACATACCCAGGATTTATTTGAACAATTTTAAGGGGAAGGGTAATGGAGGAGGTGGCATAGGGCAGAAAAAGCTCCACAATGGAGACAGACAGGTGCTGCTGAGGGGTGGATATGCTGAAAAAAATAGGTAAATATTGGTATAGGGGTGATTATATCAAGGTCTAGCATAGAAGCAAAAAAGAGCCAATGCCAAAGCCGAATAAGGCTATGCGAATAAAAAACATATAAGTATACACAGGAACAGGTATCAACTCACCAATATCGGTCTAGGTGTCAAAGGACACACGTGGAAACTTATTTTAGAATTGCCAGCACGTTGGCTGATGACCTGCAGGTGAACAGGTATGTTTCAAGCAGAGCACACTGGAATAAAAAATAAATGAAAAAATGTATGGATAATATAGGACTATCAACTAAGTCCAAATTAAGCCAAAGGGCTGTTTATAGATATATAATGCAATAAGGGGAATGCCTACCAACGAAATCAGAGGCAGTAGAGCACCCTCCAGATAGCGCGTCTAGATAGGCATTGCAGATCCAGGCATCATCCAAAACAAAGTAAGTAGCTAACCCAGAGGCAGCCGGTTTAATTCTATAAAGCAGATGAGCATATGAAGCAAATCAGAGAGGACCCTTAAATAGAGTCAATGCAAAAACCCATCCATCAAAAAGGGAAAAGCTTTTTACCTTAAGACAGCAAAGATCCAAAAGTCAGCACCGTCAGCTGCATAGAACCACCCAGTCCTAAAAATCCAATGGACATAATGTCCATTTAAATAGTGCTTTGGCGCCGTTCCGAATGACATCAGTGTTGGGCGCCGACGGCGCCGTTCAAATGACGTTATCGGACCCGATCCTCGATTGCTCATGCGCGTCACGCATGCGCAATAGCGCACAAAATGCAAAATAGGACTAAAGAAGCTGAAAACACCCACAGAGGTAGCCGCACCCAGATACATTGTAATGAACAATGATAGGTGCGGGGAAACTCAGTGGACAGAGAACAAGCCAATAAGCCAGCCATTTAAGTCCCAACCATGAGAACCAAAACACTGCAACGTCATCTAGCGGGTGGACATGGGACTGCAGGGAGGGAAGCGTTTCATATTTACCCAGGAATAAAATAGCCAACATTAGATAGCACCGAAGTTGTAATTTAGGGATGGCAACATCACAAAATCCTCTCAAAGTAGAGCATGGGGGCATAAATATAAAAAATTTAATAGATATGAGAAAATATGAAAAAAATATATGCAAAAAATAATACACATAAAGTAATATGAATAATCTGAACCAATGAGTATAAGGTTTTGAGAAAAAAACAAACAGTAAAAGGATAAATGTGTCAACATATATAGACAAAAAAACGAGCCAAAAAGACAAACAGGGGAAACCAGAATGATACGTTTTTTAACTGACAATATATAAAGCAGGATAAACCCTGAAATGAACAGAATGAATATATATAGAATGTATATACACGAAGTATGAATATATAGGAAAATCCCAACCGGGCAGATTGGTAACATATAAGGAGATATAAACATAGCCTACAGAAAAGGCTTGTAGGAATTATTCTCGTTAATGCCAGGATGTATCGTGGCTGATAGCCTCTCGATCCATAGGGTTTCTGCCCTCAGGATCTTGTTGTCCCAGTCACCACCACGTGGGTGGGGAGGGACCACTTCAAGAACGAAAAAGGATACTGCACTATTATCAAATCTGTGGTGAAACCTATATGCCTAGTAACTGATGTTAGGATTTTCCCAGATCCTGAGCAATAAACGTGATCACGAATACGTTGGCCAAACTCATGTATGGTCTTTCCAACGTAGAATGCCTGACAAGAGCATGTCATTAGATAGATGACGCCCCGGGTAGTACAGTCAGCATGACACCGGAGACGATGCCACTGTCCATCTGGCAATTTAACCCCTTTACCCTCAGTAACCCATGGGCATCGGCTGCAATGACCGCAGCGGTATGTGCCCCATAGGGATCTTGAGGGTCTGACTTGAGTGGTCATATAGTGACTGGAGGTAAGGGTGTCTCGGAGCGATGTAGCTCGTCTGAAAACAAGTTCAGGACTAGAACTAACATATTTTGAGAGAGTTTGATCTTGAGTTAACAGGTGCCAATGGCGAGATAGTGAAGCTCTCAGGGGGTCCTGATGTGCAGAAAATTTAGTGATGAATTTAACCGTTTGAATTTCAGTCTCAGAGGATGTTTTGTAAAGTAAATCGAACCTGGATCTTCCATTAGCCTTATTAAAGGCTTTTCTAAGGAGAGTAACCTCTTGTTAATAACCTGTGCTGTAAAAACCCTGCTTGTTGGACAAAGTCTTTGTCGGTCAAAAAAGTTTGTGCGTAAACGCAGGTACTGTACGTAGGGGAAGCTCCGGATTAGGGGAGATGGATGTGCACTAGACGCATGCAGGATGGTATTTCCTACACTGGGTTTGCGATAGAGGTTGGTAGTGAGATTGCCTTCTGCATCAATCCTGATGGAAAGGTCCAGAAAGGATATGCTCTCAGAGCTGAAAGTATGAGTGAAACGTAAATTATAATCGTTAATATTTAGAATATTGAGAAAAGATAACAGATCATCGCCAGTGCCTGTCCAGATAATCAACAGATCGTCTATATAGCGAAACCAGTACAATATGTGGGTCAACCATCTATCTAAAACATCCGACGCATGCGCAATCGAGGATCGGGTCCGATGGCGTAATTTGAACGGCGCCGTCGGTGCCCAACACTGACGTCATTCGGATCGGCGCCAGAGCACTATTTAAATGGACATTATGTCCATTGTTTTTTTAGGACTGGGTGGTTCTATGCAGCTGACGGTGCTGACTTTTGGATCTTTGCTGTCTTAAGGTAAAAAGCTTTTCCCTTTTTGATGGATGGGTTTTTGCATTGACTCTATTTAAGGGTCTTCTCTGATTTGCTTCATATGCTCATCTGCTTTATAAAATTGAACCGGCTGCCTCTGGGTTAGCTACTCACTTTGTTTTGGACGATGCCTGGATCTGCAATGCCTATCTAGATGCGCTATCTGGAGGGTGCTCTACTGCCTCTGATTTTGTTGGTAGGCATTCCCCTCATTGGATTATATATCTATAAACAGCCCCTTGGCTTAATTTAGACTTACAGTGGTGTGAAAAAGTGTTTGCCCCCTTCCTCATTTCCTGTTCCTTTGCATGTTTGTCACACTTAAGTGTTTCGGAACATCAAACCAATTTAAACAATAGTCAAGGACAACACAAGTAAACACAAAATGCAATTTGTAAATGAAGGTGTTTATTATTTAAGGTGAAAAAAAATCCAAACCATCATGGCCCTGTGTGAAAAAGTGATTGCCCCCTAAACCTAATAACTGGTTGGGCCACCCTTAGCAGCAACAACTGCAACCAAGCGTTTGCGATAACGTGCAATGAGGCTTTTACAGCGTCCTGGAGGAATTTTGGCCCACTCATCTTTGCAGAATTGTCCTAATTCAGTTACATTAGAGGGTTTTCGAGCATGAACGGCCTTTTTAAGGTCATACCACAACATCTCAATAGGATTCAGGTCTGGACTTTGGCTAGGCCACTCCAAAGTCTTCATTTTGTTTTTCTTCAGCCATTCGGTGGTGGACTTGCTGGTGTGTTTAGGATCATTGTCCTGCAGCAGAACCCAAGTTCGTTTCAGCTTGAGTACACGAACAGATGGTTGGACATTCTCCTTCAGGATCTCTTGGTAGACAGCAGAATTCATAGTTCCTTTTATCACGGCAAGTCTTCCAGGTCCTGAAGCAGCAAAACAGCCCCAGACCATCACACTACCACCACCATATTTTACTGTTGGTATAATGTTCTTTTTCTGAAATGCAGTGTTCCTTCTACGCCAGATATACTTGGACACACACCTTCCAAAGAGTTCCACTTTTGTCTCATCGGTCCACAGAATGTTGTCCCAAAAGTCTTGGGGATCATCAAGATGTGTTGTGGAGAAATTGAGACGAGCTTTGATGTTCTTTTTGCTCAGCAGTGGTTTTCTCCTTGGAACTCTGCCATGCAGGCCATTTTTGCCCAGTCTTTTCCTGATGGTGGAGGCATGAACGCTGACCTTAACTGAGGCAAGTGAGGCCTGCAGTTCCTTGGACGTTGTTGTGGGGTCTTTTGTGACCTCTTGGATGAGTCGTCGCTCCGCTCTTGGGGTAATTTTGGGCGGCCGGCCACTCCTGGGAAGGTTCACCACTGTTCCATGTCTTCGCCATTTGTGGATAATGGCTCTCACTGTGGTTCGCTGGATTCCCAAAGCTTTGGAAATGGCTTTATAACCCTTTCCAGACTGATGGATCTCAATTACTTTCTTTCTCAATTGTTCCTGAATTTCTTTGGGTCTCGGCATGATGTGTAGCTTTTAAGGATCTCTGGTGGACCTTACTGTGTCAAGCAGCTCCTATTTAAGTGATGCCTTGATTGTGAACAGGTGTGGCAATAATCAGGCCTGGGTGTGGCTAGAGAAATTGAACTCAGGTGTGGACAACCACAGTTACCGTATGTTTTAACAAGGGGGGCAATCACTTTTTCACACAGGGCCATGATGGTTTGGATTTTTTTTCACCTTTAATAATAAACACCTTCATTTACAAATTGCATTTTGTGTTTACTTGTGTTTGTCCTTGACTATTGTTTAAATTGGTTTGATGTTCCGAAACACTTAAGTGTGACAAACATGCAAAGGAACAGGAAATGAGGAAGGGGGCAAACACTTTTTCACACCACTGTAGTTGATAGTCCTATATTATCCATACATTTTTTCATTTATTTTTTATTCCAGTGTGCTCTGCTTGAAACATACCTGTTCACCTGCAGGTCATCAGCCAACGTGCTGGCAATTCTAAAATAAGTTTCCACGTGTGTCCCTTGACACCTAGACCAATATTGGTGAGTTGATACCTGTTTCTGTGTATACTTATATGTTTTTTATTCGCATAGCCTTATTCGGCTTTGGCATTGGCTCTTTTTTGCTTCTATTCTAGACCTTGATATAATCACCCCGATACCAATATTTACCTATTTTTTTCAGCATATCCACCCCTCAGCCGCACCTGTCTGTCTCCATTGTGGAGCTCTTTCTGCCCTATGCCACCTCCTCCATTATCCTTCCCCTTAACATTGTTCAAATAAATCCTGGGTATGTATCAATCTTCATTATTTTTACATTTCTATGTGCTATGCCTTTTTCATAACACACATATCGGTAATCTTTTGTAAACCGGTGCAAACATTGTGGATGCTCTCTCTTTTTGTGATGCTTACACAATGTTAATTACCATGATTTATCCTATGTTTTCCCTTTTTCTGACAGTTTTTTATATCCAATGAAAATATGGCAATTTTATAAAAACAGTCCTTCCTATATAAAGTCTCTATAATATTGCAGCAGCGCTTATGTCCTTATTCGCACCGAGGACTATACGGTAAATCACAGATGAAAGAAGATGAGTGAATATTTCAATCGCTACTGTAAAAGTTCTTTTTCGTGCAAAATAATCAGTATCCACCGAGAATTCCACCAGGTATTCACCACGTGCGATATAAATTCCCCGCATGGGGATGCACTCACCAGACCCAAGTTGAAAATACGCCCATCAAATAGGTTTATCCAGCATCAGCGTTTCTCCACTCCTTATCTCCTTATGCAACAGACATAGCAGGAACATACACCAATTCCCCTATTATGGGTTGGAAAGAAGGCAAGGAACATCTACAACCTTTGAAAAGACGTCGGAAATTGTTGCCCACACTTTCGTGTAAGGCGAACAAGCATATAGGATCTCAAACAATCGATCGGTGATTCTCTAGTATTTTCCACTCAGTGCGATCAAAATATGCGACAAAGTACCTCATAGTTATAGTCATCTTACACCATCCATAGACTGGGCGATCCTGCTGGAGAAGCAGGATCGCCCAGTCTATGGATGGTGTAAGATGACTATAACTATGAGGTACTTTGTCGCATATTTTGATCGCACTGATGTTCCTTGCCTTCTTTCCAACCCATAATAGGGGAATTGGTGTATGTTCCTGCTATGTCTGCTGCATAAGGAGATAAGGAGTGGAGAAACGCTGATGCTGGATAAACCTATTTGATGGGCGTATTTTCAACTTGGGTCTGGTGAGTGCATCCCCATGCGGGGAATTTATATCGCACGTGGTGAATACCTGGTGGAATTCTCGGTGGATACTGATTATTTTGCACGAAAAAGAACTTTTACAGTAGCGATTGAAATATTCACTCATCTTCTTTCATCTGTGATTTACCGTATAGTCCTCGGTGCGAATAAGGACATAAGCGCTGCTGCAATATTATAGAGACTTTATATAGGAAGGACTGTTTTTATAAAATTGCCATATTTTCATACTTTGCACATTTTAAGCGGCTGCTATTACCGACTGTGGTGTTTAATATTTATACTAATTTTATATATTTATATTTTTTATATATTCTTATATATTGGTATATTTATTTATTTTATTTATCCAACTTATTGAGAAGAAATATATCCAATCAGCGCGGAGGGGTGTACCTAGGGGCAGGCATTAGTGGTTACACTCATTCTTTACATTATAGTTTTTTATATCCCATTGTGAATATTTGTCTTATCCTGCTTGGGTGCCCATATTTACACAGGAATACTGCCCCTGCTTTCCGGGGCGTCTAACCTCATCTGATTTCTCACCCTCGGATGGTAAGTCTCATTATGCCTCTCATACATGTGTATGAGTGGACCTAATCATTTTCTTCTTTAAATTTTATTTTTGACATGCATTCCTTTGATTCGTCATGCCCACGCCTCCCTTGATGGCAGAATCAGTGAGGCGTCCTCTGGGCTCTCTCGGATGCTTTGTTGACATTTCTATATCTTTACACTTTTTTGATATTAATTATTTCAAATTCCTTTCTAGAGACTACTATATACAAACCTCTTTCGTAAACATACTCCTGAAGAAGCGGCCAGTGCGCGAAACATGTCGAGTGTTATTTTGTATCAGTTCGAATGTCACTTTTTTGTTTCCGTTACCATGGATCAATAATTTTGTACCATACTATACTGCTACAAGAGGGGTTTTTGCCTTGTATTGTCTAAATATTGTGTCCTGTTCTTCTTTTTTTAAATTAATTGTCTTTTTCTATTGTATAAATTCTCTTTATATCGCTGTAATAAATTTATATTTTTCTATTTAACTCTATGTGAATTCTTATCCGTACCATGAAAGTCCACAGTTGCCTCATTCTTTCTGCCATTTCATTTTTTTCGTACTTCAAGGTCAGTCAATTCAGACTGAAAGAGGTACATTCACATTTGGGTATCCTGATAAAGCGTATCTGGTAAGGGCGGTGAAGGCTGTGGTCAGAGGTCATGCGAAATGGACCCCTGTCTACATTCCTCCACCAGAGAAGACAGTCTGTCTCAAGCAGTACAGACTTCCTGGAGGCCACAAAGAAATTGGGGAGACTATTCAAGAACTGTTGAGAGTAGGGATCCTTAGACCTGCTGTAAGTCCTTTCTCGTCTCCGGTGTTCCCAGTAAAAAAGCCTGATGGGACATATAGAATGACTGTGGATTACAGAGGTCTAAACAAAGTGGCACCTCCATTGAAGTCAGCTGTACCAGATTTGATCTCAATTGTTGAGAAAATTGCTAAAGATGCAGGAGAATATCATGCTGTGATAGACCTGGCTAATGCTTTCTTTTCGATTTTAATAGACCCAGAGTGTCAAGACCAGTTTGCTATGGAGTGGGACGGCCGCCAGTACACTTTCACCGTGCTCCCTGAAGACTATGTTCATTCTCCAACGATTTGTCATGGACTGATTGCCCAAGATTTAAGTACCCTGAGTTTGAAAGTCACTGTGTTCCACTTCATTGATGACATCATGATCTCTGGAACAAAAGAAGATGTAAATGAAGCACTGCACCTGCTGATACATCACATGGAGAACAGAGGGTGGGCTATTGACAAGGACAAAGTCGAAGGACCTGCAACAGAAGTGAAATTCCTGGGAATGATGTGTTCTGGGCCACAGAGGAAAATTTCAGAGACAGTTGTGCAAACTATCCAGGCTCTGTCGCCCCTTACTACCAAAGAGGAGGCACAGAAGTTCATTGGAGTTGTGGGGTTCTGGAGATCTTTCATCCCACATTTGGACTGATTTTGAGGCCTATATATAATGTCACCCAGAAAAAGACTGAGTTCTCATGGGGTTCAGAGCAGCAGACTGCATTCCTGGCTGCTAAAGAAGCTATTTTGCAGCATCAGGGATTAGGACCCGTGAGACAAGGAGCACCATTTCAGCTGGATGTAGTGGAGCAGAATGGTACCATATCTTGGAGTCTGTGGCAGCCAAATAAAAAGAAAGGACTGAGAGCAATACCTATTGGATTTTGGTCCAAACAACTGACAGGGGCACAGAAGAGATACACACCTTTAGAGAAGTACCTGTTTGGGGCCTACAAAGCACTACAACATGTAGAGACCATTACAGGAAAGGACACAGTCACCATCCATACTGCATTGCTAATAGCAGGATGGGTGAGAGATAATGGGCTGATCACTAGGGCAGCTGTAGCCCAGAACCAGACACTGATAAAATGGAAGTGGTACCTTCAAGAAAGAGGGGGTATTGCAGCTGGGGATGTTAGAGACATTTCAAAACAGTTAGCAGGGCTTGTTACTTTTACCAGCACCCAGCCAGAAGAAGAAATTCCTGTGCTGCAGTCACCCCCCATTCAAGAGGCTCCACCCTTTGAGTCTCTGTCAGAAGACATGAAGCAGTCAGCATGGTTCACTGATGGTTCCGCCATAGTCGCCTCGTCTAGGCGTAAATGGGCAGCAGCAGCCTACAACCCAAGTACAGACACAGTACTGCAGGAGACCGGAATTGGAGGGTCCAGTCAGTATGCAGAGTTGAAAGCTGTAGTGATGACTCTTCAGGAGGATCCTTCTTCCCATGTCACTATCTACACTGACAGCTGGGCGGTTTTTAAAGGACTTACAACTTGGATGCCAATGTGGAAGTCCAATGAATGAATGATTCATGGAAAGGTGGTGTGGGGAGGCAAGGAAGTCTGGGACTACATCTGGAAGGAAGCTCACTTCCGCACCATAAAAGTGGGGCATGTTGATCCACATGTGCCCCTAGTCCGAGACTTTGAGAACTATAACAGAGTTGCAGATGAAATCGCCAAACTGAAGGCAGTTGTGCCAATTGATCCTTGCTTGATGAACTTGGCCAACTGGGCCCACAAGCAATCTGGACATTTGGGGCAGAAAGCAACATATGAATGGGCACAGCGGGGAGGCTTGCCTATATCCATGGACATGATAAAGACTGTAATAGGGAACTGTACAGTGTGTGGAGAAGTGCGACAATGGCCATTACAAAAGTACTCTACCGGGTCGATTAAGAGGGGTGAGAGGCCTGCAGAGATCTGGCAGATTGACTTCATCAGTCCCCTGCCCCGGGGAAACAATGGACTGAGATATTGTTGCACTGTAGTGGACACCTATTCAGGACTTATGCTTGTTCATCCTTGCAAATGTGCAGATCAACCGCAGCACTTCAACTGCTCCAGAAACTTATATCAGTATATTTCCTCTCCTCCCCATTGATGTTCTTTGGGAGGGTCAGAAGTGGGTACAGGCAGGGGACAAAGTGTTAGTCAGATATCCAGGCAAGAAGCCCTTTAGAGGAGAGATCGTAGCTGAAGGGCCTGGATCTACTGTTTATGTATTATTAGGAGGAACAGATAATCCGCATTGTTTTCCACTCCACAGGCTGTCTCCGATTTGATCCATAGGAAGACCAGAGAAAAGTGGTTACAAGATGGAAAGAATGACGGACGATTGCAAGAGCTGTGGAGAGCAAGGCCTTTGATGTATTACAAGCCTGGACTTGTTTCTAAAGAACTTTAGAGTGGACTTTCTAACAAACTTTTAGTTAAAGACTGAAACACCATCTCAATGACAGAAATATGGGAGGTGTTACATTCAAGGAAAATTCATGTTTAAAATTAGTTTTAATAGTAATGAAGTGATTTTCTGTATGGAGTCTGAAAGAAAGAAAAAATCTAGGGCGGAATGTGTTGCGTTTGTTAAAATATGATTTTTTTTAACATCAGACATAACATTACATGGGACAATATTACAAGTTAGTTGATCAGATTACTGTCAGGTTTTTGGCTTGAGTCAAACAAATGCTGCTGCATATAATAGGTACATAGATACCATTGTTGTATTCAAATTGACAGTTTGAAGAGGCTATTGTCTCTTCAGCTACAGTAAACAAGTAATAGAAGGTCTCTCAAACTGAAAGAATGACTGTTAGTCGGTTGTTATGGAAACAAGTTTGTAACCATTAACTTTGGTACAAATAAAAAAGGATGAGTAGACAGAGGAGACACACACATCCTCATGCTGTAAGATCAGAAGCCACTCATGATACAAGAACAGAACCTGGTCTCCAAGAAGAGTCATTGCCAATGGAGATCACGAACATACCGTAACAGAAGATAAGTAACTTTTAAATGTATTTGTAGTTATAGACCATAGGCTGTTCATAGGCTAGGCATTTTGCTTGTTATAGATATCTGTCAGTCTTGTATTGTATTACTAAGATTGTAATAGTTTTGTATGTACAGCAGCTTTGTATAGTAAAAGCACATTTACACACTGCAGAAATCCCAGCTTCCTTGCTTATACCACAGAGTAACCTTGCTAGATAGACGCAAACAAAACAACTTACCTCCTTATAAAAAGAAATCAGGTTTGTTTGACAACTTCTGTCTTTCATAAATCCATGCTGTCTGTTGCTTAAAATATTTTTTTACAGCAAAAACTCGTCTAGGTTGAACTAGCAAAAGTAATAACACCCTCAGTATAAGTAATGAGGAGTGGTAAAGACTAAGCATGAAATTACATCTTGTTTCCATATCAGCATAAACAGTAGCAAGGCCACCTTAGGTGCAGCAATTAGCAGTAAGAGAACTTTAGAGGTGGGCCTCCGGTTCGGTTTGCCCCCCCCCAGAACTTCCTAACATGGAAAGAGTTAAAAAAAAGCTCCGCCTGCAATGAAGGCTAACACCGGCTGACAGTTCTTTAATATAATATTCAAGGGGCCACCTGGCGACATCACCTGGTGGCACCCTCCCCTTGTGACATCACTGACAGATGCATGCTGGGTCAGTGACGTCACATGGGGGTGCTGTGTTACCAAGTGATGTCGTCAGGTGGCCCCACCCCTTACCTATTTAAGAACTGTCAGACTGTCGGAAGTCAGCCTTCCTCGTGGGCGGAGCCTTTTTTTTTTTCTTTTTTTCAGATCCGGTGGTGCGGCGGGCATGGTGATTAATGATGGATCTACGCGGGAGGACATAGTTTTTTTTTTTTTTTTAATAAAGGAATTATCAAAAACTGTCTGTGTTTTTTTTCTTTGATACTTTTCTTGGTGAATGAGTTTAACCCCAAACTCATTCACATGGGGGGGCGGGATCTGGGGGCCTCCTTGTTAAAGGGGGCTTCCAGATTCTGATAAGCCTCCTGCCCACAGACCCCCTACAACCACCGTCCAGGGTTGTGGGGAGGAGGCCCTTGTCCCCATCAACATGGGGGCAAGGTGCTTTGGGTTCAGGGCATGTGGCCTGGCATATGGCCTGGTATGGTTCAGTCGGGGGGTGCTCACTCATCCCCCCCTTTCCAGGCTGCATGCTCAGATAAGTGTCTGGTATGGATTTTGGGGGGACACCCACGCTATTTTAAAAAAAAATTGTCGAGGGGTTACCCTTAAGGAAATCCTGCTGACAGCTGATGACTCATCCATTGTTAAGGATGGCTTCCAGGCCTGCTCCTTAACAATTTATTCACGTCTATTCCAAAACGCAGCTCACCAGCGTTTTATAACATTTCTGATCCCATTGAAAAAAAGTTTAAAAACGCTAATGCTAATGTAGCGGCCATAACCCCCGGGGGCGGCCTTGACTATTCTGGGCTTACCAATTACCTCCTTGTAATTCTTCTTCCGTTGTCTAGGGGTTCCCAGTGTTAGTACCCAGTAACTTCAGAGCTGACACACAAAAGTCCTTGAGGGAACCCCATCATAATGGTTCTCAGGTGAAGGGTGTGGGAATATTATTTCAAAGATGAAGTTGCCATAGTTTGCATGTTGCATGTTCTTACTGTGTCTGCATGGGTTTCCTCCAGGTACTCCGGTTTCCTCCCACACTCAAAAGACATGCTGGTAGGATAATTGACTCCTGTCTAAATTGGCCCTAGTATGTAAGTTAGGGAACTTGGATTGTAAATTTCTTAACCGGTTCCTGACCGGCTCACGTGTATTTACGGGGGCAGAATGTATCCCCTGCATGAAACCCCAAACGGGTACCGTCAGAGGGCACGCACACGCTGCCGGAGGGGGACCTGATGCGCGTAGCCGGAGATCGGTGCCGGCCATGCGCGATCGCATCCACGAGCACCAGCATAGGGATTTGTGTGTGTAAACATACAAATCCCTGTGCTGTCAGAGGAGAGGAGACATGTCAATTGTTCCTACTACAGTGGTGTGAAAAAGTGTTTGCCCCCTTCCTCATTTCCTGTTCCTTTGCATGTTTGTCACACTTAAGTGTTTCGGAACATCAAACCAATTTAAACAATAGTCAAGGACAACACAAGTAAACACAAAATGCAATTTGTAAATGAAGGTGTTTATTATTAAAGGTGAAAAAAAATCCAAACCATCATGGCCCTGTGTGAAAAAGTGATTGCCCCCCTTGTTAAAACATACGGTAACTGTGGTTGTCCACACCTGAGTTCAATTTCTCTAGCCACACCCAGGCCTGATTATTGCCACACCTGTTCACAATCAAGGCATCACTTAAATAGGAGCTGCTTGACACAGTAAGGTCCACCAGAAGATCCTTAAAAGCTACACATCATGCCGAGACCCAAAGAAATTCAGGAACAATTGAGAAAGAAAGTAATTGAGATCCATCAGTCTGGAAAGGGTTATAAAGCCATTTCCAAAGCTTTGGGAATCCAGCGAACCACAGTGAGAGCCATTATCCACAAATGGCGAAGACATGGAACAGTGGTGAACCTTCCCAGGAGTGGCCGGCCGCCCAAAATTACCCCAAGAGCGGAGCGACGACTCATCCAAGAGGTCACAAAAGACCCCACAACAACGTCCAAGGAACTGCAGGCCTCACTTGCCTCAGTTAAGGTCAGCGTTCATGCCTCCACCATCAGGAAAAGACTGGGCAAAAATGGCCTGCATGGCAGAGTTCCAAGGAGAAAACCACTGCTGAGCAAAAAGAACATCAAAGCTCGTCTCAATTTCTCCACAACACATCTTGATGATCCCCAAGACTTTTGGGACAACATTCTGTGGACCGATGAGACAAAAGTGGAACTCTTTGGAAGGTGTGTGTCCAAGTATATCTGGCGTAGAAGGAACACTGCATTTCAGAAAAAGAACATTATACCAACAGTAAAATATGGTGGTGGTAGTGTGATGGTCTGGGGCTGTTTTGCTGCTTCAGGACCTGGAAGACTTGCCGTGATAAAAGGAACTATGAATTCTGCTGTCTACCAAGAGATCCTGAAGGAGAATGTCCAACCATCTGTTCGTGTACTCAAGCTGAAACGAACTTGGGTTCTGCTGCAGGACAATGATCCTAAACACACCAGCAAGTCCACCACCGAATGGCTGAAGAAAAACAAAATGAAGACTTTGGAGTGGCCTAGCCAAAGTCCAGACCTGAATCCTATTGAGATGTTGTGGTATGACCTTAAAAAGGCCGTTCATGCTCGAAAACCCTCTAATGTAACTGAATTAGGACAATTCTGCAAAGATGAGTGGGCCAAAATTCCTCCAGGACGCTGTAAAAGCCTCATTGCACGTTATCGCAAACGCTTGGTTGCAGTTGTTGCTGCTAAGGGTGGCCCAACCAGTTATTAGGTTTAGGGGGCAATCACTTTTTCACACAGGGCCATGATGGTTTGGATTTTTTTTTTCACCTTAAATAATAAACACCTTCATTTACAAATTGCATTTTGTGTTTACTTGTGTTGTCCTTGACTATTGTTTAAATTGGTTTGATGTTCCGAAACACTTAAGTGTGACAAACATGCAAAGGAACAGGAAATGAGGAAGGGGGCAAACACTTTTTCACACCACTGTATGTAGGAACAGGGATATGTCTCCTCTCCTACTCAGTCCTATCCCCATGCAGTTAGAATACACTGAGGGAACACACATTTAACCCATTGATCGCCCCCTAGTGTTAACCCCTTCTCTACCAGTGTCATTTACACAGTAATCAGTGCATTTTTATAGCACTGATTGCTGTATACATGTCAATGGTCCCAAAAATGTGTCAAAAGTGACCGATTTGTCTGTCGCAATGTCACAATACCGTTAAAAATCGCAGATCCCCGCCATTACTAGTAAAAAAAAAAATCTTTCCCATAGTTTGTACCCACTATAACTTTTGGGCAAACACAATCAATATACGCTTATTGCAATTTTTTTTTTTTACCAAAAATATGTAGAAGAATATATATTGGCCTAAACTGATGAATACATTTGTTTTTTTTTTAAAAAATTTTTGGGGATATTTATTATAGCAAAAAGTAAAAAATATGTTTTTTTTCAAAATTGTCGCTCTTTTTTTGTATAGCGCAAAAAATAAAAACCGCAGAGGTGATCCAATAGCACCAAAAGAAAGCTCTATTTGTGGGAAAAAAGGACGCAAATTTCATTGGGTACAGTATTGCATGACCGCGCAATTACCAGTTTGCGACTCAGTGGCAAAATGTAAAAAGTGCTCTAAACAGGAAGGGGGTAAAACCTTCCGAGGCTGAAGTGGTTAAAGTGTTTGTAAAAAAAAAATAGATTCTGTTCCTTTAAAGCATTAATTTGACCCTCTGTCTTATCTGAAATACCTGGCTGATCCTGCCTGTTTCTGTCCTCCCCCTGTAAACTGACCACGGTTTATCATGGCTGCTGTGCCCTGACACCATGGTCAGTTTACGTGCCTCCGTCATCCGCAGCTTTCCTCTGCTCTCTTTTGACCTCCTCCCCCCTCCCTCCCTGACTGCCATCTCTGACTGCTGCTATCATTTCTGAGTGTCATTTCTTTAATACCCTCTATTACATTAACTGATGTGCCCCAATGTATGTGGTTTTGTAAAAATAAGCCGTTCTACACAGTATTTCCCAGCGCTACTCGCCGCTCACCTGAACAGTCGCCTCTCTCCTCCTCTTCTCTACTCCTCCCGACTGACGTCTACTGGGGTTTCTCAGCCCCTCCCGCTGTAGCTGTCATACTGGGAGAGGAGACAGGTGGCCGGTCACGGGAGAGCCGAGCAGCGCTCGGAAATACAGTATAGAACGGCTTATTTTTACAAAACCAAATACACTGGGCACATCAGTTAATGTAATAGAGGGGATTGTAGAAATGACACTCCGTGGCTTAACAGCCACTTTAAGGGCAGGGAATGATGTGAATGTACAATATACATGTAAAGCGTTGCTATATAACACTATTGATGGTGCTATATAATGCTGAAATAATACTACCTTTGAGATGTAAGATAGTTTTAAGTAGACGCTAAACTATCACCCCTGCAAAACATACAGACAATAATGTGTAATATATGATAATATTATTTCCTTTTTTTTTTTTTTAAACCTGACCTCTTTGGTCTTTGGTAAAAAAAATTGAATTTTATGGATAGATTTAGATTTCCAAAAACCCACTTACATGCTTATTGGGAGTTTGTGGAGATACAATCATGGACAGGGCCACACAAATATTCCTTAGACTGCATAATTTTTATGCTTTTTTATTATTAGTTTTTTCAAGTAATTAAAGATCAGCAATTCAAGTACAAAAAAGTCTGTCAGATGCAAAAAAAAAAAAAAGCACATGTGTCATCCGCAACAAGTATAGTTGAGAACAAGTGTCAAGAATAGTCGTATAACATGTATACCAATATAACTACAAAAAATGTTTGATTACATTTTTTACAGACATGTATTCCTCTTATTATAGGGGTTTCAGGTGGATATAGGAGCATAACAATCAATAATAGTTATATTTGTTAAAATAATGGAAGTGTTGCTTCCTAATGTGATTCTGAATAGGCACAGTTAGCATCCATTACAGAAAAAACAGAGGGGGGGAGCCTTGTAGGCCCATTCAGAATATCTGAGAAGCATACTGTAGCTAACAAGTAAAGAAAAGTCTATTGACAGATAATTGATCCATGGATCCCACGTCTTATCAAATTTCGAGGTATTATTTTGGAAGGTGCAGGTAAGCCTAATGTTAACCATAATCCAGTTTAGGTTTAACATAATCAAGCGGCATCACAGGCTGCTTCCAATGTTTCGCAAATAGTGATCCATATGAGAAAATAGATATAAACAAATCCTATCAGCCTAAAAGACTGAAAAATACTGATTAGTAATGTTATAACACTATACAAACTGACCTATAAGGGAAGAAAATGATCACGAAAATCTGAAAAAATAATTTTTTTCATGAGCTGAGTCACAGGATGCAAGACATCTGAGTGAAGAAGAAGATGGTAATATTTAACATAGTTCAGGCTTTAAAACTTTCTGTACAGCATTTATTAAAGAAGAAAAACAACAATAAAGGCAACGTAATTACAAGCATAAAATTCAACACAGGTATAACTTACTGTATGGTCATGATTGTTGTCACTGCATATCATAGTTCTAACTTAATTTTTTCTTTCTAAATTCTTAATTAAGTAGATACAGATTGTTCTATATATGCACTAACTGGATTATTTCTTAGGCCCCAGTCACACATTGCGTAGGCTTACGCACAGCAAACATGGCAAAAAAGATTTGAGGCGATGAGCTTCACATGTTTTTTTAATGCGATTATTGCCACGATTTCTGAGTGTATTTGCCATGTGACAACTGCGACAAAATCGTGCTGCATTTGAGGTACCATTAACCACTTCCCACCCGCCATATAGCAATATGACGTGGGCAAAGTAGTTCAGTTATCCTGACTGAACGTCATATGACGTCCAGCAGGATAAGCCGAGATTGCGCGCCTGCGGGGGCGCGGCGATCAATGGTGTGGTGTGTCAGTCTGCCATTACTAGTAAAAAACAAAAATGCCATAAATATATTCCCTATTTTGTAGATGCTATAACTTTTTTACCAAAAATATGTAGAAAAATACATATTGGCCTAAACTGATGAGGAAATCATTTTTTTTTTTGGATACTTATTATAGCAAAAAGTAAAAAATATTGGTGTTTTTTCTAAATTGTCGCTCTTTTTTTTGTTTATAGCGCAAAAAATGTAAAACCCCAGAGGTCATCAAATACCACCAAAAGAAATCTCTATTTGTGGGAAAAAAAGGACATCAATTATGTTTGGGTACAGCATCGCACGACCACGCAATTGTCAGTTAAATCAACGCAGTGCCGTATGGCAAAAAAGGGCCTGGTCATTAAGTGGGCAAATCTTCCGGTCCTTAAGTGGTTAAACTTCCCCAAGTGAAGCTGGAGCTGCAAGAATTGATGCTAGACTTCATATCCTGAAAATATATGCAATTTTGCTTGAGGCATTTTAGAGACTGGTATAAACTAATCATCCTGAAACAAATCTTCTTACTTTTTGGTGGTTGGTATACTTTTTGGGTAGGCCGCTTTCATTTTTTTTCTCTATCTCAGTTTTTTTAGTGGTTAGTCTGTGTTTTATCTGCTGTAGGCTTTTATGTACAGGTATGAGGCTTTTTTTTATGTACCTAGATATTATCCAGCCTTTCTTGATCCTTAATAGTCAATAGATAATAGTGCCAATCATTGCAGGATTCAGCAGGATCTGGTTGTGGAATTATTGTTGGTATCTAAAGTATATAAAAAATAAACCTTGCGCTAGAGCAATCACAAATTGCTGCACCTTCAAATTCTTGAATACAGAAAAAATATACCAATTTGTGAAAAAAGTTGCGCTGTCTTTGAATTAAGGAAATTAATCCCCCAAAAATCTCCAAACAACATGTGCATTCATATTAGATGATTGAATTAAACTTGTGATACAACTATATCCAAATAAAAGTGTAACATTACAATTTCAATTGTAAACAAAATTGTCCATGAAAATATATCTGTGAGATACAAAATGTGGGATTAGGAAAGTCCAAATGTGTCTTCAAAACAGACGAATAAAAAAATACTCCAAGTATTTAAACTGATACAGTTGTGAGTCTTTAACTGTGTTCCCCCAGTGCTCAAAAAGAAACATATAAGCCTCTTACCAGAACAATATGATCTCTATATTATTAAAGCATAAGATCAAGAGATGTCATAGAAGCAGCTACACTCCTGGATAATCTCCACAGTGTCTGGTGTCTCAGCCTCCACACACAGTCGTGTCACGGGTCAGGTCTCCCTTGTGGTCAAGGATGCAGTGTGTTTGTTACATGCAAGACAGAGGAAAGCTCATCATGCAGTATGTCCACATCATTTTTTTTTATTTAAAATACCACATCATACCTACAAAAAATTGGATAAAATATAGCAGTAGAGAGAAAGGATCCTCCATTCCCAGGTGATGCCTTGTACGGAGAAATGTGTCGGAAGGTGATAGGAGCTGTGATGTCACTACATTCTGGTCCCGCTGGTGTATTTCAAAGTCAGACCATAGTGTTATATGTATTAGCAGATTTAAATGTGTGCAGCAGCCCTCCTCAGCCCCTCTAATACTTACCTGAGCCCCTTCTCAATCCAGCAATGTTGAACGAGAGCATTGACTGTCCGGGACTCTCCCTCCTAATTGGCTGAGACACAGCAGCAGACGCCATTGGCTGCCGCTGCTGTCAATCAAAGCCAATGATGAGAGAGAGGGGGTGGGCCAACACACAGAGCAGCGGCTCAGCTTGGGTACCCCCATAGCAAGCTGCTTGCTGTGGGGGTACTAGGCAGGAGCGAGAAGAAGAGGATCTGTGCAAAACCATTACACAGAGCAGGTATGTATAATATGTTTATTATATTTAAACAAAAAAAATACTTTAATATCACTTTAAGTGGTTTTTCTCATCCATGAAAACAAATACATTCTTCTAGAGAGCTTTTGCTTTTGAAAAAACAGACTTGCTGGCTGAATCACCAGATGAAAATAGAAAAAAGAGAGCCCAAAAAATGAAACTAATGCAACCATCACATCCAATAATCGGTAGGCACAAAAATAAAAACAAGATATAAATAAAAAAAAAGAAAAAAAAAAAAAAAAAAAAAAAAGGGGGTGCAGGGAATGACGTATGATAGCAAGAACTGCGTCACCGAGAATAGTATGGCTGCGGCGGGGCTGAATGTGACAAGCAAGATGGAATTGAAAGTAGAGGGTGAAAATGAAGATGATGATAGATGTGAAAAATGTGTGAAATATAAAAAAAAATTAAAATTGAAAATTTAAATATTAAAAAAAATAAAAAAATTGTGTTTGTATGGTGAAAAGAAAGGCAAAAACAAAAACTAAAGCAGGCATGCAAAATGCAACACACAATGCTGTGATGAATGATCAAGGATAGTGAAATGAAGTGGAAGGGGAGGGAATGTTGTATGGTAGGTAGGGGGAGAAAAGAGTGGGGGGGAGGGAGAGAATATATAGGAAAAGGCTTGTATAGAATGTTGTGCGGATGCATCTGTAGCGCCTAAGATGTTGAGCTACGACTGCTCCAACGATTCCCTTTTCAGACTTGAGGCAAGCAAACTTCAAGCCAGGTTGTTGGCACGCGGGTACAGCCGATCATGCCTGCGCAGGGCGTTTAACCGCACCTGTGCGCGATCACGACCTGGCCTTCTAACTACACGATCCACCTTTATTCCCACTGGCAGAAAAAATGTGACCATCTTTCTGGAGCTAATTACCAGCAATTTGACTATTACTATATTACCCCCAAACAGTGGACTGTGGCATCCATCTCTCCTACTCTAACCACATAGGTAACTCTGGTGTGTCCCTATCCCCACCTATTTCCATTAGCACCTGTCACACTCCTTGCACCTATTCCCCAAGGATACATCTTAGGCGCTACAGATGCATCCGCACAACATTCTATACAATCCTTTTCCTATATATTCTCTCCCTCCCCCCACTCTTTTCTCCCCCTACCTACCATACAACATTCCCTCCCCTTCCACTTCATTTCACAATCCTTGATCATTCATCACAGCATTGTGTGTTGCATTTTGCATGCCTGCTTTAGTTTTTGTTTTTGCCTTTCTTTTCACCATACAACACAATTTTTTTTTTTTTTTTTTTTTTTTTTTTTTTTTTTTATATCTTCACACATTTTTCACATCTATCATCATATTAATTTTTAACCCTCTACTTTAAATTCCATTCTTGCTTGTCAAATTCAGCCCCGCCGCAGCCATACTATTCTCGGTGACGCAGTTCTTGCTATCATACGTCATTCCCTGCACCCCCTTCCTTGTTTTCATTCACACACTATCTCACCACACCTTTCACATTCCTTCACACTCACCGCATCACATTCACTTTTCTATTTTCGTATTCATATCCTTTCTGTCTTGGCACTCCTTTGGTGATACCGACACTATACCTCACCACCTTGCATGGATTCCCAACACTGGCACACCCATGTCATGGATCCCTGGCACATAAAATACGGCCATGGAAATAGTTAAATAACCTATGAGACTGCATATAGAATGTTCCAGTATAACAGACCTAACACAGTCCCTTTTGTTCAAAATCCCCATTATAGGTTGGGCCAGTATTATCCTTACCTCCATCTGATTGCACCTCTTTTCCCTCTGACACCTCCGCCGATTCCGGCGGAAGGAGGAAGGGGGATTATAGTGTGACTCCTCGTAAGACACGCTTGGAAACACTGGTCCATGTGGTTTCATTGGCAGACCTAGAACACCCTGGCGTCCTCCGGGTGAGATGAGAAACACCTCTTCATTAAGGATTCTCCACGTGGGAGGACTTTTTCCTCATTTTTACCTTTTGGATATATGCCTTTTTTGGTAACTATACTAAACATTACTGCATCATAGATTATTGCCTAACTGCAACAATATTGTGATAAATATATTGACAGTATGTTTCTTCTAGTGGACGTACTCCTCTGAAGAAGACCCCTAGTGGGTTGAAACGCGTCAGGGTCATCCTACTACCCCATGATTTACATTGTACATGTGGTTAATAGTTTTGACAAGTCCGCATTATATATCCATGTTTTAATTGTTCTGCACTGGAGCTCATGTCCTAATTTATTTATTTTGTTATACCCATTTTTGAATAAACTATTTTACTTTATATACCTTTCTCGACTCCATTTGTCGCAAGCTGCCTAAAAACCCCACAGTGGGGGAATCCTTTCCTTCTTGCTTTTAGGTTAATGCCTTAAAGCATGTTAGGCTCTAATTGAATGCAATTTTCATTTACTGGCACAGCAGTCTGTAGAGTTTAAAAACAACACTCTAAGTTGGATTTCCCATTAAGCTTGTTATAATTTAATGAAAAAGATTGATACTGTGCCATTGTACTCTTTTTTATTTATTTTTTATTATTATTTAAATGGTAGTTTCGCTGCATTCTACAATGAGGTTCCACCACTTAATAATTGAATAGTCATGCATACAAAGAATATGTCTTTTTAATTTTCTGCTAATCGCAGAGAGCTGTGTCCCCATCTTCTAATATATTCCGCCTGTTATTTTCTAGATTGAATCATGACATTTTTAATATGCTCAGTGTCGAGGTTCCCTAGGGCATAGGCTGTTCTGTTCCATAAAGGTTATTCCCTGACAAATCACTTCATAACTGTTCTGATAATAATCTGTGACCAAAGGAGTGCCAAGACAGAAAGGATATGAATACGAAAATAGAAAAGTGAATGTGATGCGGTGAGTGTGAAGGAATGTGAAAGGTGTGGTGAGATAGTGTGTGAATGAAAACAAGGAAGGGGGTGCAGGGAATGACTGATAGCAAGAACTGCGTCACCGAGAATAGTATGGCTGCGGCGGGGCTGAATGTGACAAGCAAGAATGGAATTGAAAGTAGAGGGTGAAAAATGAAGATGATGATAGATGTGAAAAATGTGTGAAGATATAAAAAAAAAAAAAAAAAAAAAAAAAAAAAAAAAAAAATTTTGTTTTATGGTGAAAATAAAGGCAAAAAAACAAAAACTGTTCTGATAATAATCTGTGAGCGTTTTTATTCTCCCTCGTCACCTTCTGACAGTTCCTATCAGTTTCCTGCTCAAAAATATCAGTCAACAAAAGGCTTTAATGAGTTATTCAGAAATCATGGAGGTAACTAAAGCAATGTGGAGCCAGAGGCTTAGACCTGTGATTCAAAATGGTTGCCACTGTTTGATCTTGCATATAGAAAAGGTTACTGGATACATTGTGCTGTTATTTTTAGAAGCTGCACTGCATTAGAAAAATTGATTTAGTGGAAAGATTTAAAGGATAAAAGTATCTTTCATGCAAGTTGTCCTTTAATGTGGTTGTAAACCTTTTACAACCACTTTTGCCTACAGGTAAGCCTATAATAAGGTAAACAGATGAAAGCAGCACTGGCAAATGCAAAAAAAATACATGTGAAAATATATGAACAGCTCATACAAATATACACAATACCTAACAATAACTAAACATCAATTGAATGAGTCCAAAGTGAATGAAGTGCATAAAATGTATCAAGTGTATCCCCCTTCTGAGACCACAGTCACCAGACAGGCAAATGGATAAACTGGTGATGTGAAAAGTTCCAAATGGAGACATTGAATGCACACTGGATCACAGGGGAAATACCACGTTCCACTGGTAAGAAAGAGAAAGAGATTGTATGGTGAAGTACCGTTGAGCTAAAACAAGGTTGCACGCTAGGCGCTTCTTACAGGATAAGCAGAAAGAAGCAAACTTTCAGACAAAAAACTTCCGCGATCGCCGCTCGTATAGCGTGCTCACCACGGAGGCAGGAAATGGCGTCACTGGTTAAGCCGCTGGCCGGAAATTACATCAACGCGCTTCGCCCCTCCTCCAGGGCGGCCTCAAAGACCAGAGTTGTCTTTTGATGACGCCTTGGAGGAGGGGTGAAACGTGTTTACCTTATTTGAAGTTTTAGCACTTTATTTAGTAGCAGCTGCAACACTTCACATTTTTATTTCACATTTATTTATTTCACATTTCACTATATTACTCCAGCACCAGTTTTGTGTTTTATATAAGCCTATAATAAGGCTTACCTGTATGTACCTTGAATTTCTCCTAAACTTGCACAGTTTAGGAGATATTCACTGTATACGCATGTGCCGATGACTGGAGAAACGTCTCGTACGTGTCGTTTCTTTAGCTGCTGTGCCGTTATCGGCGGCTCCCACGCGCATAGTTACACAGTAAGGTTGAATAAAGACACCAGTCTATCCAGTTCAACCTGAGTGAGTGTGGTTGCGTGTCTACAATTGTCCCTATCCCTGTACATTGTGTCTCATTAAGATGCTCATCTATTATATTTAAGCATGCGGCTAATCACAGCGTTGGAGCCCGCGAACCCGGAAGTAACATTCCGGAGACATGTCGCCCTTCACATCGGTGTACAGGGACTGCAGCAACAGTTCCGTTCTAAGGTAAGTGTGATAGGCTCACCCGGGACAGAGGCTTTTGGGAGGGGACTGAATGCTAGCCTCTTGCCTACTGATTATGGCCCTGGATTTTAAGAGAACAATACTTTTTGTGAGGTGTATTTCTGGGGACCCTTGAAGTAATGTTACTTTGGATTCAAGTCCATGTCCCCCCAAGACACACAAACACTGGGAACCCTGTATATGCCATATTAGAAATAGTGACTGCTTCATACTGTGGGGACTCATAGATGATGCTGATGTCATCAATAGGGATGGGCCGAACGGACCCCTGTTCGGTCAGCACCAGAACTTTTGAACACCGCGAAAATTCGGACCTGAATAAAGAACCCCATTAAAGTCAATGGGACCCGAACGTCAAAAGTGCCCATTTTGAAGGCTTATATGCAAGTAATTGGGCATACAATGGTTATAGGGGTCCCGGTCTTGCCCTGGGGGATATGTATCAATAAAAAAAAGTTTGTTAAAAACTTCATTTTTAAATAAGCAGTGATTTTTGGATTTTTAAAGTGAAAGCATAAAAATTAAAAATTCCTTCCAATATAGGGCCTGGGGAGTCCACTTAGTCTGCCTGTAAAGTGGCAAATCTGTACCATGTCTAGAATCTGCTGCAGCAATAACTGCATTTATAAAGCCAAAAAAAAATAAAAAATTCCTGCAAGCTGCCATTATTTTGCTCAGCAATAGCTGGGGAGTCAATGTGTATGATGAGGCCACAATGTAGTGCACTAGGAACAAGATTAAAGATTTTTTGGATACATTCTGGTGTCACTTTGAGTTTCGATAGAACTAACGGGGGTGTAGAAATTGATCTTTGGGTGTCGGTGGTGCCTTCCCACCATAACCCTATAGAGGTACTCTTGATGAAAGCAAGGATTGGCCTTGGTGTAAAAAATTGCAATGATATGCACCTATCAAACAGGTGCAGAAAAATGACTCATTGGGTGTCGGGGGCACATTCCCACCATAACCCTATAGAGGTACTCTTGATGAAAGCAAGAATTGGCCTTGCTGTAAAAAATCGCAATGATATGCACCTTTCATAGCTGGTAATCCAGGACTGATTCATTTTTATAAAAGTCAAACGGTCCACAGAGTCTGTGGACAGACGCGGTTTATAATCAGTAACGAAAACTCCTGCAGCAGTGAATGCCTATTCTGAAAGCACGCTGGATGCAGGGCAGCCCAACAACTCAATAGCATACTGGGCAATTTCTGGCCAGTGGTCTATTCTCATGACCCAGTAAGTCAGTGGATCGTCAGCTGAAAAGCTCTCCATCTCTGTTTTGGCCCCGAGGTAATCGTCCACCATGTGATGCAGATGCTGCCGAGGGGATGTGGAAGCTGACAGCCCTGGGCGGCGAGGACTAAAGAAATTCTGAAATGCCTCACTTAGGTGGACGCCTTCTCCAACGCTCCTCTCTTGACCAACAGAAGACTCAAAACAATGTTTTCCACGACACTGTAACCTACCGTAGTCAGGAAAAACATTCAATAAAATCCTCTTTAACGTGTCCTCAAGAGATTTTATCTTCTGCACTCTCTGTGGGGACGGGATGAGTTCTGATACCTTCTCCTTATAACGCTGGTCAAGGAGGGTTGCCAACCAGTAATCATCCTTCTCCTTTATGCCACTTATTCTTGGGTCCTTTTCGCAGGCTTTGAAGCATGAGGTTGCCCATGCGCCTCAAATTTGACCAAGGTTGAGGAGCAGACTCCTCGGGGTCACTCAGGATGACAGCATCTGGAACTTCCCGCTCCCAGCCACGTAATACTCCCAAGGGTCCTGGGGTTGAAAGCCATTGCTTAAAGATTGACACATGTTCTTCAAAGCCTATGAAAGTACCAGAATCCTCCTCCTCATCCACCTCCCCTCTCTCCTTCTGTGTGTTCTGTGACATAGGAATGATGGTGTCTGGATAAAGTGGACCTTGAGAGGAAAGGAGGTCCTTCTCTTCCTCCTGCTGCTCTGCCTCCAGTGCCCTGTCCATAATGCCACGAAGAGTCTGCTCCAGCAGGAACACAACAGGGAGTGTGTCACTGATGCATGCACTGCTCACCATCCTTGTGGCCTCCTCAAATGGTGAAAATAAAGTGAATGCATCCTTAATGATCAGCCATTGACGTGGGGAAAAAAAGCTGAGGCGGCCTGAGCCTGTGGTTGTGCCGTACTGGCACAGGTACTCGTTGACGGCCCTCTGCCGCATGTATAGCCACTGCTGCATTTCCAAAGTTAAGTTCCACCTGGTGGGCATGTCAAAAATCAGGCGGTTTGCAGGCAGGTGGAATTCCATCTAAATTTCAGCCAACCGAGCACTGGCCTGCTTTAGTACATCTTGCAACCCTGGGTACATACTTAGGAAACGCTGCACCATCAAATTGAGGACATGTGCCAAGCATGGCACATGTGTCAACTTTCCCTGTTTAAGGGAGAACAGGAGGTTTGAGCCATTATCGGACACCACCATTCCTGGCTCCAGCTGACCTGGTGTGAACCACCTCTGGGCCTGTCCCTGCAGAGCTGCAAGAATCTCTGCTCCGGTGTGGTTCCTGTCCCCTAAACACACTAGCTGAAGCACTGCATGGCAACTTTTAGCCTGACTCTGAGAATAGCCCTTTGAATGCTTAGGAGGTACCTGATGTTGATAGGACAATTCTGCAGAGGAGGGCATGGAGGTGGCGGAGAAGGAGGATGAGGAGGGGGTAGAGCTCACAGGTCTGGCATCATCACCACCAGCTGTATGAAGACATGGGGGCACAACAAGCTGCCGAACAGAGTTCTGTCCTGAATCCTTTCAGTTTGCAAGCAGCGTTACTCAGTGTGCTGTGAACAAAATATATCATCCCTGCCCATGGTTTCTGGACCACGTGTCAGCAGTAAGGTGGATTTTTACAGCTGACTGCCTTGCCCAACGATGCCAGAACATTCCCTTCCACGTGATGGTAGAGAGATGTAACGGCCTTTCGTGAAAAGTAGTAGCGACTGGGAACCTGCCATTGTGGTACAGCACATTGTGCGAATTCACGGAAGGGGGCAGAATACACCAGGCTGCAAGGCAGAAGTCAGAGAGCCAACAGCTTTGACAAGCTTGCATTCAGACGCTGGGCATGTGGGTGGCAGGGACTGTATTTTTTTTTCCTGACTGGTTGGACGTTAAATGCCTTGTTAAGCATGTGGTCCCCAAATGGTTGGTGTTTTTGCCACATTTGATGTCCCTGAGACACAGTTCGCAGATAGCAACAGTGCGATCTGCTACAGATGTTCTGAAAAAGGCCCAGACAGCTAGCTTTGGGGAGTGGGCCGAGAGATAACAGCTGCAGAAAGTGATGGAATAGGGTGGCTGCTCTCTACTCTTTCTTGATGTCGGCCTCCTTGGGGTTGTGCCGCCCCACCTTCAGTTTCCTCCTCTGCTCTATCTGGCATCCAAGTCGCATCAGTGACCCCATCATCATGATCATCTCCATCGCCTCCATCTTCATCATTACCACTGGAGACAACTTGGCAATACACTGCGGCTTGGGGAACATGAATGTGTTCCTCCCTCTCTATAGGCTCATGTTCCTGTAATCCTCAACCTCAGAACCAACATCTAAATCCAGTAATGGCTGGGCATCGTCATGGACCAAGAGGCTGACTCTGTGGTCAATTAACTTTGACTCAGCTGACTCCACAATGGCTGATTTTGGGCTGTGGCAGGAATCGATGTGGACAAGGAGGCAGGTTTATCCACTCTGGCAAATGCAGGGGACCGCACACTTGTCTCTGCTCTGCTGATGAGGAGGATGAGGAAGGTTTAGTAAGCCAGTCCACATTTGTTGCTGCCCCCTTACAGTGCCAAGGGAATGTCTGCCTCTTCTTGTTGTCCTCCCAGACATTATTGGGAGGGAGGGAAAGTGCCTTCTAAGCAAACATAAAGAATAAGTTGAAATCTGTACGTAGATGCACTTTAATCAATGTAAAGAGGTGTTTGGTGCACTTTAATTTGAGTATTCACTACACAGACACACTCCACAGATACACTATAATATACTGCAATATAATGCGCCAAGCGTACAGTGATGCACAAAACTATATGGTGTTAAACTGGCAGTAACGCACACAAAACTATATGGTGGTAAACTCGCAGTAACGTACACAGAACTATATATTGTTAAACTGGCAGTAACGCATACAAAACCATATGGCGTTAAACTGGCAGTAACGCACACAGAAGTAAATGGCATTAAACTGACAGTAAGGCACAAAATGATATGGCGTTAAACTGGCAGTAACACACACAGAATTATATGGTGTTAAAATGGCAGTAATGCACACAAAATGATATGGCGTTAAACTGGCAGTAATGCACACAAAATTCTATGGCATTAAACTGGCAGTAACGCTCACAGAACTATATGGCATTAAACTGGCAGTAACGCATGCAAAAGTATATGGCGTTATACTGCCAGTGACACACACAAAACGATATGGCGTTAAACTGGCAGTAACACACACAGAACTATATGGAGTTAAACTGGAAGTAACGCACACAAAACTATATGGTGTTAAACTGGCAGTAACACACACAGAACTATATGGCATTAAACTGTCAGTAACGCACGCAAAACTATATGGCGTTAAACTGGCAGTAACGCACACAGAAGTAAATTACGTTAAACTGACAGTAACGCACAAAACGATATGGCGTTAAACTGGCAGTAACACACACAGAACTATATGGTGTTAAACTGCCAGTAACGCACACAAAACTATATGGCATTAAACTGGCAGTATCGCAAGCAAAACGATATAGCGTTAAACTGGCAATAACGCACACATAAGTAAATGGTGTTAAACTGCCAGTAACACACAAAAAACTATATGGCGTTAAACTGACAGTAACACACACAGAATTATATGGCATTAAACTGGCAGTAACGCACGCAAAACGATATGGCGTTAAACTGGCAGTAATGCACACAGAACTCTATTTTGTTAAACTGGCAGTAACACACGCAAAACTATATGGCATTAAACTGGCGGTAACGCACACAGAAGTAAATGGCGTTAACCTGGCAGTAACGCAATCAAATAGACGGTGTTCAACCATCACTACATTGACGCTATCTGAACTGTTCCTACTCTAGCTATACACTAATGTCAAGATTACTGAAACATTCGTGTATCCCACACAAGTGAGTACACCCCTGACATTTTTGTAAATATTTTATTCTATCTTTCATGTGACAACACTGAAGAAATTACACTTTGCTACAATGTAATGTAGTGGGTGTACAGCTTGTATAACAGTGTAAATTTGCTGTCTCCTCAAAATAACTCAACACACAGCCATTAATGTCTAAACCGGTGGCAACAAAAGTGAGTACAACCCTCAGTGAAAATGTCCAAATTGGGCCCAATTAGCCAGTCTCCCTCCCCAGTGTCATGTGACTCGTTAGTGTTACAAGCTCTCAGCTGTGAATGGAGTGCAGGTGTATTACATTTGGTGTTATTGCTCTCACTCTCTCATACTGGTCACTGGAAGTTCAACATGGCACCTCATGGCAAAGAACTCTCTGAGGATCTGAAAAAATGAATTGTTGCTCTATATAAAGTTGGCCTAGGCTATAAGAAGATTGAAAACACCCTGAAACTGAGCTGCAGCACAGTGGCCAAGACCATACAGCAGTTTAAAAGAACAGGTTCCACTCAGAACAGGCCTCACCATGGTTGACCAAAGAAGTTGAGTGCACATGCTCAGTGTCATATCCAGAGGTCCAGAGGTTGTTTTTGGGAAATAGATGAATGAGTGCTGCCAGCATTGCTGCAGAGGTTGAAGGGGTGGGGGGTCAGCCTATCGGTGCTCAGACCATACGCCGCACACTGCATCAAATTGGTCTGCATGGCTGTCATGCTAAAGATGATGTACAAGAAAGCCTGCAAACAGTTTGCTGAAGACAAGAAGACTAAGAACATGTATTACTGGAACCATTTCTTGTGGTCTGATGAGACCAAGATAAACTTATTTGGTTTAGATGGTGTCAAGCGTGTGTGACGGCAACCAGGTGAGGAGTACAAAGACAAGTGTGTCTTGCCTACAGTCAAGCATGGTGGTGGGAGTGTCACGGTCTGGGGCTGCATGAGTGCTGCCGGCACTGGGGACCTACAGTTCATTGTGGGAACCATGAATCCGAACATGTACTGTGACATACTGAAGCAGAGCATGATCCCCTCCCTTTGGAGATTGGGCCACAGGGCAGTATTCCAACATGATAACGACCCCAACACACCTCCAAGATGACCACTGCCTTGCTAAAGAAGCTGAGGGTAAAAGGTGATGGACTGGTCAAGCATGTCTCCACACCTAAACCCTATTAAGCATAGATGGGGCAACCTCAAATGGAAGGTGGAGGAGTGCAAGGTCTCTAACATCCACTAGCTCTGTGATGTCGTCATGGAGGAGTGGAAGATGACTCCATTGGCAACCTGTGAAGCTCTGGTGAACTCCATGCTAAAGTGGGTTAAGACAAAAATAAAATGACTCATTCATCCACCTATTTTGCATTCACTGAGCGCTTTTCATTAATGGAAGCTGCTATTGTACAGCTTCTATGAATAGGGAAGGCAGGTAAAAGCAAGGACATAGTTGGCACTCTTGACAAGTGCCTATGACAGGTCCAATGGCTGTATATGGCACTGGAAGATTAATTCTGCAGGGGTATGGGTGAGGAAGAAGGCAGAAGATTTCAATTAGGATAGCAGTCACTAGCACAATGGACAATTATTTTCAAATTTAAGTATGTCCCTTGTGCTGATTTTTTTTTTTTTTTATGAAAAACATTTTATATAAACTTAGGCTTTAAAGACACATTCAAGGTTTTCTGCAGTCATTCGAGCTACATCACAGGCTCAGTTTATTTCTATGAATCATTCACAGCACATAGTTGCTTTTATACATTTCTGAAAATGAGTCACTAAGCTGGAAAAAGCTTGCCGAAAGAAAAGTTAGAGTATCCGATCCACATGTGGGTGGGTTCATTCGCCCTGCATGTGAGGGGGCAGGACTCATAAAGCCAGGGAAAAGAGTCTAGACACAGTTAACCCCTTCCTATTCCAAGCAGCCTGAACTATATGCATAGCCACACAGTGCAGATAATACAACAACAGGAATACATTCAATGGCACCCTACAAGAACCTGCTTACGCACATACTTTGTTGTGGGTAAGTGACTCAGGAAGTATGAAGCCAAACGATCTGCATGACAGCCAGTCAACTAGCCAGATATCAGCAAAGGTAACCTTTGTATGTCTTTGTATGTATTATGCCTTGTACACGTGGTTGGACATTCTGACCACAAAATCCGTCAGATTTTTTCCGACGGATTTTGTCCGAAACTTGTGTTGCACACACACGGTCGGATAAAGTTGTCGGAAAATCCGATCGTTCCAAACGAGGTGACGTACAAAACATACAACGGGACGACGTAGAGGCCAGTAGCCAATAGCTTTCATCTCCAAATTTCTTCTGAGCATGCGTGACACTTTGTGCGTCGGAATTCTCTACACACGATCGGAAAAAGTCTGATCGGATTTTGTTGTCGGAAAATTTTAGATCCTGCTCTCTCTCGCTGGAAATTTCAAAACCGAAAAAGCCCGCTAGAGCCCACACACAACATAATCTGATCGGACTTTTTTCATTGGAATATCCGAACGTGTGTACGGGGCATTACATGCTGAATTTCCTTCCACACAAGCTTATAATATATACAGTATATACCCCATCTATTTTAAGAATAATCTATGAAGAACCATAAATAGCAGATTCAAATTACATTTAAATATTTCCTTTGCACTTGCTTTTTACTGGGGCCTTATTAGTACACAGTATGTTCTGATTGGTTGCTGTGGCTGCTGACATTCCTTAGAGATTTGTTTTTTACACAGTTAGACCTCATGCATACTGGGAATGTAGCCCCGATACAGTGCTAACATTTAGAGCAGTATGTACCCAGAGATGAATGCCAAGAATGCAAGAGGTCTGTATTTCAGGCATTTGTCTTAAAATGAGTAGCCTAAATGTTAGTACTGCTTGGTGCAGAATCCAGCCCTGTATAGCTGCAGCAGCTTTGAGCCTCTCATAGAGTTTTACAAGCTTCTGGCAGCAGGGCTGGACGGTGCACCTGTGCCTTCCACCCGCACCTAAATGTCAGAGTCTCATGCACTGGGGCTAAATGCACAGTGTACAAGAGACCTTAAAGCATTTGTTAACCCCCCAAAAAAATGTAGATTCTAGTCCCTTAAAGCAGATTACACAGCACAGCACTTGTGCTATGTAATCTGCCCCCCTCTAAAGTGTAGAAAAAAAAACTAAACCTACCACTTCCTGTATACCCTCTCGAAACAGACCACGATAATCAGGGCAGCTCTGCCCTCATCACCGTGGTCTAAGTGCCTCCCTCTGTGATAGGCTGCCTGCTCTCCTCTCTCTTCCCCACCCCCCCCTTCCTCCCTGTCAGCGCCCTCTTTGTCTGTCTCCGGACTGGCCCCGCCCCACCGCCGCTATTATTTTAATATTAAAATATTACATTTGTCTCCACTAGCCTCTCTGTTAGAGGCTAGCATAGTACAATGTGTATGTTGTATTTAAAAACGAGTGCTGTGAATACTGAATATCAGCTGTCTTCACGTGACTCGCTGCTTTTCAGCTCCAATGGGTGGCTTCTATGGAGGAGAGGAGCATCAAAGGGAGATCACGGCCCATCCTGCAGAAGACATCTATTAGAGCTGGAAAGTGGCCGCGAGTGATGTGACCGGCCTGAAGACAGCTGATATTCAGTATTTACAGTGCTTGTTTACACATTGTGCTATGCCAGCCTCTAATAGAGGGGTTGGTATAGACTTATAATAATGCACTTTAAATAAATCCAGTTGCATGAAACTAATTGTATTGTTTACGATGGTAACAATGGAACCGCCCTACTATAAATTATGTCCAGGTATATAACTAAATAAAGGTTATTATTTTCTTTTAATACCATAGTTACATAGTTGTTAAGGTTGAATAAAGACATCCAGTCCAACTTGTGTCGGTGTGGGTGTGTGAGTGTGTAAGTATTTACTGTATGTCTCTACCATATCCCATATCCTTGTATTGATAAGATGCCCATCTGCTAGTTTAACAGGCAGTGTGTAATTTAACTTCCCAGTCCATCTATAGCAGGGATACTAGCTTTGGATGGATTTAGCGTTTAGTATCCCAGAAGCAGGACAGATCAAGCTGCTCTTGAAAACAAAGCTTGGAACCTGATAACAGGTCCTCTTTGATATGCATATGACTTTATGGAGCTTGTACATCCCTTTGCAGTGGTATCATTTGAAAATATGACATTGTTCTATCTCTTTACAGTAGTCTGGTCTATTTTTAATATTTTGGATGTCAATGTCACCTGGTTGTCCTAAGATTTAAGTGTCAGGGTTTATACATCATTCGCTCTCAGGCATGCGTTAAAAAAGAAATAACAACCTTTAATCATCTCAGAGTTTCAATCATGTCTTTGGAATCATCAGATTAATAGAGACGATTAAGCACCTGTCTCAGTGCTGTAGCATTTTCCTCAAACTAATTAAACTAAAATAAATGATCAATTAGTTTTTGCTAAAAAATCTGAAGCTATTAAGACTATCAGACTGCATTAAGGTTAAGCTGCAAGATAATTCATTATCCATCCCCCTGGGTTCCTCTGTCCTCTAATTTTTCATTTCCTGGGGCAGCAGCGTTCAGTCCATTGAAGTCACCTGCCTCCAAGACCGGACTGTGCAAGGGGGAAGGGACATAAAACGCAATATTTGCTTTGGAAGCAAACTGCCCCCAGTGACACAGAATGAAGGTGGCCTTCTTTCATCCAAGACCTTATTTCAATTAAAATTATTTTCGTCCTGCTAGATAAGTAGATAAAAGCACCTTGTTGATATATAGCACTTAAAGGAAGCCTTTTATCAAAATTACAAGCTATCTCTGGTCTTTATGTACTAGGGGGAACTAAAGTAATAAAGGGTGTAGAGGATCTCAGTTACATGGAGAAATTGATCGAGCAAGCTTTGTTCTTGAGTGAAAAAATGAACTTAAAAGAATTAAAAATTATGCTTGAAATTGTCTAAACCTGAATTCGAACCCTACTGTAATCTATATAGTATGTCTATAAGGGTACCGGCGCAAAGTATTAAAATGAAAAAATATATATGTAAAAATTAAATGTATGTATATATGTGCACACACACATATACTTGGTGTCCAATTTAAATATGTCTGCTGCAGTCAAAACAAATCCTCTCTACTAAAACATTTGTGTATAAATGGACTGCGCCAACTAATTTCAAAACCATGATTTGTCTATTATTGTGTACCACCACTTCTATTCAAAAAAACGTGCCACCACTATTTTAGTAACCATGAACATTAATTTCGGATGCCAATACCACAATGTCTAGTTGTAAAAAATTCCTCAACCCTCCGTGCATTCATGTATCACAGAACCCCCAATATTTGCAAACATCCAAAGGTACAAAAAAATTACAAACTATGTATAGTAATAAAATAAAAAAATAAAGATAATGCACCCAGTTATAATAAAAGCATAGTGAAAATAACCCTTCAAAAATTATGTATATCACTAATACTGTGAATAAAAAATGTAAA
Source organism: Lithobates sylvaticus (assembly GCA_028564925.1). Lineage (NCBI taxonomy): Eukaryota > Metazoa > Chordata > Amphibia > Anura > Ranidae > Lithobates > Lithobates sylvaticus. The sequence goes on along the minus strand of CM053032.1, from coordinate 66,777,244 downwards.
ATAAAACCAATTATAACACAAGTAAAAAAAGTCCAAATGTACAATCTCATATGCGTTTGCCAGTGATTGGTGTTGGTTTATTAGTTGGATAACCACTCCAAGCCCTGGATCTCTCTGCACCCTCTTCACATGGTATATTAGGCAGATGGGTGTTCCGCTCTCAGGAGAAAATTAATTGCCATCATGGTGTAGTAAGTTCAAACTTCATAATTTTTTTTGCATAATTAAGCAATAGGATAAGGAGGCTGACCACTCACTGGGGCTATCTGGATCGCAACACACCAATCACTGGAAAACGCATATGAGATTGTATATTTGGACTTTTTAATTTGTGTTATAATTGGGTTTATTTCACATTTTTTATTCACAGTAACAGTGATATACATAATTTTTGAAGGGTTATTTTCACTATGTTTTAATTATAACTGGGTGCATTATCTTTATTTTTATTTTATTACTATACATAGTTTGTCATTTTTTTGTACCTTGGAATGTTTGCAAATATTGGGCGTTCTGTGATACATGAATGCATAGAGGGTTGAGGAATTTTTTGCAACTAGGCATTGTGGTATTGACATCCAAAATAAATGTTTATGGTTACTAAAATAGTGGTGGCATGTTTTTTGGAATAGAAGTGGTGGTACACAATAATAGACAAATCACGGTTTTTAAATTAGTTGGTGCAGTCCATTTATACACATATGTAATCTATATAGGGTGAGTATTGATACTAAATTCTGGCCATTTTCAAGCTAAATAAGCTTATAGGAAAGTTATTGCCAAAAAGGGCATGGGGAGCTGGGTGTCCTTTTTAATGGGACTTCTGGGTCAATATGGAAAAACACAAATCCTTTAAATTACATGCTTGGAAGAGCCCTTTGGATTGTATGTGGTGTTACAGATTGCTACCATTTTTAAGGATAGCATCAGTAACACCATATTCTGGAATTACATTTTGGATGTGTAATTGATGTGTAATTGATTTTCTAACTTTTATGTTTAACTTGGCTTAAATAAAGGAAAAGCACCCCAATCTGATTCATTTCAACTTTTGCAGTATCAAACTGTATTGTCCTAAAAATTTCCTCCACATTCCCCAAACACACTACTATCCCCATATCTTCAATTGTTCCCAAAATATTCAAATCAAGCGTGTGTTTTGTAGCCATAGCTTATGTCAGGATAGTGCACAAGCATTTGAGTAGGTAGCAAATACAAGGAGACGTAGTAGGTTTTATCTTTCAATAAAAATTAGAGATAATAGCCAAAAATATCGTCTAGAGCAGTGGTCATCAAACCCTGTCCTCAGGGCCCACTAACAGGCCAGGTTTTATGTATTACCTTGGGGAGATTAGAATACTGCAATCACTGAGCAGCAAATGATATCACCTGTGATGTATTTCTCAGTTATCTTGCAAACCTGGCTTGTTAGTGGGCCCTGAGGACAGGGTTGATGACCACTGGTTTAGAGTATGGGCAGTATGTAAGCAGTTTGAATAGGGTGTAATATAAGAGGGAAAGACAAGACAGGTTTTACCTTGTAAAAAAAAATAGATTGTATTATTTGAGTGATGATAGCCACAATTACTGTGTAGTGAGTGGGTAGTGCACATTCAGATGACAACGGGAATCAGTTGCCATCTGAAACTGCAAGAAAAAAAATACCCTATACCCAAGTCTCACAGTCTAAACCCAACTTTGTCCAGGCTCTTTTTGGCTGCAATCCCTCTCTTATACTCTAGCTCCAGAATGGGAGTTCTCCCCAGAGTAGCAGTGTCAGGGTACTCACAGAATCCCTATCAAAACATTCAAAGTACCTAAAACTCTCACTACTCAGTTTTGTCCTTGGCAGTACTAAATAAATTATAGCGTGGTGGGAAGGCTCTCCTGTATATAAGATGATGGGTCCCACCACTGCCTCTTATGGCGGCCATCCCACCATCTGTTTGAAGCCATGCATACAATCTAACAGTAAGTACAGGCCCTGGAACCTGCAGTATGTTTGCTCTCCTGACTGCTACTTGTTCCCACATGATTTCACTTTGATGCATATTAAGTCAGTCATTTCCAGGGACACATGTATGCCCCTAGTGGATGGAGCACTGTGTCCTTTCACTTTCTTCATTCTATGTCCCCTTTTTCAGCTTGCTTTTTCTTACCTTGTCATGTTGTTTAGCTTCCCCCTTTTTTCCCTTTCTTCTCTCTTATCCTTTTCTTCCCCCTTTGTTTGTTTTTCCCCCCATTTTCTCTGTTTTTCCCTGTGTCCTACTGTGTTTTTACTGCTTGGGCTTATCATTATACCTACTATAGACATCCGGTCCTTGTTGGTGCCTGATGTACGGTGGGGTGCCATTGCCCCCCCTTCCCACCTCAGCCATTGGAGAGTGTAGGGGTACATCCATTTGAGATCTGCCACTTTGTTTAATCTGTGATTGTACAATGTAAGTATTATGTTGATATCAGCCTGTATCATGAGCACCTGTATTACTATCATATTGTGTATGTTGTTTATACTCATATTGATGCAATTGTATAATAGATTATCATACCTTCCACTTGCCCTGAAGAAGCAAAATAGCATTTCCGAAACATGTCGGAATTTATCCTGCAAATACCCTCTCTGACCAGGCCATATAGTCCTTAAGGCTGATTCGGGGCTCCAGTATTGAGCGTAGCAGGGTATTTTGAAAAATGATTACTGTACATAGCTGTGTAACTTGTTTTCATCTGGTCTTGCACATATTTTGTTACATGGAGATTTGGTAGTTTTTTACATTGTTTGTAATAAAGATTGGTATTTTTACTTTGCTACTTATGTATATAAATTCTTACTCTGCCTTAAAAGTCCCATTGGGGTTAAAAACATTCTTGTTTTGAATAAATTATAGTGCCACTAAACAATATCTTTATTCTCCAACAATAACCCATGCAGTTATGTAAGTTACTATCATATCATTTGTTATCAAAATCCACCTTCCTGTGTAAGGCACATCGATCAAATGGGTTATCGACTAGAGATCAATTATTCCTATGGGAAGAGATCAACTGGAAAATAAATAAATAATGTATCGAAGTATGTATGGCCATCATTAGAATTACCTGATTGTGCGGGGTGTGGGTATATTCGAACTACAGATTTGGATGTTGGTTATTTCTGGAACTGACTCATCTACATTTTTAAAATAGAATATATGTGATTGTGACAGAGAAACTGCTTTGTTCCACAGGACATGCACTTTAACCACTTGCCGACCACTGCGCGCCGATATACGTCGGCACAATGGCAGCGGTGGGCAAATGGGTGTACCTGTACGTCCCCTTTAGTTTGCGGGGCTAGCAGGCGCGAGTGCGCTGCCGGAGGTAGTTATTATTTAAATGATAACTCACCTTTCATGTAGCAATTGCTACACAAGTCATATTGAAATTTAATATTATAAAAACATTATCTTTCCCTTTAAACCTGCACTCACTGTAAGCTTTGTAATCTTTAATGCAATATGGCTCACCATTGGTCTACAGAACCTCTTCAGAAATATCATTATGCTTGTGTGATTGGCTTACCGATTTTCCTAAAAACCAGTACTAAGATCAGCGCATTTGCGCATATATGTGTGTATGCGCATACAATACTGACCGGCAGCTCAGATGTCTGTATTATTTTTTTTACTCATCTTTTCCCTGTACATGTTTACGTGAGTACAGGCACATTGAAAACAATGGGCTCAGGAATGTTCAATTTCTATTGCCCGACATCTGGGACATGCAGTTTTGGGTGCCAAACAAGACGTTTTTTTTCACATTTAACCCATCTGCGGGCAACCAGCAGGGTTTACCGCTAACAGTCAGCTCTCTTGCAAAAGCCATCTGAGAGGCTAACAAGATGCTGGATTGCTTTTACAAGCAGCGGGAGGGGATCTCCCCCCTCTTCCGCCGCCTTCCGCTGGCTGTCCCGTTTCGAAAGGATAGGAATACATTAATTGCGGATAATGATCTAGTTATGAATAGCTAAAGAGATGAAATTAGAATAGTTTTGGAATATAATGTGCAGTGTAAAAAGGTAGAGAATATCATCAAAGGATATTGGAGTACTGTATATTATTAAAAGATAGGGTCTTAATTAAAATTCTACCACCTGTGCCTAGGTTGGTGTAAGGCCCTTAGTTTGAGGGATAGATTGACCCCAGGGGTTATTGATCGTCCCACAATTAAGAGGGGTTCACTCCCCTTTTTGACAGATTTTTCTCGGTGTAAAAATGTATTTCATGTCAAACTTCAAGAGTTAATGAAAAAAATAAAAAGGAATTTAGGGCAACAGCAACAGGTAATGTATATCCTATTAAGAATTTCATTATATGCACGACTATTGGGGTTGTATACGTGTTAGAGCAATGGTCCCCAACGTTTTTGGCAACAGGGACCGGCTGCGTGGAAGAAAATTGTGCCAAGGCCCATCGTGGGGGGGGGGGAATGTACGCACATGCAGGGGGGTAAGCAAATTTTGCAAGCAATTTATCGGGGCAATAGCTAGTGTTCTGCTGTTGGTTCTTCAATCATCACGGCATCATGGTTGGTATGGTGTCAGAATGATTGAAGCGCATTATTTCTTATATTACATTGTAATATAAATGAAATAGTTCAACTCACCATAATGCTGAAACAGTGGGAGCCCTGAGTGTGTCACTTGCCACGTCGCCTGCCACCAGATGAGCAATGCCACTTGCCACGCTGCCTGCTATCAAATGAGGAATGTCACTTGCCACGCTGCCTGCCACCAGATGAGGAATGCCACTTGCCACGCTGCCTGCCACCAGATGAGGAATGCCACTTGCCATGCTGCCTGCCACCAGATGAGGAATGCCACTTGCCAGGCTTGCCTGCCACCAGATGAGGAATGCCACTTGCCACGCTGCCTGCCATCAAATGAGGAATACCACTTGCCACGTCAACTGCCTGTGCCACCAGATGAGGAATGCCACGTCACCTGCCTGTGCCACCATATGAGGAATGCCACTTGCCATGTCACCTGTCTGTGCCACCAGATGAGGAATGCCACTTGCCACATCACCTGCCAGTGCCACCAGATGAGGATTGTCACTGCATTGGTGACACTGGTTCAGTGGTCATTCTTGAGTGAGGGTAGGAGAGCGGAGATGCGGGCGGTCGGTGAGAGATGATGTCATCTCTCTGCTCCCCGGCGCACCTCTGACATTGCCCACGATGTGAGGGCTGAAGAGCCGTGATGCTAGGCGTGTGGAGAGAGATGATGTCATTGCTGCACGCCAGCCTGCTTCTCACGTTCGCCAGCCCGATTGCCTCTCTGATCCACCGGTGCTCTCCCACCTGCCTTACAATGTCATGCCGCCCGCCGCGGCCCGGCTGCAAAGATGCTATGGCCCAGTAGTGTGCTGCGGCCCGGGGGTTGACGACCCCTGTGTTAGAGTGTCCTTGTTCATACCAGTATGTGGGACATACATCTAAATGCATGCAAGTGAGAATCAGGGAACACATTAATAATATAGAAAAGGAAAAACTGAACACAGCATTTCCAAACACTTTAGAGAGGGCCACAATAGGAACCCGAGCAGTCAAAAATTTTGGGGCGTTGAGAGAGTACAAAAACACTGAAGAGGAGGCAATTTTGTTAGAAAATTAAGCCAACGAGAATCCTTCTGGATTTTCGAGACAATGGTATTATCCCCTAGAGGTCTGAATATTGACTTTGATCTCAATTGTTTTATAAGTAACATTTAATTGGTCCATATTACTGTCTATTTTATAGACATGTGCAATTCGTTTAGTTACCAATTTGTTTTCGGATGAAATTCGGCATATGCGGATGCTTCCAAATGAACGAAAGACTCCTTTGACAAATGCATAAGAAAACTAATTGTCAGAAAGAATAAAAATCCAAAAGAACGAAAATCCGAAAGAACTAAAATACAAAATTACAAAAATCCCAAGGAACAAAAAACGATTCAACCTTCGAGTTTAAGGAATAAATTACATTTTGATAATTTTGTTTTTCGTATTTTCTATTATAATTAAATTATTAACTATTATTATAGTTTTTATTATTATTTATTATTATAAACGATTAAATTATAGGTAAAATAGCTAACATCAGTAATTCTTCTATTCAGGTGTCTGCACCATAGCAGCTAATTTGGGATAGATTAGATTTACATTTTTATTGGAATTTCCTTTCAATTTTGGCTAAAGTAACTGTTAGTGATAGTAACGAATATGAATGCATCCGAAGTTCCAAATTATTCCGAAGTAACGAATGCTGCATCTAAACAAATGGAACGAATACAAATGCATCCAAAGTTACGAATGATCCAAAGTAAAGAATGCATTTCATAAAGAATGATCTGATAAACAAAACAAATGAAACGAAAACTAAACACATTTTTCGGTGGTGCACATGTCTACTATTTTATAGTAGACATATGCACCAGATATCATTTTGATTATAATTTTGCCACTAGGGATGGGCCAAAAGGACCACCGAAAGTTCAGACCCGAATAACAAACTCCATTAAAGTCAATGGGACCCGAACATCAAAAATCAAAAGTGCCCATTTTGAAGGCTTATATGCAATTAATTGGGCATACAATGGTTATAGGGGTCCTGTTCCTGCCCTGGGGGGCATGTATCAGTAAAAAAAAAGTTTGCAAAAAACTTCATTTTTAAATGAGCAGTGATTTTTTGATTTTTAAAGTGAAAGCCTAAAAATGAAAAATTCCTTGCAACAGCTGGAGAGTCAGTGTGTATGATGAGGCCACTATGTAGTGCACTGGGAACAAGATTAGAGATTTTTTGGATACATTCTGGTGTCACTTTGACTTTGTATAGAATTAACAGGTGCGTAAAAATTGGTCTTTGGGTGTCGGTGGTACCTTCCCACCATAACCCTATAGAGGTGCTCTTGATGAAAGTGTTTTTGCCACATTTGATGTGCCTGAGACACAGTTTGCAGATAGCAATGATATGCACCTGTCAAACAGGTGCAGAATAATTACTCTTTGCGTGTCGGGGGCGCCTTCCCACCGTAACCCTATAGAGGTGCTCTTGATGATGGCAAAAAAATTGCAATGATATGCATATGGTTGGTGTTTTTGCCACGTTTGATGTGCCTGAGACACAGTTTGCAGATAGCAACAGTGCGATCTGTTGCAGATGTGCTGAAAAAGGGGAGTGGGAGCTTTGGAGAGTGGGCCGGGAGATAACAGCTGCAGAATGTGATGTAATAGGGTGGCTGCGCTCTACTCTTTCTTGATGTTGGCCTCCTTGGGGTTGTGCCACATCACCTTCAGTTTTCTCCTCTACTCTATCTGGCACCCAAATCACATCAGTGACCTCATCATCATCATCTCCATCTCCTCCATCTTCATCATTACCACTGGAGACAACTTGGCAATACGCTGAGGCTTGGGCTATATGAATGCCAATTTGTCTACCAGTGTTTCTTCTTCTCTCTAGGCTCGTGTTCCTGTTGTCCTCAACCTCAGAGCCAACATCTGAATCCAGTAATGGCTGGGTATCATCAAGGCGCAAGTGGCTGATGCTGTGGTCAAGTAACTCGGGGCTATGGCAGGCATTTGTGGGCTATGGCAGGCATAGATGTGGACAAGGAGGCAGGTTTATCCCCTCTGCATGGGGCTGCACACTTGTCTCTGCTTGTGTGACAGAGGATGAGGAGGATGAGGAAGGTTTAATAAGCCAGTCCACCACCTCCTCTGCATGCTGTGGCTGGATAGCATGGGCAAACTCACTAAACAGAGGAAATGCCTGAGGACTGACCACCACGTCCACCTTTGTCTGTGGACACATTTGTATTCACACTACACAGACACACTCCACTAATACACTATAATATACTGACATATAATGCACCAAACATACAGTGACGCACACAGAACTATATGGCGTTAAACTGGCAGTAACACACACAAAACGATTTGGCGTTAAGCTGTCAGTAACGCACACAGAAATAATTGCCGTTAAACTGGCAGTAACACACGCAAAACTATATGGTGTTAAACTGGCAGTAACACACACAAAATGATATGGCATTAAACTGGCAGTAACACACACAGAAGTAAATGGTGTTAAACTGGCAGTAATGCACACAGAACTATATGGTGTAAAACTGGTGGTAACACACACAGAACTATATGGCGTTAAACTGGCAGTAACGCACACAAAACTATATGGCGTTAAACTGGCAGTAATGCACGCAGAAGTAAATGGTGTTAAACTGGCAGTAACGCACACAGAAGTAAATGGTGTTAAACTGGTAGTAACGTGCACAGAACTATATAGCGGTAAACTGGCAGTAACGTGCACAAAACTATATGGCGTTAAACTGGCAGTAACGCACACAAGACGATATGGCGTTAAACTGGCAGTAACGCACATAGAACTATATGGCGTTAAACTGGCAGTAACGCATACAGAACTATATGGCGTTACACAGGCAGTAACGTACGCAAAACTATATGGCGTTAAATTATCAGTAACACACACAAAACTATATGGCGTTAAACTGGCAGTAACTCACAAAACTATATTGTGTTAAACTGGCAGTAACACACACAGAAGTAAATGGAGTTCAACTGGCAGTAACGCACATCAACCGTCACTACACTGACGCTATCTGAACTGTTCCTACTCTAGCTATACACTAATGTAAAGATTACCGACGCGGTCTCACTACACTACAACAAAACTATATGAGGTGTCCCTAGTCTACACTAATGTATGTACAGTGGTGTGAAAAATGTTTGCCCCCTTCCTCATTTCCTGTTCCTTTGCATGTTTGTCACACTTAAGTGTTTCGGAACATCAAACCAATTTAAACAATAGTCAAGGACAACACAGTAAACACAAAATGCAATTTGTAAATGAAGGTGTTTATTATTAAAGGTGAAAAAAAATCCAAACCATCATGGCCCTGTGTGAAAAAGTGATTGCCCCCCTTGTTAAAACATACTATAACTGTGGTTGTCCGCACCTGAGTTCAATTTCTCTATTGCCACACCTGTTCACAATCAAGGCATCAAATAGGAGCTGCTTGACACAGTAAGGTCCACCAGAAGATCCTTAAAAGCTACACATCATGCCGAGACCCAAAGAAACAGGAACAATTGAGAAAGAAAGTAATTGAGATCTATCAGTCTGGAAAGGGTTATAGCCATTTCCAAAGCTTTGGGAATCCAGCGAACCACAGTGAGAGCCATTATCCACAAATGGCGAAGACATGGAACAGTGGTGAACCTTCCCAGGAGTGGCCGGCCGCCCAAAATTCATCCAAGAGGTCACAAAAGACCCCACAACACGTCCAAGGAACTGCAGGCCTCACTTGCCTGTTAAGGTCAGCGTTCATGCCTCATGAAAAGACTGGGCAAAAATGGCCTGCATGCAGAGTTCCAAGGAGAAAACCACTGAGCAAAAAGAACATCAAAGCTCGTCTCAATTTCTCCACAACACACTTGATGATCCCCAAGACTTTTGGGACAACATTCTGTGGACCGATGAGACAAAAGTGGAACTCTTTGGAAGGTGTGTGTCCAAGTATATCTGGCGTAGAAGGAACACTGCATTTCAGAAAAAGAACATTAAATATACAGTAAAATATGGTGGTGGTAGTGTGATGGTCTGGGGCTGTTTTGCTGCTTCAGGACCTGGAAGACGTGATAAAAGGAACTATGAATTCTGCTGTCTACCAAGAGATCCTGAAGGAGAATGTCCGACCATCTGTTCGTTTACTCAAGCTGAAACGAACTTGGGTTCTGCAGCAGGACAATGATCCTAAACACCACCGAATGGCTGAAGAAAAACAAAATGACTTTGGAGTGGCCTAGCCAAAGTCCTGACCTGAATCCTATGAGATGTTGTGGTATGACCTTAAAAAGGCCGTTCATGCTCGAAAACCCTCACTGAATTAGGACAATTCTGCAAAGATGAGTGGGCCAAAATCCCTCCAGGACGCTGTAAAAGCCTCATGCACGTTATCGCAAACGCTTGGTTGCAGTTGTTGCTGCTAAGGGTGGCCCAACCAGTTATTAGGTTTAGGGGGCAATCACTTTTTCACACAGGGCCATGATGGTTTTTTTTTTTCACCTTTAATAATAAACACCTTCATTTACAAATTGCAATTTGTGTTTACTTGTGTTGTCCTTGACTATTGTTTAAATTGGTTTGATCCGAAACACTTAAGTGTGACAAACATGCAAAGGAACAGGAAATCACTTTTTCACACCACTGTATGAAGGACACAGTCTCACTACACTACAGTGAAACTATCTGAATTATCCCTACTCTAGCTGCACACTATGCAAAGCTGACTGATGGTCCTCCTCACTACACTACACTATCCCTAGACTGACACTAAACTAATATTCTACACTGGCAATTGAAGCAAAATAGCACGGTGTAACACACTAACTAACTAATAGCAATGAACAGTGCCCCGTTCTATCTCTCTCCACACCAAAATCACACTGAAAATGGCTGCCATTGAAAGGATATTAAATTTATACTGTGGGGCGGGAATGAGCCATGATTGGATAAAGTCATGATGACATTGTCCAATCATGACTCTGACAGTGCTCTCTGCCCTAATAGGCTGAAGCTTTCACTGCTGCAGCCAATCAGGGCTTGCAATGCACTGTTCAGAGCGGCAATGCATTGTTCAACGCAATGCATGCGGTTGAACAACACGTTTGTTCGGCTGTTTGTCGAACTACCGAACAGCGAAGGTTCGGCCTGAACTTATGCTCAGGCCGAACCATTCACCCATTCCTATTTGGCACTATATATTGATGTCCATTCAAATGTTTTTATTATGTATTATTATGGTTTTGATACGTAGTAATTTTATAAAGATGCAATATATTTGAGCACAAACGCACGATATGCAGGAGTGTACATTTGTAGTAACCGATACAATAATTATTATTATATTATGTGTATTAATTTGTCTAGTCCCTATAGATTAGTTAATCTATTAAAAGTCTGATAAGCACAATGATATAACAAACACCTCTGCTTGGTAAACAAGTCACATTTATTTCCCAAGAAAATAGGAATGTACTAACATCACACACTACACAGCACAGTATATATACAGAGCATATAACAACAATGAAATATCAAAGATACTTATCACACATGGTTTCATCTGCTGGTTCTGAATGATAAAAGGGGTCTGGGCCCCATGGTTTAGGCCCAAGCCATCACCCAGAGCAAGGCCTCAAGATGGCCGAGCCATCAGGTTAGCAGAGAACAGCCTCATGGCAGGCTTTGCAGCAAACAGAGAGAGAGCTCTTTAAAACATTCCTTTTTGACAAACTCTCACCATCCAAACCCCCTCCCATTGCCAGTCCCATTTGCTTTGGACCAATCAGTGTTTACATGACAATCCTCCTTAATTACTGACTGTCCTGCTATACTTGGCTTTTGGGGACAGTATTGCAGTCCATGCACCATGGGCCGTCTTCATCATCAATCTATTTGAAGCTTCTTGCACACCAGGTGGGCTGAAGATAATTCCTTTTGCTATGCAGATTCTGTTTGGTGCCACATTCCTCTGTACCTTTTAAAAGTGTGGAACTGCAAGTGTCAATATGACTGATCTTGGTTGTAAAAACAGATGTGTAGAAACTTTAAAAATACAACATTAATTCATGTTTAATTTCAACATATCCCGCTTTGCGCCTAAAGGTGCTTCCCAACACGTCCTACTTTGCCACTAAGTGACACATCACCATCATTCTTCAGCGTCGGCTTCCATGTCACCATTCTGTATCCTCTGTATCTTCTCCTTTCCGATATCTTCAGGACAGGGTGCAGTACAGGCAAGGGGTGTCCATTCACTCACCATTCACCAGCACACATTCAGAGTAACATATCAACCAGCTCTCAAATACCGAGTCTCGAGGAGGGCCTTTCTTGCCCATATTACTAGCCTACAATACACATAGGTCACACTATACCATAACATGAATCAACCCATCACCATAATATATACATATGTGTCCCATCCAATTATGCATCCCGCTCCCAACCTTCTATAACTCCTCACTGTATATACAGGTCGGGATTAGGCAGGCTTGCTCACAATGGCCTTTCCTACCGTACTTTTGGCATGCCAGTGGCATTGATGGGCTATGACTTGGCAGAAAAGTCTCTAACTTGTACGCAGAGACCCTACCGTCAATTCGTCCCCCAGCTTGCATCGATAAATAGGAGACCCTTCTATATAAATATTGAGTCTAACCACACATGTAAATCTGCAACAATGACAAAACCCACACAATTCCATTCCTGTGCCTGGATTTCTGAGACCATGCCCAGGATATACCATGCACCTCTACCTATTGTCAGGTTCCAGGGACACTCTTTTTCAATGACTAACGTTACCTCGGTATTCTTTAGAACCATTCGCCCATCCCTATTTGACACTATATATTGATGTCCATTCAAATGTTTTTATTATGAATTATTATGGTATGCAGGAGTGTACATGTATACATTTTTTGGTTGCTCTGATATTTATAGTATCCTGAGCTGTGCCTTTATGGACATATACTGTATTTGGGGCTTTATGGTTTTGGCATTTTGAGATTTTTTTTTATTTTTTATCTTTCATTGTTCCCCCAGTCTAATGGTAATTTATTTCCAGTCTTTGAGAGGATACTGGAGTGCTGTTACATTTCCGGCTCTCGTGACTGTTGACAGGAGCTACAGTATATATTGTCACTAGTTGTTTTGACTTCCCACCTACTGAAGAAGCCATATCATGATGTGGCACAACGCGTCTAGAGGAGGAATCGAGCTAGTGACGTCATGCCAGAGTCACACCATTAGAGGTGGTGAGCCGGACAATGTTGTTTTTGAGAAGCTCTCTTTTTACTTTCTTGTAAGTGTAATTTTAGCGGGGTTTTAATAAAGTGTTATTACAGAATACACTATGTTTGTTCTTTTACCTTGCTTAACATATGAGTGGAGTCTGTGGTAATCCTCAGGGAGTCAGGAGGACAGAAGCTGTTCATTAGCTGAGGAGGCATGCAGATTCTACCTGGGGTGTAAAGAGACGAGTGATTGTTGATTTGCATGGAGGTGAGCAGGCCCTTCACCTGGTGATGGATTGTCATTGTGCACGAGAAGAGCAGGCACGGGGTGCTCTGAAATGCAGGAGTTTCTTCACATATTCACCATTTTGTTCGTTTTTTTCACATATTCAAACTGTTTTCACCATTGTAGACACTATTTACACACAACTTTGGACTTTTGGACTATTTATTTACTGCTGCGCTACACTGACTTATTTTGCTGAATGTTTGCATTTTCACCATAAATGCACGTGCACTTTATGTGTGATTGTTACACTTGTTATTATTTGTCTGATTTGCCATTAGTGTTCCTTTTTCTATTGTCTATTTTATATACATATAGACAAATGATCATATTTGGGCACTGACATGTTGAAAATGGTGCCCAAGTATATATATATTGTGCAATTATTTTTAATTGATTGTTGAATTCATTTATGAGTAAATTACATTTTCTGTACTAATAAGACCTTGCCAATCATGCTTGTATCGTGAGTCCATGGCCCTATTCAATTTGTTTTATGTATTTATTAATTAACATGCATTCAAATGAACTGATAAATGCTGTGGCGCTATTTAGAAGCATTTGTATGGACTTGTGGTCACTTTTCTTTGGTATTGACTGTACCTTCCAAATTTTGTAGATGAAACAGCATAGCTTTTAGCACAAAGTATGTAGTCAGAGGTCACACCCTCATTTATGTGTGCCATCATTAATGATTACTAAAAAAATATTTGTAGGAATATATTTAGGTATATGTTAGCTCTTGGGAGATTTTTTTTTGTTAAATGTTTTTCAAAATTCCATTGTAATTATTGGGAAATATGTATTATGTGTACACTGAGATATTTTTTTATATAAGACCCTCTGGGAGATGGCCATTGAGGGGGGTGGCCGCCTTTCAGGGGTCTATATGGGGACTTTTTTTTAATTTGCTTTTTCTTTTTTATTATTTATTTATTTATTTATTTTGCTGTTGTTGGTGGTTGTTGTTATTTTATTTTTCATATAGATTTATCATATGCGCTCACCAGATAGTTAAAATGAATACAGAAATTAGCTCCTTACAAATAAGAATTATTCACCATAGGGCTTTATTAAATAGGCCTTTATTAAAATCTTCTTTCTTCATCCTTCGGTTTCTTCATCTTCTCCTTCCGTCATCTTCTTCCATCTTCTTCTTCCATTTTCTTCTTCCTCCGATCAGCTTCTTCTTGCGCTGGTCTTCTCGTCCGGCATCTTCTTCCATGGTGTCGGCGTCGGTGTCGGTGTCTCTTCTTGGGCCACTCCTCGCAATGGGAGGCTCCCGCTGTGTGAGGCTTCGCTGCGTCTGACAGGTCTTTTATAATGGAGGGCACCTGGGGACCCCGCCCCCTCTGACGCACGGGGACGTCATGGGGAATTCCCTATGGCTTTCCCCATGACGTCAGAGGGGGGAGGGGTCACCAGGTGCCCTCCGTTATAAAAGACCTGTCAGACGGAGGGAAGCCTCACACAGCGGGAGCCTCCCATTGCGAGGAGCGGCCCGACAGAAGAACAGATGCCGACGCCATGAAAGAAGATGCCGGACGAGAAGGACGAGAAGACCAGCGCAAGAAGAAGCGGATCGGAGGAAGAAGAAAATGGAAGAAGAAGATGGAAGAAGATGATGGAAGGAGAAGATGAAGAAACCGAAGGATGAAGAAAGAACAAAGAAGATTTTAATAAAGGAATCGTCAAAGACCGTCTCCTGTCATTTTTACAATTTTTTACACTTTTTTGGTGAAATGGTAGGGGTACTTTTGTACCCCCTTACCATTTCACACAGGGGGGGCCGGGATCTGGGGGTCCCCTTGTTAAAGGGGGCTTCCAGATTCCGATAAGCCCCCCGCCCGCAGACCCCCACAACCACCGGGCACGGTTGTGGGGACGAGGCCCTTGTCCTCATCAACATGGGGACAAGGTGCTTTGGGGGTCCAAAGCATCCTCCCAATGTTGAGGGTATGTGGCCTGGTACGGTTCAGGCGGGAGGGGGGGCCGCTCTCGTCCCCCCCTCTTTTCCTGTGGCCTGCCAGGTTGCGTGCTCGGATAAGGGTCTGGTATGGATTTTGAGGGGGACCCCACGCCATTTTTTTGGCTAGGGTTCCCCTTAAAATCCATCCCAGACCTCAAGGGTCTGGTATGGATTTTGAGGGGGACCCTACGCCATTTTTTTTTTTTTTGGCTGGGGTTCCCCTTAATATCCATCCCAGACCTGAAGGGCCTGGTTATTGAATTTGGGGGGACCCCCACGCTTTTTTTTTTTTTTATTTATCAATGACTTTTTTTTTATGAATGACTTTCAATGAATGACTGTTCTCTGTATTACGGGAGCCGTCAATTCACATTAGCCGCGAGTGATTTTAAATAGCTTTCTTTTCAAAAATGACACTTTTTGCAGAGACAGTTCTAAGCACTGGAAACATGCGCCCCTTTACATGCATACTATAGACACCCCCCAGGTACGAAATTTAAAGGAATATTACACTTTTATTGTTTAAATTTAAGCATTATTAAAATCACTGCTCCTGAAAAAACGTCCGTTTTTAAAAAAAAAATTTGCATTGATACATGTCCTCTGGGGCAGGACCCAGGTCCCCAAACACTTTTTATGACATTAACATGCATATTAGCCTTTAAAATTAGCACTTTTGATTTCGAACGTTCGCATCCATTATAACTAATAGGGTTCTAAAGCTCGTACAGACTTTAGGTCCGTTCGCGGGTTCTGGAGCGAGCCGAACGGGGGGGTGTTCGGCTCATCCCTAGATCTTGGCCAACAACCTTCTTCCCTCAGTAAGAGAATTGAAGATGAGTCGTGGATGGGTCTTCCAGCATGACAACTACCCGAAACACACAGCCAGGGCAACTAAGGAATGGCTCCGTAAGAAGCATCTCAAGGTCCTGGAGTGACCTAGCCAGTCTCGGAACCCAATAGAAAATCTTTGGAGGGAGCTGAAATTCTGTATTGCCCAGTGACAGCCCTGAAACCTGAAGGATCTGGAGAATGTCTGTATGGAGGAGTGGGCCAAAATCCCTGCTGCAGTGTGTGCAAACCTGGTCAAGAACTACAGGAAACGTATGATCACTGTAATTGCAAACAAAGGTTTCTGTACCAAATATTAAGTTCTGCTTTTCTGGTGAATCAAATACTTATGTCATGCAATAAAATGCTAATGAATTACTTAAAAATCATACAATGTGATTTTCTGGATTTTTGTTTTAGATTCCATCTCTTACAGTTGCAGAGTACCTATGATAAACATGACACACCTCTAAATGCTTTTTAAGTAGGAAAACCTGCAAAATCGGCAGTGTATCAAATACTGTTCTCCCCACTGTATGTATATAGTATATATAGCGCTGGTATTTTTGCCTACTAATGTAAAGCAATATTAATCTATAAGCAGTGTTATAATTTAGTATTTGGCACCATCTAGTGGCCTATACTGGAAATGGACTTCAATTATTTCTATTCTAATAGTACTAGAAATATAACAGGAAGTGACTGTCTGTTTACATTCTACTATGACCTACCTACCCATAATGCCAAGTGACCTACCCATGATCACTTAGTACTGAACTGCATGCTGGGTAGGCTATAAAAGAGCCAGCGCGGCCATTTTCTTTCTCTTCTGGACACGTGGCCTGCCTACAAGAACCTGTGAGGAGTGTCCAGAGAGCGCGACCTATAGCTACTGCAGAGCAGAACAACTAGAGACTCTGCCTTATACCTGAGTGCTGGAAAGACTGCGTGACCGGATCGGGAAGGATCCAGAGACACCTGTCGGAGCCATCAGAAGGTTCATCCTGCAGAGCGGAGGTGTCGGCTGGTGAGAAGCAAGACACCACCAGAGCGGAGTTGTTCTATTCTCCAGGCCTAGTTGGGTGAGAGGGCTGTCGCCCATAGTTTCTTAATGCACTTTTATACACTTAGACCTTTAACACAGTGTTGCTGGGACCTGTAGTCCCACAGAGGAGATCTTATTCAAAAGGACTGAGTTTAAACAGGCCTCAAGCCTATCCTTCACTGTACTACTGACACTGTGTTATTCAAAGTCAACTGTAATGGAGGCAGTTACAGGTGTACTACACTACAAGAACAGTTCTAACATTCACCTTACTTTAATCCTTGTTTGTTCAACTGTTGGATTACAATCACTACAACAGAAGACAGAAGACTAAAGACTGCATCTCTAATTGCAAGGCCTTGCATCTTATTGATATTAAGAGGGACTGCATTATAAAGTAGGGGGAGCTCCCTAGTGATTGTGTTGTACTTTAATGAACAACTTTGCATTTCTGTGGTCACCAGAGTGTGCTGGAAGTGGGAAGGTGCCCAGAGTTAAGGCGTTGTCACTCTGAGCACTAGTCCCAATTAGAGACGCACTCTCATGGGTCATCCAAGACAACTTTATATGTTACCAACTGTTGTGAATACCTATTGTGCTGTTGCATTATGTTTGTGTGACAGTGCAAATACTGTAACTACTATTTTATACCAGTTCCAGTAAACTTACGTTCCTGGTTAAGTACAATTTTGTGGAGTGTTGTTCCTTTTCCAGCAGGTGGAACATCGGATACCCAGGTAATAACAAAGGTATATTGTTGTTATATTGCACATTGTGGGGTTATCGTTCACTATTAGCTTCACACCAACATTGCACCACAGCTGTGTCAAGGGGATTGAGCCAAGTCAGTGGGGGTTTAATAGCAGAGTGCAGGCCCAATCAAATTCAGTAGCTCCTTCGGGGGTCAGTGCCACACATTTATATATATGTGCTCTACACAAATACAGCTTGACCCTATTGCTAGGGATTATACCCGAAGATACCCTCCCAGTTGAAATTAATGTGATGTGGTTCAGAACTATGTATATGGCTCGCAAACTTATATTACAAAAATGGATATCACACTATTTGCCAACGATAGATCAATGGATCAAAGCAATTAATCTTAATTTAAGACGAGAGGAACTGACATATAAAAATAGGGGGTGTTCAAAAAAAATTGTGAAAGTTTGGCAATGGTGGTTAGCCTCCAATTTGATTAAGCAGCCAGCTGAGTATATTAATAATAATATGGAAAGTTAATAATGAGGTAGAAGGAGGGAAATAACTAAACATGCATATATGCACTATCTAGGTGTAATAATGTGTTGGAGGGGTCTGGGTTTGAATAACGATTGAAATGTAGTTTGGTGAGCACAAACATGGAAGTGTTTGTTTTTTTTATTTTGATTTGTTATTAATGTACTGATGTTGGGTGGGGATATGGGATGGGAATGTTTCATGGGCTTTTAGTTGTATAATGGAAAAAAATCATTAATAATTATTGGATTGAAAAAAATAAATATTGGTTAAACCCACATGCTTGTTTTACTTCTACTTTTCCAGTCCATTTTGGAACATGTTACATGTTCCAACCATTTTTATGCTCTGCAGGCTCCTTAGAAAAAAATAATACATGTGCATTTTTTTACCTGGAATAAAATGTAATTTATTTAATTTTTTTAAAAGGTTAGGGTAACATTTAAGTTGAAATAGTTTTTTGCACTAAGCTGGTCCAAACTGATTACTTCATTAATAGTCGTTGCCGCTGGGAGCTCAGTATAAACCATGCTGTATTCCAGCAGCAAGACAAGATGAGACCTTCCCGTCCCCCTCCTGCAAACAAAAATTGAGTCAGGCAGAGCGCTGCTCAGCCATTTACAGGAAGGATTGTTTGTGACATCATCATCCCATTTATCTGCCTTAGCGAAAAGATGGGAAATGCTGCATGTGCCTGTGCTAATACATCAGTAAGAAATGCTATCTAGATTTTCTTTTCCATAATATTTTATTAAGAATGTTTAAGGTATATATACAGAGACAGATGTGTGTACAATACCAGACTTTACATGGGCCCATTGGCCTGAAGAAGTACAGATAAACCAAAGCCAAAACATTATATTAACATTCAATCTCATTATAACGACAAAAAGTTATGTTGAAGAGTTATGGTGTACTTAAGGAGAGCCAGCAGAGTAGTATATATTGTATAGAGAATACAAGTAAACTATGTAGTTCGAAGGCCCAGTTCCGTGAATAAGGCTGGTTTCTTGAGATTGGGTGGGGGGGGTCTCTGTATAAGGATGGGTGAACATAGTTTGTGGCGTGATAGGTTAACTTGGGTGAGTATAGTAGGCGTTTGGGTGGGGGGGGTTTCCATGGTTGGCAGGCCAGCTGACAGATTTAGGTGTAATAGTTGAATGTGGGTGTGGGAGATTCGTGGTAAGAGGGGTGAGGAGACAGTAGGGGATAGAGGAAGGGTTGGATGGGGGGGAAAGGTGGGTGGGAGGTGTGAGGGGAAGGATGTGTGTGAGGGTGGAGGGGGATAATGGTGGGATAGACCGGCGCAAGGGGGGGGGCCTATGCCTCCGCTAACTAGATTTTCATTACAAAATACACATACATTGTTTACCATTTTTCAAACCCTGGTGGAAGGGTCAAAGATTAGCTCTAAAACACACAGGTTGTAAATAAAGCTTATACAAAGTCTATACAAGTTTAAACAAACCCCCACTCTGCGCTAAATAGTGAGAAAACCCAAACATTTTATATAGCGTGAAAGCTGCCGCAATAACAACCCCTCAAAAATGATATACAGTATCTCGCAAAAGTGATTACACCCCTCACATTTTTGTAAATATTTTATTATATGTTTTCATGTGACAACAAGAAATTACACTTTGCTATAATGTAAATAGTGAGTGTACAGCTTATATAACAGTGTAAATTTGCTGTCCCCTCAAAATACCTCAACACACAGTCATTATGTCTAAACCGCTGACAACAAAAGTGAACACAAAAGTGAAAATGTTCAAATTGGGCTCATTTTTCGCTCCCCGGTGTCATGTGACTCATTAGTGTTACAAGGTCTCAGGTGTGAATGGAGAGCAGGTGTGTTAAATTTGGTGTTACCACTCTCACTCCCTCATACTGGTCACTGGAAGTTCAACATGGCACCTCATGGCAAAGAACTCTCTGAGGATCTGAAAAAAATAATTGTTGCTCTACATAAAGAGAGCCTAGGCTATAAGAAGATTACCAAGACCCTGAAACTGAACTGCAGAACGATGGCCAAGACCATACAGCAGTTTAACAGGACAGGTTCCACTCAGAACAGGTAAACATTTTTTTATATGCCCTATACTGTGTCACTTCACAAATTTTTCACACTTGATGTATTTACTGTAAGAGCGCACTCATTAGTTATTTGGTTTAGAGGTCAATCTGTTTAGCGCAGCTTTCCTATTTTTTACCTATTTGATTGATGTTATATAACATACTGAGTTGTAGCTTGATTTCCTTTGCTATTAGCGCAGTTTTTTCTCTTCCACTCAGAACAGGCCTCGTCATGGTTGACCAAAGGACTTGAGTGCATGTGCTCAGCATCATATCCAGAGGTTGTCTTTGGGAAATAGACATATGAGTGCTTCCAGCATTGCTGCAGAGGTTGAAGGGGTGGGGGGTCAGCCTCTCAGTGCTCAGACCATATGCAGCATACTGCATCAAATTGATTTGCATGGCTATCGTCCGAGAAGAAAGCCTCTTCTAAAGATACATAAATAGTTCCACAGTAGGCAAGGTTGAAAAAAGTCACAAGTCTATCAAGTCCAAGCTTTGTGTGTGATTATATGTCAGTATTACATTGTATAGCCCTGTATGTTGCGGTCGTTCAGGTGCTTATCTAATAGTATCTTGAAACTATCAATGCCCCCCGCTGAGACCATCGCCTATGGAAGGGAACATCCTTGCCGCTCTTACAGTAAAGAACCATTTACGTAGTTTAAGGTTAAATCTCTTTTCTTCTAATTTTAATGAGTGGCCACGAGTCTTGTTAAACTCCCTTCTGCAAAAAAAAAGTTTTATCCCTATTGTGGGGTCACCAGTATGGTATTTGTATATTGAAATCATATCCCCTCTCAAGCGTCTCTTCTCCAGAGAGAATAAATTCAGTGCTCGAACCTTTCCTCATAACTAATATTCTCCAGACCCTTTATTAGCTTTGTTGCCCTTCTTTGTACGTGCTCCATTTCCAGTACATCCTTCCTGAGGACTGGTGCCCAGAAGTGGACAGCATACTCTAGGTGCAGCTGAACCAGAGTCTTGTAGAGCAGGAGAATTATCGTTTTATCTCTGGAGTCGATCCCCTTTTTAATGCATATTATGCAATATTCTGTTTGCTTTGTTAGCAGCAGCTTGGCATTGCATGCCATTGTTGAGCTTATCGTCTACTAGGACCCCCAGGTCCTTTTCCATCCTAGATTCCCCCAGAGGTTCTCCCCTCAGTGTATAGATTGCATTCATATTTTTGCCACCCAAATGCATTATTTTACATTTTTCTCCATTAAACATCATTTGCCATGTAGTTTTTTTCAAGGTTTTCACATCCTGAGGAGAAGTTATTGCCCTGCTTAGCTTAGTATCATCCACAAATACAGAGATTGAACTGTTTAACCCATCCTCCAGGTTGTTTATGAACAAATTAAATCGGATTGGTCCCAGCACAGAACCTTGGGGGACCCCACTACCCCCCACTACCCCACTACCCACCCCTGACCATTCCGAGTACTCCCCATTTATCACCACCCTCTGAACCTGCCCTTGTAGCCAGTTTTCAATCCATGTACTCACCTTATTAAGTACAGTAAACGTTTATGGGGAACTGTCAAATGCTTTTGCAAAATCCAGATACACCACGTCTAGATGGCAACTCACCTCCTCATAGAAGATTAATAGATGGTTTGGCAAGAACGATTCCTCATGAATCCATGCTGATTACTGCTAATGATACCGTTCTCATTACTAAAATCTTGTATATAGTCCCTTATCATCCCCTCCAAGAGTTTACATACTTTTGATGTTAGGCTAACTGGTCTGTAATTCCCAGGGATGCATTTTGGGCCCTTTTTAAATATTGGTGCTACACTGGCTTTTCTCCAATCAGATGATGCACAAGAAAGCCCACAAACAGTTTGCTGAACACAAGCAGACTAAGGGCATGGATTAGTGGAACCATTTTCTGTGGTCTGATGAGACCAAGATAAACTTATTTGATTCAGATGGTGTCAAGAGTGTGTTGCAGCAACCAGGTGAGGAGTACAAAGAAAAGTGTGTCTTGCCTACAGTCAAGCATGGTGGTGGGAGTGTCATGGTCCGGGGCTGCATGAGTGCTCTCGGCACTGGGGAGCTACAGTTCATTGAGGGAACCATGAATGCCAACATGTACTGTGACATACTGAAGCATAGCATGATCCCCTCCCTTTGGAGACTGGGCCAGAGGGCAGAATTCCAACATGATAACTACCCCAAACACATCTCCAAGACAACCACTGCCTTGCTAAAGAAGCTGAGAGTAAAGGTGATGGGCTGGCCAAGCATGTCTCCAGACCTAAACCCTATTGGCCATCTGTGGGGCACCATCAAAAGGTGAAGGAACGCAAGATCTCTAATGCAGCGTGCACGCGATCGGAATTCTTGTCGGAAAAAGCTCTGATGGTTTTCCCGACGGAATTCCAACAGAATTCCTCTCAAACATTGCCTACACACGGTCACACCAAATTCCGACTGTCAAGAACTCGGTGACGTACCACACTACGACGAGCCAAGAAAAAATGAAGTTTAATGCTTCCGAGCATGCGTCGAATTGTTTCCGAGCATGCGTAGGAATTTTGCGCATCGGAATTGCTACAGACGATCGGAATTTCCGCTAGAAACCTTTTCTGTCGGAAAAATTGAGAACATGCTTTCAAATTTTTGCTAGCTTGAATTCGGCCAGCTAAATTCCGATGGAGCCTACACACGGTCGCATTTTCCGATGAAAAGCTCTCATCGGTCTTTTGCTGGCCGAAATTCCGATCGTGATGCCAGCTCTGTGATGTCGTCATGGAGGAGTGAAAGAGGACTCCAGTGGCAACCTGTGAAGCACTGGTGAACTCCATGCCCAGGAGATTTAAGGCAGTGCTGGAAAATAATGGTGGCTACACAAAATATTGACACTTTGGGCCCAATTTGTATATTTTCAATTAGGGGTGTACTCACTTTTGTTGCCAGTGGTTTAGACCAGGGCTCAAAATTTCAAGTCCTGAGCTACTAGCCAGGACTCAAGGGTTACTCGCCACCAGTTACCCCGCACCACCCATAAACATGCCCTGCCCATAAACACGCTCGGCCCCACCCCTACACACTCCCTCATAAATTATCTCATTAAATGACACTTAAAATGTTTTATGCAGAATTAAGTTATAAAAATAAATATTATAATTCAACAACAACTTTATCCGTGCCCACCAATGCAGCCCGCCTGTGCCCACCAATGCAGCCTGCCTGTGTCCATCCTCCATGCGCCCTGCCTGTGTCCATCCTCCATGCAGCCTGCCTGTGTCCATCCTCCATGCAGCCTGCCTGTGTCCATCCTCCATGCAGCCTGCCTGTGTCCATCCTCCATGCACCCTGCCTGTGTCCATCCTCCATGCACCCTGCCTGTGTCCATCCACCATGCACCCTGCCTGTGTCCATCCTCTATGCACTCTGCCTGTGTCCATCCTCCATGCACCCTGCCTGTGCCCTCCTCCATGCACCATGCCTGTGCCCTCCTCCATGCACCCTGCCTGTGTCCATCCTCCATGCACCCTGCCTGTCTCTCCATCCTCCATGCACCCTGCCTCTGTCCATCCTCCATGCACTCTGCCTGTGTCCATCCTCCATGCACCCTGCCTGTGCCCTCCTCCATGCACCCTGCCTGTGCCCTCCTCCATGCACCCTGCCTGTGTCCATCCTCAAATCACCCTGCCTGTGTCCATCCTCCATGCACCCTGCCTGTGTCCATCCTCCATGCACCCTGCCTGTGTCCATCCTCCATGCACCTTGCCTGTGTCCATCCTCCATGCACCCTGCCTGTGTCCATCCTCCATGCACCCTGCCTGTGTCCATCCTCCATGTACCTTGCCTGTGTCCATCCTCCATGCACCCTGCCTGTGTCCATCCTCCATGCACCCTGCCTGTCTCTCCATCCTCCATGCACCCTGCCTCTGTCCATCCTACATACACTCTGCCTGTGTCCATCCTCCATGCACCCTGCCTGTGCCCTCCTCCATGCACCCTGCCTGTGCCCTCCTCCATGCACCCTGCCTGTGTCCATCCTCCAATCACCCTGCCTGTGTCCATCCTCCATGCACCCTGCCTGTGTCCATCCTCCTGTTCAGAGCGCAGGGGAACACAGCAATAACAGCTTTCAATTCAATTGCCGAGTTCCCACCGCTCAACGTCATATACAGCCCCGCCCCCTGGCCGGAAACTTTGAATGACAGATCACCTGTCCTGATTGGACGTGTAATCTGTCTATCAAAGTCCCTGACCAGGGGGGCGGGGCTCTATCTGTATCAGCGAGCAGTGGGGAACGCGGCAATGTTAAAAGAAAGCTGTTATGGCTGTGTTTCCCCCTGCGCTGCACTCTGAAAATCCGAGCGGCTCTCTCTCCCTCTTCCCCTCCATGATCGCTGGGAGGACTCCCATTCCACCCAGGCTGCCGGCGGTGCTTGCCCCCCTCTGCTCCAGGCAGCCCTTCCTCGCCAGCCCTCAAAATGCACTCGCAAAATGCGAGCAGGCGAGTGCAATTTTTGAGGGCTGGTTTAGACATTAATGGCTGTGTTTTGGGTTATTTTGAGGGGACAGCAAATTTACACTGTTATACAAGCTGTAACGTACCTGGTATCAGAGCCCAACTGTAGAAGGAGACCTCTCTTACAGCCCTGGCTCGAGGACCACTGGGGTTGCAACAGTGGTACAGGAGCGCAGCGAGGTAGGAGTGCCTGTATGATCCGTGGTAGCTGATACAGATGAGTAGAGAAGATCCACCTGATGAACTGGACTGGTGAGGCAGTAGCAGCAGTGGTAACAGGTGTAGGTCAGCGATCCCTGGATCTAGGCAGAGACTGGATCAGGACTAGACTGAAGCAGGTGAGACAAGCCGGGTCAAACACAGGTAATCAGGTAGTTACAGCAGGCAGAGAGTGGTCAGTAGGCAGGCAGAGATTTGGCAACAGAAGGTCAGCAGGTTCAGAAATAGCAGGGTCAAGGCGGGCCGGGTCAGGAGAGGAGAAGGCAGCAGTAGTCAAACGTAGCAGGATCAGATAACAACAGCAGGTACAGGATCAGACTCAGGTAGAGCTGCAGATCAGACAGCACTGCACTGGAGCAGCTGCTGTCCTTTTAAAGGGGAACTGGCACCAAGTTGAGTTAGCGCGCGTGCACATGCACCTGTTGTGCATTCCTGCGCACGCGTGCCTGTTGTGTGTCACTGCGCACGTTCATGCGCCGCTGCCCAGTGCGGCCTGTTCTCGTGGGAACATGTGTGCGCACGCGCGCACGTCCGTGTGCCTGTCCTGCCACAGGGTATCCCTGACATTGCCCCCCCCCCCAAGGGGCAGCCTCCGGATGCCCAACAGGCTCTTCTTTTCAGGGTGAGCAAGGAAAAAGGCACGAACTAACCTTCTTGCATGGATATTGCATGCGGGTTCCCAGGAGTTATCCTCCAGGCCATATCCTCTCCATTTAACCAGAAATTGTACCTGATTTCGCCTTCTCCGGCAGTCCAGGATAGCCTCCACTTCGAACTCCTCATTCCCATCAATCAGAACAGGTTCCGGTGGCTTGGGTCCTCTGTCAGGGAAGGGATCAGGTACTGCAGGTTTTAGTAGTGAAACATGAAATATAGGATGAATTTTAAATGAGTCAGGTAAAGAAAGTTCATATGATACCTCATTTAACCTCCTCTTCACCGGGAAGGGACCAGTAAATTTGGGTGCCAACTTTTTAGACGGACATTTTAACTTAAGATTGGTTGTAGAAAGCCATACCTGGTCACCCGGCTGCAGGTTCAGTTCTCCTCTCCTCTTTTTATCAAAAGCCTTCTTGTTGTCGGCTTGTGCTTTGGCCATTGCTTCCTGCAAGATTTTGTTGTTGTGGTTGAGGAAATCCATGGTATCTTGTACTGCCGGAACTGTAGATTCTGAAATGAAATCAGGCAGAAATGATAAATGGAAACCATAATTAGAAAAGAAAGGGGATTGACCTGTAGCTGAGTGATTGGCGTTGTTGTAGGCAAATTCTGCCAGTGGTAGTAAAGATACCCAATCATCCTGAGTAAAGGAAGTGAAACAACGGATGTACTGTTCGAGCGTTTGATTTGTCCTTTCTGTTTGCCCATTGGTTTGGGGATGGTAAGCTGAGGACAATGCCAACTCAATTTTCAACGCTTTACATAAAGCTCTCCAGAAACGTGAGGTGAACTGTACACCACGATCAGATGTAATGTTTGCCGGGACCCCATGTAACCTGACGATCTCCTTAATAAATACTCGGGCGGTCTCCATAGCAGATGGGGTACTCTTTAAGGGTAAGAAATGAGCCATCTTGGTTAATCGGTCCACTACTACAAAGATTGCCGTGCATCCCTCGGCCGGTGGAAGTTCTACTATAAAATCCATGGAGATCATCCTCCATGGTTTATCAGGAATGGGTAGAGGTTTCAGCAGGCCCCAGGACTTACTTCTTGCTGTCTTGTTCTGAATGCAAACAGAGCATGAGTTCACATATTTCTTACAAAAAGTTTCTAGATCAGGCCACCAAAATGTACGTCGTACAAGTTCAAGGGTCTTATGTATGCCAAAATGGCCTGCCAGCGGATGGTCATGGAACATCTTCAAGACCCCAACTCGCACATTCTCAGGAACAAAAAATTTGTTTTCTTTCCAAAGCAGACCATCTCTAGAGGTTAGCATGACTCCGGGGGGGCTGAGCATGTTCCTGGAAGCCTGTTTGATTTGGGACAAGAGATCCGTTTGCAACAGTAGGAAGTTCCCTGTAGGTAGGATGGTATCTGGTGTTGATAAGTCCTTGGGATCATCGTACATACGGGATAGAGCGTCCGGTTTTGTGTTTTTTGATCCAGGTCGGTACGTTATATGGAAGGAAAAACGAGTGAAAAATAGAGCCCATCGAGCTTGTCGTGGCTTCAGTCTTTTGGCAGTTCTTAAATACTCTAAATTTTTATGGTCGGTATATATTAGTATGGGATGGTTAGCGCCCTCCAACAAATATCTCCACTCCTCCAGTGCTGCTTTGATGGCCAGTAGTTCACGATCTCCTACATCGTAATTTCTCTCTGCTGGAGAAAGTTTCCGTGAAAAGAAGGCCACAGGGTGCATTAAGGCCTTAACCCCTTGCCGTTGGGAGACAACTGCCCCCACTGCTGTTTCGGAGGCATCCACCTCAAGGATATAGGGTAAGGACGGGTCAGGATGGCTCAGGATAGGAGCCGAGGTGAAAAGCTTTTTTAGCGTTTCGAAGGCGCTCTGCGCCTCAGAGTTCCAGCAGAATCGCAGGTTTTGTTTAGTTAGTTGTGTTATTGGGGTGATTATGGCAGAGAACCCCTTAATGAATTTTCTATAAAAGTTCGCAAAACCTACGAAGCGTTGTACCCCCTTCTTGTCTGTGGGTACAGGCCACTCCAGTATGGCGGACACCTTCTGGGGATCCATTTCAACTCCTGCTGTAGAAATTACTAATCCCAAGAACTGGATGCTCTGCCGCTCAAATTCACATTTCTCCGGTTTTGCATATAGTTTGTGTTGGCGAAGTCGGCCTAGGACGATGCTGACATGCTCTCGGTGTTGAGCAAGGGACCCAGAGAAGATTAAGATATCGTCCAAGTAGACAATTACGAAGATATCCAGTAAATCTCGGAATACGTCATTAATGAAATGTTGGAAGGTGGCCGGGGCGTTGCAAAGCCCAAAGGGCATGACCAGATACTCGAAGTGCCCGAATCTGGTACGAAAGGCCGTCTTCCACTCATCTCCTTTTCGAATGCGTATCAGGTTATAGGCACCTCTCAAGTCCAGTTTAGTAAAAATTAGTGCAGATCTCAGTTTCTGGAACAACTCAGTCATGAGGGGCAGAGGATAGCGGTTCTTTACCGTAATTTTATTTAACTCCCTATAATCCACACAAGGACGGAGAGAGTGATCTTTCTTAGTTACGAAAAATATCCCGGCTCCGGCCGGGGAGGTGGACGGGCGGATGAACCCCTTCTTGAGGTTATCATCGACATATTCTTTCAATGCCTCTTGTTCTCGTTCTGATAATGGGAATACACGTCCAAACGGGATCGCAGCTCCGGGTAAGAGGTCAATAGGACAGTCATATGAGCGGTGAAACGGCAAGGTATCTGCTCCCTGTTTGCTGAAGACATCAAGGTACTGGTGATAGGCTTTAGGTACAGACTGAAGAACATCTTGATCAGAGTTCATGCAGAGTAGGGTTGCTGGTGTGCTTATAGGTTCTGGCAGGCAATGCTTTTGACAATAGGATGATGAAAACTTGATCTCCCCGGACACCCAGTTGATCTGGGGGTTATGGGCCTGGAGCCAAGGTAGACCCAGGATGACCGGAAACAAAGGGGAGGTGATAGCATCAAGAGTCAATAGTTCCTTATGTTGAGATGAGGAAGTAACAGGCAAAGGAGGTGTTTCTTGGGTTACTGGCCCAGATCTGATACGTGAGCCGTCAGCTAAAAAGACGAATAGTCCATGCGTTTTTGGCCGCAAGGGAATATGTTGCTGAGCGGCAAAATTTAAATCAACGAAGCAACTACAAGCTCCGGAGTCCACAATAGCGTTAACTGGAATAGTCTTTCCTGGAAGCTGGACCAGCAGAGGAAGAGTAAGATGGTTCGCCTGGGCAGGCAGCATTGTGAGGTTAGTGGGGGAGAACCTGCTGAATTTTGCGGGACACCCATGAACATAATGGCCGGCTCCTCCACAATAAAGACAAAGATTCCTCTGCCGGCGGCGTGAACGCTCCTCTGGGGATAATGTGTGTCGCATTACTCCGAGTGGCATGGGCCTGGGAGTGGCAGGTGCAGGGTAGACAGAACTTGAATTGGCAGGGAGCTGAACTGGGATCTTGGGTGTCATCCATACAGGGTGATTCCGCTGGGTGCTTTTCTCTGATTGGCGCTCACAGAGCCGTCGGTCAATCTGAATTACTAGACTGATAAGTCCTTCCAAGGTATCAGGTATCTCCACTCGAGCAAGTTCATCTTTTAACTTCTCAGATAAACCCATGCGGAACTGGTGCCGCAGAGCTGCGTTGTTCCACTGGGTGTCTGCGCTCCAGCATCTAAAGTCTGCAATATAGTCCTCAGCTGCTCTGTGGCCCTGCCGGAGTGCATGGAGCGTGGCTTCTGTCGTGGAAGTGCGTAGTGGATCGTTATACAATAGAGACATAGCATCGAAAAAAGATGACATGGTATGCGTCTGTATGTCGTCTCCTTCCAGCAACTGGTGAGCCCAGGCTTGAGGATCCCCTTGCAGCAGGGAAATTATAAATCCTACCTTGGTGGATTCCAGCGTGAAAGTCCGAGGTTGCAAAGAAAAATGCAGGTGACATGCGTTGCGGAAGGCCCGAAACTTGCTGCGTTCCCCAGAGAACTTCTCAGGAATGGGGACTCTGGGCTCAGGTGGGGGTGTAGTGAAGGATACTGGAGCTGAGCTGACAGGAAGTGCCTGAATTTGTCCTTCCAACTTAAGATACCCCTCATGTAGGGACTGAACAGCTTGTGTAAGGGCTGAGAGGTGGCGGCCCACTTCCTCCATCTGTGAGGTTCCTTCTGTAGGCTCAGTCATGGCTGTCTGATACTGTAACGTACCTGGTATCAGAGCCCAACTGTAGAAGGAGACCTCTCTTACAGCCCTGGCTCGAGGACCACTGGGGTTGCAACAGTGGTACAGGAGCGCAGCGAGGTAGGAGTGCCTGTATGATCCGTGGTAGCTGATACAGATGAGTAGAGAAGATCCACCTGATGAACTGGACTGGTGAGGCAGTAGCAGCAGTGGTAACAGGTGTAGGTCAGCGATCCCTGGATCTAGGCAGAGACTGGATCAGGACTAGACTGAATCAGGTGAGACAAGCCGGGTCAAACACAGGTAATCAGGTAGTTACAGCAGGCAGAGAGTGGTCAGTAGGCAGGCAGAGATTTGGCAACAGAAGGTCAGCAGGTTCAGAAATAGCAGGGTCAAGGTGGGCCGGGTCAGGAGAGGAGAAGGCAGCAGTAGTCAAACGTAGCAGGATCAGATAACAACAGCAGGTACAGGATCAGACTCAGGTAGAGCTGCAGATCAGACAGCACTGCACTGGAGCAGCTGCTGTCCTTTTAAAGGGGAACTGGCACCAAGTTGAGTTAGCGCGCGTGCACATGCACCTGTTGTGCATTCCTGCGCACGCGTGCCTGTCGTGTGTCACTGCGCACGTTCATGCGCCGCTGCCCACTGCGGCCTGTTCTCGTGGGAACATGTGTGCGCACGCGCGCACGTCCGTGTGCCTGTCCTGCCACAGGGTATCCCTGACACAAGCTGTGTATGTTAATCAATCTGCGCTTACCCCACCACCCATGTATGTAAAACCTAAACAAAGTAGGTGACAAACGTGATAAACAATTAAAACAAAAATGATTGGGTGAATGCTGCTATCTTCTGACAAAATAAAATACTTAATTCAGACAAAATATATAAACACAAAGAGGATTGCGAAAACTGATGCGACACAATATGTAAAAAAAGTGCAACAAATTACTAAAAAAATGTATTAATCTCTGATGTATAAAAAAATAATTAAATAAAAGTGAGTAAATGTAATATTTGATAGATAAATTAAGGTGATAAAGGATAAACATCCCAAATAAAATAAAAAAATATCCACACAAATATTTATATTATTGTGTCAAAAAATGTCCAAAGTGCAACAAAATATCAAAGTGCAAAAGGCAAAAAAGCTTTTAATGCCGCCCCTCACACTCTGCAAGGTTGATCCTGTGTTTCAAATACACTCAAATGGAGCCAGATGGCCTCTTACCGAATCTGATGGACCTCAGATTATAAGGGTCAAACTCGCCTTGTAACAGACTGTAATGATTTTTTTACCCGATCCACTCCAGGAATTCAGCCAATGGCTCTCTCTCATCAGGAACACCAAGATGAAACGATTACTCTGTACACTCTGGCAACTACAGCAATAAGCTGTGACACTTCCAGCTGGTCTGCTCAGAGAGGATGGTGGCTCTCTCCTGTAATGGATGATAGGATGGATCTGATAACCTTTCCTTTTACTCCCTTCACAGACTCCTCCAGTGGACGTTTAAAATTATTTAAAAGAAAGGAAGAAGAAGAACTTCATGGTTCAGTAAATCTTAGTATTTATTCCAAAGGATTTTCTCGTGCACAACACAGAAATATAGACAGCACACAGCTCAGAGCTATCAGGCTATCAGCTGGTGCGTGGTGACGTCACGGGATTCTGTCCAACCGACGCGTTTCCCTGTAACAAGCATCGACTGGGAATGGAGATTTAAATAATTTTAAATGTCCACTGGAGAAGTCTGTGAAGGGAGTAAAAGGAAAGGTTATCAGATCCATCCTGTCATCCATTACGGGAGAGAGCCACCATCCCCTCTGAGCAGACCAGGTGGAAGTATCACATCTGATTGCTGTAGTTGCCAGAGTGTACGGAGTAATCGTTTCATCTTGGTGTTCCTGATGAGAGAGAGCCGTTGACTCAATTCCTGGAGTGGATTGGGTAAAATATCCTTACAGTGTGTTGCTGTTACAAGGCGAGTTTGACCCTTATAATCTGGGGTCCATCATATTCGTTAAGAGGCCATCTAGCTCCATTTGAGTGTATGTTCACCCCCCAGATTTGAAACACAGGATCAACCTTGCAGAGTGTGAGGGGCTTTTTTGCCTTTTGCACTTTGATATTTGTTGCAGTATGGAAATTTTTTGACACAATAATATAAATATTTGTGTGGATATTTTTTGAATTTTATTTGGGATGTTTATCCTTTATCATCTTAATTTATCTATCAAAGATTAATTCACTCGCTTTTATTTAATGATTTTTTTAACATCAGAGATTAATAAATTTTTTTAGTAATGTGTTGCACTTTTTTCACATATTGTGTTGCATCAGTTTGCGCAATCTTCTTTGTGTTTATATACAAGCTGTAGCAAAGTGTTATTTCTTCAGTGTTGTCACATGAAAAGATATAATAAAATATTTACAAAAATGTGAGGGGTGTACTCACTTTTGTGAGATACTGTTTATAAGGCTATCCCTAATCATAGGCGTGCGCAGGGAGTGTGCCAGGTGTGCCAGGGCACACCCTAATCACCCCAATGTGGCATAGATTCCCCCTGCTGCCTGGGCCCATGTCATTTACTGGCTGCTTCCTTTTCTGACTTATCACAGTGAGTGATTGGTACAGATAACTCACTGTGTTTATTCATAACTGAAGCCTAGTAAACTGTGTTTACCAGGCTTCAGTTTGTGAATGAATAGGAAGCAGCTCAGTACTGAGCATTTCTATTCATTTACTGTCCAGTGCAGCTGACGCTGCAGAGAAAGGGACTGGGGAATCTCTGTCCTTAGTCCCTTTCTCTGTCGCAAAAGTGAGACATCAGGTGTCTGTTTAGACCCCTGATATTTCACCAAAGCCCCCAGTGGGGCTCCTAAAAGAATTGTAAATAAAAAATACCGTAAAAAAATAATCAAAAATAAAAAACGACTGACACTGCCCACTGCCCAACAGACACGTCCACATTTTTATACATTATAAAATGTTTGTTTACTTTTATAAGTGTCTGCCTGCCTGTGTAATATATATATATATATAGCACCCTCTAGGTAGGTAGGATTTTTTTGTAGGCTAGGTAAATTTAGCCAGGCACTTTTGTTTTGATTTGGTCTAGGCTGGGAATGACTCAGGGTAGCAGCTGGTGACTCACAGGCAGCATCACTGGACCTCCCTCTTCTTTCCAGAAGCTTCTGGAGAGAGAGGAGGAGAGGATAGGAGAGGAGAGGAGAGGTGGAGCTGCCTAGATTATTCTGAGGAGCCCTGACCAAGCCCCAACTTGGATTGGCAGGGGGCAGGCCTTCTTAAATAACCAGGGTCAGCCCAGATGAGGAGGAGTTAAAGTTGTTCAGAGCTTGGAGATGGAATGCCAGGCTGTCAGGGCCTTGGAGGGAGCCCCCCAGTCTGGGGAGGTGACCTTGGGCCTGGGTTTGGGTGCAGATGGAGCCCCTTCAACAAATCGTGAAGGTGTTCTAGACAGGAGGCACAGAAGGAGCAAGATGAAAAATTTGGGGAAGAAACTGCGCTATGGGTCACATCAATGCAAGTAAGCTACCAACTTACTAGATAGGTTAAATTAATAACCAATGGGGCAGCAGCAACTATACCGTGTACAACAGTGAAAACAGATTAGAAAAACAAAAAGCTGCGCATA
The DNA here is from genome assembly GCA_028564925.1 of Lithobates sylvaticus. NCBI lineage: Eukaryota > Metazoa > Chordata > Amphibia > Anura > Ranidae > Lithobates > Lithobates sylvaticus. The sequence continues at coordinate 66,743,720 of CM053032.1, read as the reverse complement.
CCAATATACGTGAAAATACCTTGTTATGTGAAAACTCGCATAAGCTATGACCCCTGGTGAAGGGGAACAAATAAGTGAAATAAGATACCAATATAGTATCAAACCAATCTAAAAAATCATAATAGACTGTACATAAGCATCAAAACACCCAGTGATGAACTGTCAAAGGTGATAATATCTTAAGTAAAAACCAAAAGTTAGGAATAAGACCATATAATAACTGAATATACATAAAAATCCCAAAAAAATAAAAATAATAATTGAACAAGAAAAATCCAATATTCAAGTGTTCATGTTTCAAAAAGAAAAAAAGAGAAATAAAAATACTCGTGTTTCAAAAAGTTCCTAGGAATAAACATCCAATGGCTAATTTCTTGGTCAGGTTGTGTGAATTTCCAAAAGCACCACCACCAGAATAAATTGTCCGCTTACCAGAACTGTGGGACCCTCCGTCACAGAGGGTCAAACAAGCATTTCAATGAATTTTTCTTTAAGCTGACTTCCAATAGTGTACCGGTCACAGCCCCCTGCTGGTTTTTAACAATGGACTCAGACTGGACTTCCAAATCTCCCTCCAGAGTGGTAGCCACCAAAATGGGTATATGTGTGTGTCCCTCCGGCTATCAGCAGGACATATACGTCATGTAAAGGAATTAAAAACTCCCATAGTGTGATAACGTCACTATTTATTATAAAAAAGCAAACACAAGAACTTACATTTAAAAAAACGATCAACCAACAGCATCCGGTGCACCGGCCGGTTGCACGCAAGGACGGAATGATGGATCGAAACAGACTGCAGCAGGTTTCTAAAACAGAGGTGGTGACAGTGCGTCGCTCGACCAACGCGTTTCGTGATAACTCACGTCGTCTGGGGACACGGGCGACGCACTGTCTCACCTCTTTTGAATGTGTGGTCACCAATGGCGCCCGGCTCCGGGTGCGCATGCGCGACGATCGTAATTTCGGGGAGCAGTGATTTTAATAATGCTTAAAGTGAAACAATAAAAGTTTAATATTCCTTTAAATTTCATACCTGGGGGGTGTCTATAGTATGCCTGTAAAGTGGGGCATGTTTCCAGTGTTTAGAACAGTCTGAGAGCAAAATTACATTTCTAATGGAAAAAAGTAATTTAAAAGTACTTGCGGCTATAATGAATTGTCAGTCCCGGCAATACACATAAAAGTTCATTGATAAAAACGGCATGGGATTCCCCCACAGGAGAACCCCGAACCAAATAAAAAAAAATGTGTGGGGGTCCCCCCAAATTCCACACCAGGCCCTTCAGGTCTGGTATGGATATTAAGGGGAACCCTGCACCAAAATAAAAAAAATGGCGCGGGGGTGCCCCTCAAAATCCATACCAGACCCCCACAACCACCGGGCAAGGGTTGTGGAGATGAGGCCCTTCTCCCCATCAACATGGGGACAAGGTGCTTTGGGGGACTACCCCAAAGCACCCTCCCAATGTTGTGGGCATGTGGCCTGGTACGGTTCAGGAGGGGGGCGCTCTCTCATCCCCCCCTCTTTTCCTGCAGTCTGCCAGGTTGCGTGCTCAGATAAGGGTCTGGTATGGATTTTTGGGGGGACACCACTCCATTTTTTTTTTCATTTTGGCATGGGGTTCCCCTTAATATCCATACCAGACCTGAAGGGCCTGGAATGGAATTTGGGGGGACCCCCACGCATTTTTTTAAAAAATTTGCTTCAGGGTTCCCCTGTGGGGGAATCCCATGCTGTTTTTATCAATGAACTTTTATGTGTATTGCCGGGACCGACAATTCATTATAGCCGCAAGTACTTTTAAATGACTTTTTTTCCTTTACAAATGTCATTTTTCTCTCGGACTGTTCCAAACACGGGAAACATGCCCCACTTTACAGGCATACTATAGACACCCCCCCCCCCCCCAGGTATGAAATTTAAAGGAATATTACACTTTTATTGTTTCACTTTAAGCATTATTAAAATCACTGCACCTGAGAAAAAGGCCGGTTTTAAAACTTTTTTTTGCATTGATACATGTCCCTTGGGGCAGGACCCAGGTCCCCAAACACTTTTTAAGACAATAACTTGCATATAAGCCTTTAAAATTAGCACTTTAAATTTTTCATGTTCGTGTCCTATAGACTTTAACGGTGTTCGCGTGTTCAAACAAATTTTTTGCCTGTTCGCATGTTCTGCTGCAAACCAAACAGGGGGTTGTTCGGCTCATCTCTACACACTAACTAACTAATAGCACTGAACAGAGCCCTGTTCTATCTCTCTCCACGCCAAAATCACACTAAAAATGGCTGCCATTGAAAGAATACTTTTATACTGTGGGGCGGGAATGAGCCATGATTGGATAAAGTCATGATGACAGTATCCAATCATGACTCTGACGGTGCTCTGTGCCCTGATTTGCTGAAGCTTTCACTGCTTCAGCCAACCAGGGCTTGCAATGCACTGTTCAGCGGCGCAATGCATTGTGGTCGGTTTGGGGGGGGGGGGCGAACAAGCGGTTGGATGACCCGTTTGTTCAGCAAATGACAGAATAACAAAAGTTTGGCCCGAACATATGCTCAGGCCGAACCGTTCTCCCATCCCTAGTTAGGGATTGGTTTTGCTATGTGTATGGGCCAGCAGCGGCAATCGTGATTTGAGAGCGGCAACTATTAGATCTGACACACTGACATCTGCTGGGGAGTGAGTCTGTCAGTGCATCTTTAAAAAAAAAAAATTATTTTTACAGTATCACGCTATCTGTTTTTTGGGGAAGAGGCGCTAAAGTGGTGAGACTTGTAGAAGAAAATCAGAAGGTACACACCCTGTGTGATTCTGAAGCATGGAGGAAGATATGCTGCAAAGCTTGGTCTAGCTCATCCATCCATTTGGGATTTCATGCTTTTTGAGTCCAAAGTAACATACAGTATTTTGGGCAACATAAGTTGGTGAGTGGAAATTCTTAAAGGGGCGTTCCGGCCAAGAATTTTTTTTTTTAAAAGTCAGCAGCTACAAACACTGTAGCTGCTGACTTTTAATAAGGACACTTACCTGTCCAGTGATAAGGACACTTACCCGTCCATTGGATCGGCTGCCGGCGCCTCCATCTTAACGAAGGGAAACAGGCAGTGGAGCCTTGCGGCTTCGCTGCCCGTTTCCTACTGCGCATGCGCGAGTCGTGCGGTGCTTTGTGAATGGCCCCATTGTTTTCTGGGACACACACATGTCCCAGAAGGCAATGGGGCCGCTCACCGAAGAGGAGGAAGGGCCTTGGAATAGAAAGAGGCAGATTAGGAAGACTTCAGTTTCAGGTAAGTGAAAAAAAATTTTTATTTTTTTTTTATTTTTTTTACGATTATTAATTCCTTTTTTTTTTGGGTGTCCCTCCACTTTAAGTTGGTGATGGGCTGCACTGTTCGGATCAATCACAGTGGTGAATACAAACATATGAAGATGGATTGAGGCTTATAAATAAGGGATTAAAGGATAAGTTCACTTAAAAAAAATGTATAAATGCGCATTTACTTTTTTTTTTTTCGATCAGCAAATCACTGGTGCCATGCAGGACTCCAGAAGACTATGAGTATAAGCTGCCTGCCCGTACATCGTACGGGCATGTAATTTCACTCTGACAGGAAGACTTGATGAACTATCACAGCGCTCAGCAGCATGTACAACACATAGTCCCCTGTACAACACATAGCCCCCTTTCATTATAAAGACCCCCCCCCCCCTGCACTCCCAGCGCTGCAAGCACACTCCAAATTTAAGAAAACTTCACAGCCCGTAAGCCCCTTCCCATACACCACTCCTTCTGTGCCACCCACCGCAAATCAAAAAAATACCTCTAATTACCTCCATCAATGCCGCTCTCTCTCATGTGACTGCTCTTATCTGTTTCATTGACGGTCACGTGACCGCTCTCCTCCTCCAATCAAAAGCTACACATGAGGAGAAGGCAGAGCGGGAGGAGGAGAGCAGCAGAAGGAGAGCAGCTACAACAAGCGGCGTTAAGGGATACATCGAGCTACACAGAAGGAGCGGTACACCACAAAGGGCCAGCACTTCAGGAATGGGGCGGAAGGGGCGGATGCCCTGGGCGGTACAATTTATTGGGTCTGGGGGGGCGCAGTGAAGTGTGACAGGCCGGACTGGCCTTCCGGGATACTGGGAAATCTCCCGGAAGGCCGTCTGTCCTGGGGCCACTTTAATCTGTGGCTGGCTGCAGCGCTCCCCTCCCGCCTCCTCCTCTTCTTTGTAACACACAGCGCTGGGGTGTGTGACATAGCTGGGTCTGTGTGTGGTCGGCGGCATGGTGTAACAAGGTCCCGCCCCCCTAAACCGGCTCGTGTGATAGCAGACTGAATCAGTGTTCCGCCTATCACACGAGGCACTCCAGGGGGGCGGGACCTTGTTACAGCGCCGCCGAACACACACAGACCCAGCTATGTTACACACAGAGGGAGATGTCCACTGTGTGATCCAAGGCAGACTATGGTGAGTCTGCATTCATAGGCAAAGTGAACCTGCGATTATGGGCACAGAGAGGCTGCATTGATGAACACATTATGGCTGCGATTATGGGCACAGAGAGGCTGCATTGATGAACACATTAAGGTTGCGATTATGAGCACAGAGAGGCTGCATTGATGAACACAGTGAGGCTACAATTATGGGCACAGAGAGGCTGCATTGATGAACACAGTGATGCTGCGATTATGGGCACAGTGAGGCGGCATTGATATGCTCAGTGAGGCTGCGATTATGGGCACAGTGAGGCGGCATTGATAGGCTCAGTGAGGCTGCGATTATGGGCACAGTGAGGCGGCATTGATGGGCACAGTGAGCCTGCGATTATGGGCACAGAGAGGCTGCGATTATGGGCACAGAACGGCTGCGATTATGGGCACAGAGAGGCTGCGATTATGGGCATAGTGAGGCTGCGATTATGGGCACAGAGAGGCGGCGTTGATGGGCTCAGTGAGGCTGCGATTATGGGCACAGTGTGGCTGCGATTATGGGCACAGAGAGGCTGTGATTATGGGCAAAGTGAGGCTGCGATTATGGGCACAGTGAGGCTGCATTGATGAACACAGTGAGGCTGCGATTGTGGGCACAGAGTGGCTGCGATTATGGGCACAGTGAGGCTGCAATTATGGGCCCAGTGAGGTGGCAATTATGGGCACAGTAAGGCTGCGATTATGGGCACAGTAAGGCGGCATTGATGGGCACAGTGAGGCGGCATTGGTGGGCACAGTGAGGCTGCAATTATAGGCACATTGAGGCTGCATTGATGGGCACAGTGAGGCTGCGATTATTTGCACAGTGAAGCTGCATTGATGGGCACAGTGAGGTTGCATTGATGGGCACAGTGGTAGGCTGAATTTTATGGGCACTGGTGAGACTGCATTGATCTCTTGTATCATGTCTGCAGTCTCTGACCGTCTTTAGTATGGTGTCCTCAGTCTCTAACCATCACCTGCATCATGTCCGCAGTCTCTTACCATCTCTTGTATCATGTCCGCTGCCTCTAACTGTCTCTTGTATCATGTCCGCAGCCTCTAACCAATCTCTTGTATCATGTCCGCAACCACTGACCATCTCTTGTCTTATATCATGTCTGCAGTCTCGAGTCAAGAGTCAAGAGTGGGAGTGCCACCAGGATGGGGGTCATGGGAGAAGTCAGACGTGTGTGGACTGTTGAGAGAAGTCTATAGGATAAAACCAGAGCCACCTAGCTGGAGCCGTCTAACTGAGCCCTGCGGTCAGTGACAGTGCCGCCAGGCCAGTCAAAGGGGGGGTCACTGATGTAAGGGGGGCTTGAATACAATAATGTAAAGGGATACTGATATAAAGGTTTCCCCCCTTACATCACCCCCCACCCCTTACCTTAGTGTATTCTTTTTGCGGAAGGTGGTCTTAACATTTTTTGTTAAGGGGCACTCTGATGGGCGTATTTTATTTTAAGAGCAACACTGATGGGCACATTTTGTATTAAGGGGCACTCTCATGGGCACATTTTACGTTAAGGGGCATGTTTTGCTGTGCCCATCAGAGTGCCCCTTAATATAAAATGTGCCCATCAGAGTGCCCCTAATATAATAATAATAAGTATATTCTAGTTTTGAAATGACACTGATTCTTTCTTAAAAACTGTTCGCCCTGGGCACCAAATGGCCTTGTCCCAGCACTGGGTGACAGTGTGTGTTACAGACGATTATTCTAAAATCATAATTGGTATTGCTAAAATTACCAGTTCCTCCTGCTCGGTGCAAGTTGGTGGTGGCAGCTAAATGGTTAATTGTTAATTAATGTAGCCCAGTGACAATCGCTCTCAGGCTCCTGGCACCTGGATTGTGAATAATCTTTGTGCTGGGTGCGGCTGAGAGTGGCATTATTCCGCAAGTGACAGCGCAGTGAGACATGTACGCAGCAGTATCGCAGAGTAGGCATAGTACATCCATGACAGGGTGCTAGTAACTAAAAGCAATAGAAGGGTTAAAATTAGAAGGGGTGGTTAGAAAAGTTGGTCACTTACCAGATTGGAGGAGAGTGCAGATGGGAGGAGTACTACAAGTTGTTTCAGTTTTGGGTGGAGCAAAGGCAGTCAGTTGGAGGTCAGCAAGAGAGTAGAAAAGTTCCCGCCCTCCCTCCATATTATTAAGGGTCAGGTTTTTTGCATTTAGTAGTTTAGATGGCGTTGGGTCCTTGGCGACAGCTACATCTATATGGAGTTATATAGAAAATGGCTTGAAAACGTTGGGACCCATCCAAGATATGGAGTCCTTCTGGCTGGGCTGATGTCAGTCCGGAATAACGGTTAATAAGTTGGGGGTCTGGGGTCAGTTAGCGAGTCCTTGAGGCGAGTTTGCGGCTGGGGACAAATAATGCTAACAAGAGGGATTACAGGCTCAATAAGTAATAAGGGGTCGTCAGGGACTAGCAACCGATTACTTGGGTTTTGATAGCTGGAATATTTTGAATATTTTAATTGTTTTAAATATTTGAAATAAAGTTGTCAGTTTGACAGTTTTTGTTAATAAAGGCCGTAAGGCCATTTTACATCCAACAGGTGTCTGTGTTTTACTCATTAGAAGTAAGTAATATTGTGCATGTTTTATTGGGGCAGTAAGGTATCTGACTACCCTAGTCATGAGAATGGCCAGTCCTTTGTCATGAGTTAGTGTTACGGGCAGGGACCTGATACCCACGTCCTTAACACAGGGAACTTCTCCCCATACTGCTGTCACAGGGAGAGAGGGCAGCGGGTGGCTGCAGCAGCGGGAACATGTTACATGTTCCACCCTAAAAATGGGTGGAACATGTAATGGGTTCCTAAAGGTAAACTTATCCTTTAAAGTTTCTGTGAACTGTGTTTGGCTAAATGCAAACTTTGTATCTACATTGAGACAGTTACTTAGTATACTTTCACAATGAAAGGCTTTTGAAATGCTTTATTTAAAGGATATTAAAAAAAAACAAAAAACATTTCATACTTACCTCCTCTGTGCAGTTGGTTTTGCACAGAGTGGCCCCGATCCTCCTCTTTTGGGACCCTCAGCGGCGCTCCTGGCTCCTCTACTTCTCGAGTGCCCCATTGGAGAGCCCTGCCCCCCAGCTCCCGTGTCATTGGATTTGATTGATAGCAGCGGGAGCCAATGGCTGCGCTGCTATCAATCTATCCAATCAGGACCCGAGACACCAGCTGGAGCTGCTGGGCTCATCCCCGTCGCTGGAAAGACCAGGTTCAGGTAAGTAAAAGGGATAGATGCATTAAGGTGAAAAACCCTGAAGGTTTACAACCCCTTTAATGTACTGATATTATTTGAATTATTTGTTCATTTGTTATTTCATGCTTATCTAAAAGATATTATAATATTATTTTATCCTAGAACTGGGATATCAATGCACTACAGGGTCCAGATCCATGCACTGAGGCGTGCCTAGTAGAATTTTATGCACTGACATCCACTCATATGGTTTGGGTGATTCTTTTGTATTTTATATTTTTTACATGTACATTTCTTTATACACATTTTTTTTTTATACTCTTTTGTTTTTTGGTATTATTTAAGTGATTTGGCATTGTAAGAATAAGGTATAGTCTATTACAGGTATATGTCATCTGTATATACAATTTGTATTGGACTCGGTATGGCACTTCAGTTCTAAATTCACTATATTTCTGCAGACAGACTAGGACAGATTTTCTACATAGGACACAAGGCTGATTTTTTTATAGCTGATTTAAACCCACAGTTCAGTTGGGCTTTAACCACTTAAGGACCACCCCACATACATTTACTGTGGTAGGGCAGCCCTTAAGAACAAAATCAAGTACCTGTACGTGACTCCTGTTGTCGGCTCTGGGGTGTGCGCGCACTGCCGGAACAGTGCTCCCACTGTGATTGGACACAGCAAGAGACCATCAGCTGGTCTGGTGGTCGAAAAGCCTGCTAGCCACCTGCGATCATTTATAGGAGAGGCAGAACAGCCGCCTGTCTATGTAAACAAGGCAGACCGTCATTCTGTCCGACAGGAAGAAAGAGATCTTGTATTTTTGCTAATCAGGAACACCGATGTCTCTCTACCTTTAGTGCATCCATCCCCCACACAGTTAGAAATCATTCCCTATGAGCACACTTGAGCCTTTGATTGCCCCTGATGTTAATCCCTTCCCTGCCAGTGTCATTTATACAGTGACAGTGCATTTTTTTTAAACACTGATCACTGTATCGGTGTCACTGGTCCCCAAAAAGTGTCACTTAGTGTCAGATTTGTCCACTGCAATGTCACAGATCCATTAAAAAACGCTGATCGCCGCCATTACTAGTAAAAACAATAAAAAATATAAAAAGTCCCTAAATCTATCCCAAAGTTTGTAGACGGTATAACTTTTGCGCAAACCAATCAATACACGCTTTTTGGGATTTTTTTTTTTACCAAAACTATGTAGCAGAATACAAATTGGCCTAAATTAATAAAGAAATTTCATTTTTACATTTTTTTGTTATTGGATATGTTTTATAACAGAAAGTAAAAAATATTGTTTCTTTTTCAAAATTGTCAGTCCTTTTTTGTTTTTAGCGCAAAAAATGAAAACTTCAGAGGTGATTCGACCAAAAAAAATCAATATTTGTGGGAACAAAAGGTCATCAATTTTATTTGGGTTCAGCATCACAGGACCGTGCAATTGTCAGTTAAAACAACGCAGTGCCGTATCGCAAAAAATAGAGTGGTCAGGAAGGGGCTAGTGTATGCAATATTTTATCTTGCTGTATGTAATGGAACACATTGACAGAACAATCTTGGTAAAGTTTTGCAGACTGCAGATGTAATTGGTGTTTTTCTTTTCTCTGGGGCTCAAGGATTTAACTTGTGTATACCAAAGCCGAGTCACCCTGTGAACTGATGAGACTATGAATCAGGCCTGTAGAGACGTGGAGAAACTGCAGGCTCTCATTGCTTGAACACGATGTTGTGTTTCAACTAATGAACGCCCAGGAGGGTCACCGGCTGCCCACTGTAATTGCAGCTAGTAAGAAAAAGGTAATGAAGCATTTAATGAAAACCACAGGTGAGGAGAAGCAGTGGATGTGGCCTGAAAATCTGTAATTCATAATTCATAATGAACAATTTTGTTTTATAATCATTTCATTCATCAGCATGTCTTTGCCTGTGTAATGCATTAACATTATTTTGTGTTGGGGTGACTGGCTTTCATTCTTATCTCACCCTGCCTACTGTCTATTAGTCATCCAATTTTCTTAACTGTTCATTAAGGGACATAGGGCCAGAATTCATTCTGAGACAGCTGGGTTATACTGATGCCTACAGGAAAATCTGACACCAGCAAACAAAAGGTCAGCCAGGCCCCCCACTCCAATGCTTCTGTTGCTTGCTAGTGTCCTAAATGAATGGACATTCCTTAAGCCCCATACACACGCTCGGATTATCCGAGGACCAGGTCCGTCGGATCATGTCCGTCGTACTTTGTCCGATGTTGGTTTTGCGCACACACGGTCGGACAACGTTGTCGGAAAATCCGATCATTCTGAATGTGGTGATGTTCGTTGCGTACGACGGGACTACGTAGAGGCTAGTAGCCAATAGCTTTGGTCTTGTAATGTGATCTGAGCATGCGTAGCACTTTGTCCGTCGGAATTCGCTACACACGATCGGAATTGGTGTGATCGGACTTTGTTGTCGGAAAATCTATCCAGCAGGAGATAGAACTTTGTCCGTCGGACAATCCGATGGAAACTGTCCGATGGTGCCCACACACGGTCGGAATTTCCGACAACATTGTCCGATAGGACAGAATCCATCGGAAAATCCGACCGTGTGTATGGGGCTTCAGAGAAATGCCTTACAGAAATGCAACCCTTTTTCATTAGATGTTTTTTTTATTTTATTAAGATTTTTTATTTCAATCAAGATTCTTCATTAGTTGCAGAACTATCCGGACTCCTATTGAAAGATTGTCGCATGTGCCCTGGTTAGCTAAGCTCAGATTAATACAAAATTGGAAACAAGTTATGCACAAGTGTCACCATACAAATAATTGTGTCACATCTCTAACAAGACAATATATCAATCTGTAATAGCTGGCCCAAGACATTGTGCTGCCTGGGTCCAAGAATGAAATGCTGCCCCCACTCCCCAAAAAATAAAAATAAATCATGCCCACCAAAATGCCTCCACATTCATTATTTTGAATCATGATAAGTGAAAGGGTAATAAATCAAGATTAGGGGTATTTGTCTGCTTTGGTTTACCGTTACATCCGATACCAGATCTGGGAGATTTGCCCTTTGAGATAAAGAAACATATACACAGCAGGTTTCTCTCCGAGCAAATCTAATCTTTATTCTTGGGTGTCGATATAAGAGGGCTTTTCAGACAGTACCGCCCTTTAACAGATTATCCAATCATATACAGAGACGCACAAGTACAGTCTGACGCCCACAATGAAACTAATTATTTCTAAAATATCACGTGCTTTACGAGAAATGAAACTCAACAAGAAGATTACAGTATTATGGAAAAACGAAACTAGAATAGCATGACTTAAGCATATTTCACAAAATGGATGTTAGAGACACACAAAATGGAAGCTGACTATAATACAAGGAAGTAGTTAAACTAAATATCCCTTCAATCCCCTCTTAGATCATATAAGATGATCTCTACATTCTATGTTGTGCTTTAATACTTCTTTGGGGCTGTGGCATAGATTGCCTGATGACTCTTCATGTATGTCATGTGAGATACCTTATCATCAGGAGATCGAAGGTGCGCAATTATGTAAGTGCAACATTTAAAACAGAGGTAAAGAATCAGAGCAAGGATAAATACCATAACAAGGACAATGTCTTTTAACCATAAAAATATACCTCCAAGCTCAAATCCTACATTGGCAAATGGGCTCCATGTTTTAGCAAAGTCCCTAGCTTCCTGCTGGAGCTGGCCTCTAGTGGATGTCCCCCTTTTATAATCCCCTACCATTCCCATGACAGATAACAAGGATACAAGGTAACACCATCCCTTAGCATGGAGGGGCACCCAGGGATAACACACTTTCCTACAACATACATGGATACTTTGTCCCAGTGCAAAAGGTCTCTTAGCGACAAACTCATGAGTGCACTTGTCCTGTGTTTCGATTTATAAATTAGTGTAATATTTCACCTACATTTTTAGAGAAAAAGAAAAAGTTATGCAAAGTACAGTTTAACCCTGGGTCAATTACTTGAAACAGTGAGCAGGCAGGGGCAGAGACTCCTGATTCGCACATGGAGATATTAAATATTGACCTGCTGCAGAAAGAAGGGTTAGTCTGTGTCTCATTCCCTAAATTAAAACATCAAACAGGGGAATGACTTCTACCTGCTATTGGAAAGGTAACAATGTTGTTTATGTACAGAGTGGATATGTTAGTCAAGAATACAGGAGGAGTCTCATTGAGAAAACATTTAAAGGTACAGCCAAAAGGGCAATTCGGGCAGGGCTAGGATGTAATATTATCATCATTATTATTATTATTATTATTATTATTATACAGGATTTATATAACCGTCCGCGTAGCGCTTAATATGCTACATATTCAACATTCTTCATACCCTGATTTTTAGCATAAGCATACTTAAATTTTAGCAAAAGCATCTTATCAGTAAAACTATCTCCACTCTCTCTCTTGGTTCTAGCTTGTGTCAATATAATGTTCTTGTGTGTGTGTGTGTGTGTTTGTGTTCCCACAGATACTTTTAATTGCACCCAAATCTTCAGGGTGGTAGATACAGTTAGTGGTGATCCAGGTGGGTAGGAACACTGTCAGAGAGATCAGGATTAGTGGGCAGAATGCCTTGTCAGAAGTCTGTGGTGAAGTAAGCAAGGTCATCTTCTCTGGCCGGACCTGCTTTCCCAGGAACTCCTTCATCTGCTTGGACTTCTGCTTGAGGGCCTCCTGTATCCAAGATCTCCTTCTTGCTCTTGGGGCTTTGGGCAACCTTTTTTACTCTGTTGGCATGGATCCAGGACTGGCAATTTTTCACTAGGATGACTGTTCTGGTCACTGCAACCACTGTGGTAGGAGGTCCAAAGGATACTCTTGCTTCTTATTTCTGTTCAGCTGATGGACCACCACGGTGTCTCCCAATTTGAAGGGGCGAGTATTTTCCTGTGAAGAAAAAGAAAAGGTGCGAGCAACATTTCTCTCAACTGTTTACAATGTTTCAACCAATTACCTTACATATTCTTCCTGTAATAAGTCTAAATCTCCCTTTTCTATCATTAAATGTGCTCTGGCCCATGGGGTGGGGAAAAATCGACCCATCAAGACATCAAAAGGTGAATACATTGTTGTCTTGGAAGGGTCATTCTTATTTCTGCCAGGACTGCTGGGAGGACCTTCTTCCAGTTGGCAAAGGTTCCTCCTGTGGCCTTTCTTATTTTGTCTTTTTTTTATTGTTCTGTTTATTCTTTCTACTATCCCTGAGCTTTGAGGGTGTTAGGGAATGTGAAACTTCCGTTCTATCTTGAGAGTTTTTACCCAGTCCTGGCAGACCCTTGATACAAATGTAGGTCCATTGTCTGTCTGAGTTTATAAGAAGTGGGCATCCCCATTGAGGAATGATTTCCTGAACGAGGATCCTCACTACTGTTTGTGCATCTTCTTTTGTGGTGACAAAAAGTTCAACTCAACTTGAGAACTTGTCCACAATTTCCAAAAAATATTCCTGTCTTTTGCCTAGTTTGGGCATGTGTGTGAAGTCAATCTGCAAATGTGTAAAAGGAATTGTTGGATATATCAGGTGTTCATGTTCGGCCTTGTGTGGGTTGTTCCTGATACATGTGATGCATCTTGCTACATAAAATTGGCCAGGAAAGTTCTGTAATGTAAAAGTCTTTCTCCAATAGTTCACATGTGGCTTTCCAGCCTCTGTGACCTATTCCATGGAACTGGGAAATAAAAATGATGCATAAAAAGTGATGCATTAGCTACAAAAATGATGCACTAGCTACAAAAATGATGCACTAGCTACTGGTATACATGGCTTCCCCTCTTTGCAGAAGTCCAGTCTTTGGATCTTTCTGCACACCTATTTTGTCCCAACCTCTGAGATCAGCTTCGTTTGCCATACCTGCAAATCTGAAAGAACCTGATCAAAAAACAAAAAAACAAAAAGCAAAAAGAAAACAACAATTCTGGTACTAGCATGGGCATTTGGATCTGTGCATTTGAAGTAGCAGCTTGTTTAGCAGCTACTCAGCCAGAGCATTTCCCTTGGCTATCTGTTTGTTGGCCTGTGTATGCTCTGCAGTGTTGTGGAAGATACAGACCTGGGTGATGTGTCTTGGTGAATGAGGTCTATGCAATCATGTTGTGGCACAACCTCATTCTGCTCTCCTTTTAATCCTAAAAGGGCATTTGTATTGGTGCTGGTCCTGAAGTGGGAGAAGCATATTTGATGTGCAATTTTTGATTGGACATCAAGATCAACTCATAGCCGCTCAACCTTTTGAGCAGACATGTGCTGCGTATGTACATTTTTCATACATTGTGGGTGGTGTTAAGTGTAGTGTCGTGCCCCAGAGTGAAAGAAGTGGCCATCTCAAAACCATCATCGAATAGGATGCCTCTGAGACACACAGGCATGCCTTGAACCTGCACCGGAACCATCTTTGAAAAAAATAATAGGGCGCAACTTGCCTCCATGCTCCTGAGCGAGGACACCTGACACGTCCTTACAATTTTCCCTTGCAAACAAATGAAACATTTTTTTTTTCTGCAAACTAATTAAACATTTTTCCTAGTTAGGGAGGCCGAGCCCTGGAGCCATTACCATAGCATTTTTCAAATACACAAAAGCATTGCACATTTCATTTGACCATTTTATACAATCTGGCATGTGTAAACCTGTGGCTTGTCTCAGGAGATTGTGGTAGGAACAGTCAGGTACTCATTGGCGGCAGTAACCAATCATAATTACCAAGAAAGGTGAACATGTCTTTCTTAGCAAGTGGGCGGGGCAGACCCACAAGAGCCATAGCTCTCCTGTGATTGACTTTCCTTTCTCCTTTTGAGAGTACAAACCAAAATATTCAACCTTTTCTGACACCATTGCAATTTTTATTTAACACTTTGTGACCACTTTCAAAAATACATTTCAAAAGATCTCTCCCATCCTCCAGGGCGGCCACCCGAGTAGAACTGCAGACGAGGAATTCATCCACATACTGCAGCAGGGATGAACAATGTCCTGGTATCCAAGTTCTGAGAGTAGTTTGGAATAGGCTACAAGGGAGTCTATATATAGCCCTGGGGCATTCTGCACCATGTTAGTTGGCGGTTTTAAAAAAAATAAAGCAAAGATTGGTTGTGCCTCCTCATCCACAGGGACGGAAATAAAAATGCGTTCAATAAATCAATCACAATAAAATACTCTGCATCGTAATTTATGGCGGTAAATATTGATGGCACATCAGGCACTTTTGGGGCAATCGGTACCACTAGGCTATTGATGGCTCTTGTACAAACCTATAGTCACAATTGCCTTCTTTACTTTTCTTACCTTGTCTTTTGTTAATATAGAACAAGGTAATTTCCCTTTAAGATCCCTTTTATAAAAAGAAATCTTCTTTCTTTTTTTTTTTTTTTTTTTCAAACTCAAACTCAAACTGCTTTTCTCTGTGTCCTTGTGTCTGTGCTGCTCCTATCTGGTTTATGGAATGTGAGGGGGGGGGGGGAAGCGGGCGCCTGATACAGGCATGGAGAAAGTTAATTTAACCTCTAAATTCACCATCCCATGGCTCTGCTAACCTATCTTGTGCAGCTTTTGGGCTAGGATGCCATAGGGAGCCCCGGGCCAGCCAGAGATCTCCCACAGCATCTTATTTTGTAGACAAGCTTCATACATTATTACTTTGTTATTATTTACAACCAAACAATACATTTTTTTTTTTTTTTTTCTTTCAAATTATTTTTTATTTTTGGCAGAGTGCCAACAGGTTCAAATAGTACTTGCAAGTTCTGTACTGCCAATGCCGCAAACAATTCTTCACAATATCTATTAGCTTAGTGAGATATAAGTACTTGAACCATGTTGGCAAAAAGCCAAACATCCCAATCTTCACTTTCCCTGCATAGCAGCAAAATGAATCATTACCTTTAAGAAAATATTACTAACACTGCTATTTTTCTGCTAACTTTCTAGTCAAAACATTCATACATAAATCATTAAGAATAAACATCAATACATCACCGGATACTGTAGCATTACTCTGTGTTTCGATCGGGAACTTCCATCAATCACAAAAGAACCCGGAATTCATAGGAAGGCACGTCTGTCGCTCTTAAATCTATGATAACACGGAGCAGTGGAAGGCGTTGTCTTACCTTACAAACGCTGACAAATTCCACACAGACATTTTACAAGTTAGCTTATCATCTACGCAAAGATAAGAAAGCAAAGAGATCGTTTTTTTCCAGCAAACCATAGCAGACTTCTTGTTTTGTTTTGTAATTACAGTACTGTATTATCATTGACCTATGGTCAATCCTGGCACCCACCCGGGGTCCACATTAACGACTGTCCACCCACGAACAGACGGCTGCCGCAGACTTATAATGAGGACTACACAGAATCCTCCCTGTTCACACCGAACAGATGCTTTCTTATAAAGCATTATGCTATTACTCAGAATAGCTCTTATCTAATGGGCTTCCTAAAGCCCATCCAGCCCCCCCAGGGCTGGCGCTGTTGTCTCAACAGCGCTTGACTTTCTTCAAAGTCTAAAAACTATTTCTACATAAATCACAGGTCCCGTTAAAGGAACGATTTCTAAATAGAGGTCAAGGTGAGAGAAGATATATATCAAGTCTACTCACGCGACATATAGTAATCGATCCGGGACAAGCCCCCAAACTGAAAGGGTAATAAATCAAGATTAGGGGTATTTGTCTGCTTTGGTTTACCGTTACATCCGATACCAGATCTGGGAGATTTGCCCTTTGAGATAAAGAAACATATACACAGCAGGTTTCTCTCCGAGCAAATCTAATCTTTATTCTTGGGTGTCGATATAAGAGGGCTTTTCAGACAGTACCGCCCTTTAACAGATTATCCAATCATATACAGAGACGCACAAGTACAGTCTGACGCCCACAATGAAACTAATTATTTCTAAAATATCACGTGCTTTATGAGAAATGAAACTCAACAAGAAGATTACAGTATTATGGAAAAACGAAACTAGAATAGCATGACTTAAGCATATTTCACAAAATGGATGTTAGAGACACACAAAATGGAAGCTGACTATAATACAAGGAAGTAGTTAAACTAAATATCCCTTCAATAAGTACAACTAAAATAAAATTTATTAGGAAGTCAAATTTACAGGAAACAGCATTTTGTCTATATGTTAAACTATATGACATACTATTATGTTCAATTCCAAGGGGTGGGCTAGAGTGGTATAGTGACAGGCTAGGGTAGTACATGGATGGGCTAGGGTAGTAATGGGGCGGGCTAGGGTAGTATATGGCAGTGGTATCAGTGGCAGTGCTGGGGAGGCATGGACTCAGTAGCAGTGCTGGTGGGGGATGGGATCAGTGGCAGTGCTGGCCTCTTTCTCCTTCACCTGGTGCCAGACCTCTTTAAAGTATTTGAGTGTCTATCCCCCAGCCCATTGCTCCCAGTTGTACGCTTGTAATTATGCTCCGCTGCTTTCCACCATTCGAGCAGCTTTACAAAGCTGGGACCGCACCACCCCCGTCTTTCTTCTCAACCCTCAACAGTTTGTTCCTGAAATAGATCTGGAATGGGAAAAGTCTACGTCTAGCCCTTCACACATTACAGCGCCCTAAACGAGGGGGAAGTATGGGTGTACCGGTTATTCGTAAATACTATGAAGCGATAGCCCTAAACGGGTCTTAGATTGGTACAACAATGTGGCCACTAAATTATGGGTCCCTTGAAAAGTTCTTAGCAGGTCGTAACCTATCTCATGCCTGGCTCCCCTGGGAGTGCTGAGGACTGTCTGAGTTTGTCTCTCCCACAGCCACCCATGCCCTGATACTCTGGGACGCATTAAATAAGCGGGGACAGCTTCCCCTGGTTCACTCCGGGGTAACATCCCTCCTTTTCCAGTCTTATGCCGTGTACACACGGCCAGACTTTTCGACAGCAAAGGTCCCACGGAACGAATCTGTCGGACAATTCGACCATGTGTAGGCTTCATCGGACCTTTGCTGTCCAAAAATCAGACGGACTTTAGATTGAGAACATGTTTCAAATCTTTCCGATGTACTCGAGTCCGGTCGAAAAATCCCTTCCTCTGTACGCTAATCCGATGGATGAAAACCGACACAAGGGCTACTATTGGCTACTGGCTATGAACTTCCTTTATTCTAGTCTGGTCATACGTCATCACGGTATGTATATATATAAAGGATTAGTATACATATACGGTATACACATATACTGTACATACATACACATATATATATATATATATATATATACAGTGCCTTGAAAAAGTATTCATGCACCTTGAAATTTTCCACATTTTGTCATGTTACGACCAAAAACGTAAATGTATTTAATTGGGATTTTATGTGATAAACCAACACAAAGTGGCACATAAAATGAAGTAGAAGGAAAATTATAAATGGTTTTCAAAATGTTTTACAAATAAATATGTGAAAAGTGTGGCGTGCATTTGTATTCAGCCCCCCTGAGTCAATACTTTGTAGAACCACCTTTCGCTGCAATTACAGCTGCGAGTCTTTTTTGGGTATGCCTCTCCCAGCTTTGCACATCTAAAGAGTGATATTTGCCCATTCTTCTTTGTGAACAGCAATTTTCAAGTCTTGCCACAGATTCTCAATTGGATTTAGGTCTGGACTTTGACTGAGCCATTCTAACACATGGATGTACTTTGATAAAAAAACACTCCATTGTAGCTCTGGCTGTATGTTTAGGGTCGTTGTTCTTCTGGAAGGGGAACCTCTGCCAAGTCTCAAGTCTTTTGCAGACTCTAACAGGTTTTCTTCTAAGATTGCTCTGTATTTGGCTCCATCCATCTTCCCATCAACTCTGATCAGCTTCCTTGTCCCTGTAGAAGAAAAGCATCCTTGCAACATGATTCTGCCACCACCATGTTTTACGGTGGGGATGGTGCGTTCAGGGGGATATGCAGTGTTAGTTTTCCGCAACGCATAGCGTTTTGCTTTTAGGCCAAAAAGTTACATTTTGGTCTCATCTGACCAGAGCACCTTTTTCACCTTTCCCAGAAGAACAGTATTCATCTAAGGGTGTTCATTTCCAACCCATTGGGTGACATAGAGTTTAGAGTAAAAATCCAGAAGGTTTCCCGTAAGCATAATCTGGAAAACCTTTCACCTTCTGGAATGGTCATAGGTATATCAAAAACAAACAGGGCTCACTAGTGGATAGACAGACGAACACATTGTTTATCACCTAATTTAATGATCAGCACTGGGCCATAAAAAGGGCTATTCAAAAACATTGGCCAATTCTTAAACAAAACCCTCCTCTTCATAGGGTGCTTCCTGATAAGCCTCAGGCGGTCTTTAAAATGGTTAACAGTGTTAAGAGCATCATTGACCCAAGTCGTATCCAAAGCAAGCAACAGAGGGCCAAGGATATGCCCATGTTTCTTAACTTGACAGGTGTATGTCCTGTAGATGTAAGGCCTGTCGGTTCATGATACATGGCAAAAAGAGGTTTACCCATAAAGATGGCCGAGAGTTTGAGATCAAACAGTTTATAAGCTGCAATACCCAGTTTGTGGTCTATGGGGTAAGGTGCCCCTGTGGGCTCCTCTATGTGGGGAGAACTGTACGTACCATGTGGGAGAGATTCAGAGAACACTGACGGTTTGTTGAAAAGGAATGCGATAAACAGTATCCTGCGGCATTTCTCACAGGTACATGGAGGTAGCACACAGGGGCTGGAGATTTTTGGTATAGAAGCTATACCTATGACCATTCCAGAAGGTAAACGAAGGTAAAATGTTTTCCAGATTATGCTTACGGAAACCTTTTGGATTTTTACTCTGAACTCCATGTCAATGAGTTGAATGAGGAGTTGGAAATTAACACCCTTATATGAATACTGTTCTTCCGGGCTTCCTCTTGGGAAATATGTGTGTATATGTAGAGATACAGTATATATATATAGTGGATACAGTGGATATAAAAAGTCTACACACCCCTGTTAAAATGTCAGGTTTCTGTGATGTAAAAAAATGAGACAAAGGTAAATCATTTCAGAACTTTTTCCACCTTTAAAGTGACATGTAAACTGTACAACTCAGTTGAACAACAAACTGAAATCTTTTAGGTGGAGGGAAGTAAAAATAAAAAAATAAAATAATATGGTTGCATAAGTGTGCACACCCTTAAACTAATACTTGGTTGAAGCACCTTTTGTCTTCATTACAGCACTCAGTCTTTTTGGGTATGAGTCTATCAGCATGGCACATCTTGACTTGACAATATTCTTCTTCTTTGCAAAAACACTCCAAATCTGTCAGATTGCAAGGGCATCTCCTCTGCACAGCCCTCTTCAGATCAACCCACAGATTTTTGATCGGATTCAGGGCTGGGCTCTGCCTGGGCTATTCGAAAACTTCAATCTTCTTCTGGTGAAGCCATTCCTTTGTTGATTTGGATGTATGCTTTGGGTCGTTGTCATGCTGAAAGATGAAGTTCCTCTTCGTGTTCAGCTTTCTAGCAGAAGCCTGACGGTTTTGTGCCAATATTGACTGGTATTTGGAACTGTTCATAATTCCCTCTACCTTGACTAAGGCCCCTGTTCCAGCTGAAAAAAAACAGCCCCAAAGTATGATGCTGGAAAGAATGGGGTAAATACTGCGCTGTATATGTACTGTTAGAAATGTGGAGCAGCTGACATTGCCGAAAGACTATCGGTGAAGTAAGGTTTGTGTGTATATAAATGTAGCGCTGGAAGGAAAATAGTTCTACTTATGGAACTGGTATTATTGTTTATATGTTTAGGTGTGATACCTTGTACAAAAATCATAAGTGTAAGAAAGGGAAAAAAGGGGCAATTTCCCAAATACAGCTTGTCTGTCTCTGTACCATATAAATAAACATAAAAATTATAATAAGTACAAAACCTTATTAGAGCATAAATATAGGTGTAAAAATTACATATAAAAATAATTTATGCAATAAAACCCAATTAAAAGAAAGGGGTTTTAAGATTACACATGTGATTAAATAGTGAATAAAATGACAGGTGATACCGTGATAAGAGAAGTGTGTGACAATTATATAAACAAATGACTTGTGGTAAAATAATCATAAGTCATTTGTTTACCACAAGTCATCTGTTTATATAATTGTCACACACTTCTCTTATCACGGTATCACCTGTCATTTTATTCACTATTTAATCACATGTGTAATCTTAAAACCCCTTTCTTTTAATTGGGTTTTATTGCATAAATTATTTTTATATGTAATTTTTACACCTATATTTATGCTCTAATAAGGTTTTGTACTTATTATAATTTTTATGTTTATTTATATGGTACAGAGACAGACAAGCTGTATTTGGGAAATTGCCCCTTTTTTCCCTTTCTTACACTTATGATTTTTGTACAAGGTATCACACCTAAACATATAAACAATAATACCAGTTCCATAAGTAGAACTATTTTCCTTCCAGCGCTACATTTATATACACACAAACCAAAGTATGATGCTGCCATCACCATGCTTCACTGTGGGTATGGTGTTATTTTGGTGATTATTATTATTATTATACAGGATTTATATAGCGCCAACAGTTTGTGCAGTGCTTTACAAAATGGGGCAAACAGTACCGTTACAATACAATTCAATACAGGAGGGATCAAAGGGCCCTGCTCGTTAGAGCTTACAAGCTAGAAGGTGATGTGTAGTCTTGTTTTTGCGCCAAACATATCTTCTGGAAATATGGCCAAAAAGTTCAACCTTGGTTTCATCAGACTATAACACATTTTTCCACATGCTTTTGGGAGACTTCAGATGTGTTTTTGCAAAATTTAGCCGGGCTCCAATGTTTTTCTTTGTAAGAAAAAGCTTCCGTTTTGCCACTCTACCACATAGAATATGGGAGATTGTTGTCACATGTACCACACAGCCAGTACTTTGGCAGATATTCCTGAAGCTCCTTTAACCGCTTTCCGAACAGCCACCTTCATTATACGGCGGCAAGTCGGCTCTCCAGCGCAAAACGCTGTATCTCTGAGGCGGCTCGTGCAGGTGTGATAGCAGGTGGGCGCCCGCTGCACGCTGGGGGTCGGGCAGACTCGATGTCAACCGGCGACCCGCGATCTCTTATTACAGAGGCAGAACGGGGAACTGCCTTTGTAAATAAGACAATTCCCTGTTCTGACTGGTGACATGACAGGGATCTACTGTTCCCAGTGATCGGGAACAGTGATCTTTGTCATGTTCCAGTAAGCCCATCCCCCCTACAGTTAGAACACACCTAGGGAACACATTTAACCCTTTGATTGCTCCTAGTGTTAACCCCTTCCCTGCCAGTGATATTTACATAGTAATCAGTGGCTATTTATACTATTACTGATCGCTGTATAAATGTCAATGGTCCCAAAAAGTGTCAAAAGGGTATGATCTGTCCACCACAATGTCGCAGTCCTGCTAAAAATCGCAGATCGCTGCTATTACTAGTAAAAAAAGAAAAAAAATGCCCTAAATCTATCCCCTATATTGTAGACTCTATAACTTTTGCGCAAACTGATCAATATACGCCTATTGCGATTTATTTTACCAAAAATATGTAAAAGAATATATATCGGCCTAAACTGATGAATACATTTTTTTTTATTTGTTTTTTCGGATATGTATTAGAGAAAAAAGTAAAAAAAATAGTTTTTTGTTTATAGAGCAAAAAATAAAAAACATCAAGATCAATTACCACCAGAAGAAAGCTCTATTTGTGGGAAAAAAAGGACATCAATTATGTTTGGGTACAATGTCGCACGACCGCGCAATTGTCAGTTAACCACTTCCCATCCGCCGCATGTCATATGACATTGTTGGGTTTGAGCGGTAATATCTAAATGATGCCTGCAGTTACAGACATCATTCAAATATCTTCTTTTTCATTCTCTACAGTACACCATAAGAATGATCATAGCGGCTGTGCAGCCGCTTTATCATTCTTACAGGCGCCCCCCCCTTCCCGCCGCCCTCTGGTGCTTCTACCGACTCACCCCTGCTATCCGTAAGTCGCAGAAGGTAATCACTTGCATGGATACTGACAATAGAGCTTTCCAGTGGACCACATGGTCCCCAGAGTCTCTATGATTGTTCGGAGGCCGGGTGCGATGTTATGACGTCACGCACGGCCTCTGCATTCGAAAAAATGGTGCTGCCCAGGCTGGGAAGCCGAGATCTTTTTTTTTTTTTTTCAGGCTTCCCAGCCTAGAGGTGAAATGAGGGGACTTATTGACCACATATTTCACAGTAAAGAGGACCTGTCATGCTTATTCCTATTACAAGGAATGTTTACATTCCTTGTAATAGGAAAAAAAGTGATCAAAAAAAGAAAAAGAAAAGTAAAATAAAAAAAAAAAAAAAAAAAAATTTAAAGAGCCCATGCCCCTGTGTGCTCGCATGCAGAAGCGAACGCATACATAAGTTGCGCCCACATATGTAAACATGTGAAGTGTTGCTGCAAAGGTTAGAGCAAGAGAAATAATTCTAGCCCTAGACCTCCTCTGTAACTCAAAATATGTAACCAGTAAAACATTTTAAAGCATGGGTCTTCAAACTACAGCCCTCCAGTTGTTCAGGAACTACAATTCCCATCATGCCTAGTCATGTCTGTGAATGTCAGAGTTTTACAATGCCTCATGGGATGTGTAGTTCTGCAACAGCTGGAGGGCCGTAGTTTGAGGATCCTGTTTTAAAGCATCACCTTCGGGGATTTTTAAGTACCGAAGTTTGGCGCCATTCCACGAGCGTGTGCAATATTGAAGCATGACATGTTAGGTATCTATTTACTCAGGGTAACATCATCTTTCACATTATGCAAAACAATTTGGCTAACTTTACTGTTTTTTTTTTATGCATGAAACAGTTTTCCTGACGCCTTCATGGCAGCACACACTGGGTTGTGACTCCGCCCCCACAACCTGACAGGATTGGTTTAACTATAAAGTTGAAGGGGAGACCCCCCGCTGCATTCTCCTTTTTTTCCTCACCTGACAGGTTGGACGGACAAGTTCTCCTACGACAGATGAATAAGCCTCTTACCGCAATCGCCCCAGCAGGTTCAAGCCTCTCCTGTTTGGAAGTCCCTCCTGTACAGTCTCTAAAGGAGCTTCTATGGAGGGAACCCCCATTCTGGTGGTCTCAGGGGGCGACGAGGATTCCGGCAAGTAAACAAGCTTTAAAGAAGCTTTCATTTTGCAGTGGACTCCCCTATCTTATTGTTCTCTTTCCCCCTTATGTATCAAATAACTTGCACCCCTTTTTTAAATGCTAGCCGATTATCTAATAGGCCGTGTTAAAAAATATACATATATAACTGTTTCTTACACTGGGCCTGCTGGCCCTTGTTGTCCTCCGGTTCTCAGCGCTGTACGTCCTCCGTCGCGTCCCCGCATCGCCCATGCGCACTACAGGGCCAGGAAGACACCGCTGTACTTTCGGTGTACTATGCCCTGATCCAAGATGGCGCTGGGACACTCGGGACGCGTCTGCGCATGAGCGAAAACGTCCTTCGGGCGCCGCAATGGCGCCATTTTTAAAAATAGAACTTTTTCCTATGAACTCCCTGTGCAACTCTGCATGCTGGAAGGAAGAAAGGAAGCTACTGCTCTGCAAGCACAAACTCCTAAACACAAGGTAAGTCCCTATAAGGGATCCCATTTCCTAGGTCTGCACTCCAGGGAATATGTGTATGAATGAAATAATAAATAATTAAATAATTAAATAAATTAATTAATAAATAAATACTTAAAAAAAAAATATATATATATATATATATATATATATAAATAAATAAATAAATAAAGGGGTAGTAAGCGTATAATTAAAAAAAAAATATATATATATATATATAAAGAGGGGGAAGGTATATATATATATAGATATACGTTTATTTTTTTCTATTTCCCAGACTGCCCTGTCTCCTTCTTTTTTCCCTATGGAGCCCACTGCCAACGCAGACCACCATCAGCAAACTAGGTAAGAGGCTGGACCAGATAGGTAAGTATTGAAGGGGAGAAAAAAGAGTGCCAGACCGCTAAATGCTGCATTTCTCTTGGCAGCCCGGCGAGATCAAGAACCACCAGTTCCCGGCATGGGAAAAGATCAAGCCATACCTCAAGCAGGAGGTCCCGCAGGAGCCGTTCAAGATCTCCTTCGCTTCACCGAAGGCACAGCCGCTCACAGCATAGTTACTCACGGCACAGTCGCTCCCGTCGCAGCAGGTCAAATCGCAGGAGGTCCCCCTCCTCGCACCATCGAAGCCGCCACACCCGTCCTGCAGCTAATGCCTGCTGGGTATGCGGCGCTCCAGCACTGCCGGACAAACTCGCTTGCCGCTCTTGCTTCAATGAAGCCACTACAGAGAAGGAAGCAGACGCAAGGATGGCGACAGATCTCATAAGAGAGTCAGTGCGGGAGTCTCTACTGGAAACAACAGCACCACCATTGGACAGAGCTGCTCCCAGTACATCCTCAGCGGAACCTCCTCACACCCAGGCCTCGGATTCTTCCTCTGAGGGCGAGGTTCAAGACATGTCAGCAGGTTTTGATTTTTCTCTGGTGGAGCCTTTCGCCAAATCAGTCAAAGAGGCGATCGGCTGGGAGGACGACAAGGCAGAACCTCAAAAGGTTCGGAAATATTTTCCAAACTTAAAGAGGGATCCGGAATCTTTTCCTTTTATAGAGGAACTTGAGGATCTCATAAAGGATGAATGGGAGAGGTCTGACAAACAATCTAGTCTGACCAACAGGCTGGCCAAGATGTATCCCTTGAAGGAATCAAAAATAAACCCCTTGACTAACGCTCCCGTCGTCGACGCTTCTTTGATGCGTCTCGCCCGCCACGTCACATTACCGATTGAGGATGCGGTCTCCTTTCGAGGTGTGCTCGATCGGAAGATGGACCTGGAGTTAAAAAAGGCCTATTCCACAGCCGGGGGGGCCTGCAGACCTGCAATAGCTACAGCAGCGGTAGGCAGAGCCATCTCGGGATGGACATCTAAAATAGAGAAAGACCTGCAGGATGGCGTCGAGATGGAAAAAATAATTTCCTCCCTACAGGAAATCAGACTGGCAGGGGATTTTGTAGCGGAGGCATCTGTAGACGTCATAAGATCGTCAGCCAGAACTATGCTGGCGTCAGTAACAGCAAGGAGAGCCCTATGGCTCAAACCATGGATGGCCGATACGGCATCCAAATTGAACTTGAACTGGTGCAGGATCCCGTATGACGGCGCAAACCTGTTTGGTACCAAATTAGACTCTGCCATCTCCAAAGTAACTGGGGGAAGTCAGGTTTAATCCCCTCCGATAGGAGACCCAAGACGCAGAAAGGGCCAGCATATAGACGTAACCTCCCGAATAAGTACAGAGAGGCCAGATCCTACCGCCCTGGTAGGGAATTTAGGAGGGACTGGAAGAACACAAAGCCTGCCTTTCTCAGAATGCAGAAAACCAAGACCACCCCGGCAGGGGACCAACAGAAGTCGTTTTGAAATTTTGCCTGTCCACCCGGCTCAGGTGGGCGCCAGGCTAAGAAACTTCTCCCAAATCTGGACGAATCACATAGAAGATTTATGGACATTATCCACAATAAAATTCGGACACAAGTGGAGGTTCATAAGCAGACCTCCGGGGAATCACTTCCAGGCAACCAGACTACCATCCTCACTACCCAGAAGGAGTCTACTAATAAGGTATGTGGCATAACTGAAGCAGAAGGGGGCAATACTGGAGGTCCCATCATGTCAAAGGGGGAGAGGATTCTACTCCCCCCTATTATTGGTAAAGAAGAAACCAGGAGACTTACGCCCGGTGTTGGACCTCAAAAGGCTCAACAAAGGAATCCAGGTCGAGGCCTTCAAAATGGAAAGCCTCCAGTCCATACTTCTGGCAGTGAATCTGGGAGGCTGGATGCTTTCAATAGACTTATCGGACGCTTATCTTCACATACCAATCCATCCAGCTTTTCAAAAATTCCTCCGGTTTGCCATAAACCAATGCCATTTTCAGTTCCAGTGCCTCCCATTCGGCATCTCCTCGGCACCCAGGACCTTTACAAAAGTTCTGTTACCCTTGGTGGCACTCCTCAGAGAAAGGGGATTACGCATTCACCATTACCTGGACGACATCCTACTGTTAGCGGAAGATCAAGAGACGCTGGTCCACCACCGAAAAATCCTACTTACAACTCTCCAGAAATTCGGTTGGATAATCAACTGGAAGAAGAGCAGTCTGCAGCCCACCCAAAATATGGTATTCTTGGGAGCGGATCTAAACACCAACACAAACAGGATACAACTCCCACAAGAGAAGATCCAGCCTCTAATTCGGAAGATGCAGAGGCTACTATCAACCAATCACCTACCAGCCAGAGCTTGTCTGAGTATACTGGGATCCATGTCCGCAACCATACCAATGGTACAATGGTCGCAGTGGCACATGAGAGCCCTACAGAACTCATTTCTCAGGCAGTGGGATGGAGTATCGATGCATCAGACCATCTCTATCTCCGAAGCAGTGAAACGGTCAATATGGTGGTGGACGCGTCAGGGCAACCTCAAGAGATACAAACCCATAATCCCTCCAGATCCCAAAGTCGTCACCTCGGATGCTTGCCAGAGCGGTTGGGGAGCCCACTTCCGAGATCGGGCAGCCCAGGGCCGATGGCTTTTTTAGGCTCAAGGGATAGTCTCGAACATTCTCGAACTCAGGGCAGCCTTCCATGCGTTAAAGGCATTCACACCACTACTAGAGGGGGAAGATGTGCTGATCAGGATGGACAACAGGGTGGCAGTGTCCTACATTCAGAAACAAGGAGGTACCAGGAGTGCCACTCTGATGGAGGAAGTCCGACCCATCTTGGAATGGGCCCAAATACACCTGGCAAGTTTAAAGGCAGTCTACGTTCCAGCGGCTCAGAACATGCTAGCCGATTACCTAAGTCGGGAAACGTTGTCCAACAACGAGTGGTCATTGAGCCCTCAGGCATTCTCTCTCCTGACAGAAGCCTGGGGAATGCCAGAAATAGACTTGGCGGCCACTCCAATGCACACCAAATGCCACAGGTTCCTGACGAGGGGCTCATTTCCATCAGCAGAAGGAATAGACTGCCTGATTCACCCATGGGACTTCAAGTTGGGGTACATATTTTCTCCAACCCCGTTAATTGCGAGGTTCCTATCCAGACTCCGGAGATCCTCGGTAACAGTAATAGCGGTAATCCCAATGTGGCCGAGAAGGCCGTGGTTCACGACCCTCTTACAACTCAGCCTTCAACCTCCAATTCCTCTTCCAATAACCCCGGACCTTCTATCTCAGGGGCAGTTCCTTCACCCAGCACCAGAGAGATTACACCTGATGGCCTGGAGATTGAGAGGGTTAGACTAAGGGCACAAGGCTGTTCGCAAGAGGTTATATCAACCCTGATGCAAGCCAGGAAAGTATCTACTAATACCATTTACATGAGGGTTTGGGAGAGATTCTGCTCCTTGGCACAACAGAGAAGGTGGAATCACCTCTCTCCAGAACCATACCAAATCCTAGAGTTCCTCCAATTAGGGGTGAGCAAAGGCCTAAGCTCAAGTACCCTTAAAGTACAAGTGTCGGCTCTGTCAGCAAAGACAGGAACTAGGTGGGCATTCCATCCCCTGGTAATACAGTTCCTAAAGGCCTGCCTAAAGATAAAACCTCCCAGAAAACCAGTTTTTCCATCATGGGACCTATCAATAGTTCTCCATGCTTTTTCCAACCCTCCGTTTACTCCATCCGAAACCATATCTCTATGGGACCTGACCTTGAAACTATCATTCCTCATAGCAATAACATCAGCAAGGAGAGTGTCAGAGATACAAGCACTAATGATCTCGGAACCCCACTTAGTCCTCTTACCCGACGGAGTAATTCTAATGCCTCGTACACACGTAGGGACTTTTGCCGGCGGACCTAGTCCAGCGGACAATCCCGCGGGACTTTCCGGCTAGGTCCGCTGGACTTTCCGAGGGTGTGGACTTGCCCACACACGCACGGACTTCTCCAGCGGATAATCCGCCGGCCAAAAGTCCGCAGGACTTTTGAAAATGAACGGACTTGCCCACACACGGAGCAGTCCGTTCATTTCGAACGTAACTTCAGGTTACGTAGCTAGCGTAGGCAGTAAATGCCGCCGCGCTAGCTCCGCAAGCTGGCATGGATTTAAAGGGAATCCCCACGCCGAAAAAAACGGCGTGGGGGTTCCCCCCAAATCCATGTCAGACCCTCATCCGAGCACGCAGCCTGGCAGGCCAGGAAAGGGGTGGGGACGAACGAGCGCCCCCCCCCCTCCTGAGCCGTACCAGGCCGCGTGCCCTCAACATGGGGGGTGCCCTGGGGAAAGGGGGGCCGTGCGGCCCCCCCACCCAAAGCACCTTGTCCCCATGTTGATGAGGACAAGGGCCTCTTCCCGACAACCCTGGCCATTGGTTGTCGGGGTCTGCGGGCGGGGGCTTATCGGAATCTGGGAGCCCCCTTTAATAAGGGGGCCCCCAGATACCGGCCCCCCACCCTATGTGAATGAGTATGGGGTACGATGTACCCCTACCCATTCACCTAAGGTGTAAAATGTAAAGTACAAAAACACACACACTTTTGAAAAAATATTTTATTGCACTGCTCCGGGGTCTTCTTCCGTCTTGGGGGTCTTCTCGCCGGACTCCTCCGCTCTCTTCTGCTCTTTTACCTAGCTCTTTCACGAGGGGAGGAGTCCGGCTACCTTCTTCGTCGTCGCCGCCGTCGTCTGGGGGTCTCGATCCGCCTTCGGGGGTCTTCCGGGGGTCTCTTCTGTTCTTGCGGCGGTCGTCGTCTTCCGCGCCGCCGGCGCCTTCTTCTTCTTCTTGTCCTTCTTCTTGTCCTTCTTGTTCTTCTTCTTCTTCCGATGTTGACCCGACGCTCTCTCTGCCCGGAATGCCTGTGCCGCTCTGCGCTCGGACTTATATAGGGACATGGGGGACAGGGTCACATGCACATGTCACATGGTGACCCCGCCCCCTTGTGTTGTCACAGTCCCGGAGGATGCTGGGACTGTGACATCGCAAGGGGGCGGGGTCACCATGTGACATGAACATGTGACCCTGTCCCCCATGTCCCTATATAAGTCCGAGCGCAGAGCGGCACAGGCATTCCGGGCAGAGAGAGCGTCGGGTCAACATCGGAAGAAGAAGAAGAACAAGAAGGACAAGAAGAAGGACAAGAAGAAGAAGAAGGCGCCGGCGGCGCGGAAGACGACGACCGCCGCAAGAACAGAAGAGACCCCCGGAAGACCCCCGAAGGCGGATCGAGACCCCCAGACGACGGCGGCGACGACGAAGAAGGTAGCCGGACTCCTCCCCTCATGAAAGAGCTAGGTAAAAGAGCAGAAGAGAGCGGAGGAGTCCGGCGAGAAGACCCCCAAGACGGAAGAAGACCCCCGAAGGCGGATCGAGACCCCCAGACGGCGGCGACGACGAAGAAGGTAACCGGACTTCCCCCGCTCGGTAAAAGAGCTTGGTAAATGGCGGGGGAGTCCGGCGAGAAGACCCCCAAGACGGAAGAAGACCCCCGGAGCAGTGCAATAAACTATTTTTTCAAAAGTGTGGGTGTTTTTTTTTTACTTTACATTTTACACCTTAGGTGAATGGGTAGGGGTACATCGTACCCCATACTCATTCACATAGGGTGGGGGGCCGGGATCTGGGGGCCCCCTTATTAAAGGGGGTTCCCAGATTCCGATAAGCCCCCGCCCGCAGGCCCCGACAACCAACGGCCAGGGTTGTCGGGAAGAGGCCCTTGTCCTCATCAACATGGGGACAAGGTGCTTTGGGGTGGGGGGGCCGCACGGCCCCCCTTTCCCCAGGGCACCCCCCATGTTGAGGGCACGCGGCCTGGTACGGCTCAGGAGGGGGGGGCGCTCGTTCGTCCCCACCCCTTTCCTGGCCTGCCAGGCTGCGTGCTCGGATGAGGGTCTGACTTGGATTTGGGGGGAACCCCCACGCCGTTTTTTCGGCGTGGGGAGTCCCTTTAAATCCATGCCAGGTCACGGAGCTAGCGCGGCGGCAGTAACTGCCTACGCTAGCTACGTAACCTGAAGTCACGTGCTAAATGAACGGACTTGCCGATGAGCGGCAAGTCCCTTCATTTCAAAAGTCCCGCGGACTTGCCCACTAACGGCGGGATTGTCCGCTGGACTTCCAAGTCCAGCGGATAATTTGAAAACAAAACTTCAAACTTTAGTCCGCCGTACTTTGGCGCCAAAAAGTCCGCCGGCGCCCACACACGAGGGGATTATCCGCTGGACTTCAGTCCAGAGGATAATCCCACGGGATTGTCCCTTCGTGTGTACGCGGCATAAGACCTTCAGAGCGCTTCATACCTAAAGTAGTAACTTCTTTTCACTACAACCAAGACATCATCCTTCCATCCTTCACTAACGATCAGGGTGAACCGCATCCGTTGGACATCAAAACAACCATTTCTAACTACTTAGCAGCTACCACCTCCTTTAGGAAGACGGATTCTCTTATGGTCATTCCCCATGGAACCAGACGTGGGCAAGCAGCCTCCTCACGTACTATCTCGTCCTGGCTAGTCAGAGCCATTAAAAAGGCATATTCCACTCAGCACCTGACGATCCCTGAAGATATCAAGGCTCATTCTACTAGGGCAGTGGCTACCTCCTGGGCAGCGTATTGCAGGGTCTCACCAGAGACAATATGCAGAGCAGCGACATGGTCCTCCAGACATACTTTTATTTCTCACTACAAAGTGGATTCTGCCCATTTGTCCATGTCAGACTTCGGAAGATCCGTTGTTAGAGCCAATTCTTCTGCATTATAGGAATAAACATTATTTTACTTGCACCCACCCGACTGGCGAGTTATTTCCCAGTGTGTGCTGCCATGAAGGCGTCAGGAAAATGGAAAATTGTATACTCACCTTTCCGTAATTTTCCTTTCCTGACGCATCTTCATGGCAGCACACAATTTCTCACCCCGTTTTTGTGATAATATATACAGAGAATGCAGCGGGGGTCTCCCCTTCAACTTTATAGTTAAACCAATCCTGTCAGGTTGTGGGGGCGGAGTCACAACCCAGTGTGTGCTGCCATGAAGATGCGTCAGGAAAGGAAAATTACGGAAAGGTGAGTATACAATTTTCCGTTTTTTTTTTCAAAACAAATGCGTTTGAAAAAATGCTGCGCAAATACCGTGCGAGATAAAAAGTTACAACGATTTAATTCTCTAGGGTCTCTGCTAAAAAAACATATATAATGTTTGAGGGTTCTATGTAATTTTCTAACAAAAAAAATATGATTTTTACATGTAGGAGAGAAATGTCAGAATTGGCCTGGTATGCAAGTGTTTAACCACTGCAGTGCAGATGCAGTGTCGTATCGCAAAAAAATGGCCTGGTCATTAAGGGGCAAATCCTTCCGGGACTGAAGTGGTTAATGTTGCTGTAGGCCTCTTGGCAGCCTCCCTGACCAGCTTTCTTCTGTTTCATAAATTTTGGAGGGACGTCCAATTCTTGGTAATGTCACTGTTGTGCCATATTTTCTCCACTTGGTGATGACTGTGTTCCATGGTATTTCTAATGCCTTGGAAATTCTTTTGTACCCTTCTCCTGACTGATACCTTTTAATAAGATCCCTCTGATGCTTTGGAAACTCTCTGCGGACCTTGGCCTTTGCTGTAGGATGCAACTAAGAAAATGTCAGGAAAGACCTACTAGAACAGCTGAACTTTATTTGGGGTTAATCAGAGGCACTTTAAATGATGGCAGCTGGCAACTTAACATGAGTTTCAATGTGATTGCTTAATTCTGAACACAGTTACTCCACAGTTATAAGAGGGTGTGCACACTTATGCAACCACATTATTTTAGTCTTTTATTTTTACTTCCCCTCCCTAAAAGATTTCAGTGTTTTTTTGAATTGAGTTATACAGTTCATAGGTCACATTAAAGGTGGTAAAAGTTCTGAAATTATTTATCTTTGTCTCATTTTTTTACATCGCAGAAACCTGACATTTTAACAGGGGTGTGTAGACTTTTTATATACATTGTATATATGTTTGTATGTATGTATGTGTTTATATTGTATGTATACTAAGCCTTATATATATATATATATATGTGTGTGTTCTCTGAATTATTTTGTCATTCATTTTGCCTTCATCTGAGGAGGGAAGATGGTTATACAGAGAGAGATAGAGACATGCAAGTAAAGTAGTTCATTATCACAAGAGCTTGTTCCTAATCATAAATTATTTTCCCCTCCCTCCCTCCTCCTGTTATACTTAAGTTTATTTTTTAACATATCTCCATATGAAATACATATGTCCAATTTATGGGAGAGGAAAGAGAATATGTGTATATGTATATATAATATTGCACCAAAATAATAAAAAAAATATATATATATTTTTTTCACTTTTATATTTATATTCATAGCCCAGTTTTGTTAAAATGGAGTATTAGTGAAAATGGATGATTACAGAGGTCAGTTTAGTGATCGAAGGACCATTTAATGGGAGTAGTATGCTCTCTGTCTCATGGTCAATCCCATAATTAGCATAATTATTATATTCAAATTATTAACTTTTTTAACATATTAGTGTTCGCTGGGAGCAGATACATTTTTATAAATTGTTTAATTGTTTTATTTACCACCTGTCAAGGAATTTTTTATGATGTTTTAACTATTAAGTTGCTATAGTCCCACCGTTGTAACCAATGCCTATAAGTACTTTTTGCCTTCCCTACCCCTGTGTCCCTTTAAGATCCAAGAGAGGGGAGGCGTCACGCTGAGTGCGTCTTTCTTCCCCTATAAATTGGCGAGTTACCAGCGAGTTAGTGGGCGTGACCTGAGCAAGTAGGCCATGCTTCTACAATGTGTTGTCATGTCAACTGTGTGATGTTCTCACTCTCTTCCCCCCATAACCTGCTTGTGTGAGTTCGTGTATCCTCGGAGAGCAGTGCTGGCTGGACCGTGCGCATGCGCATTAGGATCTGCACGTCGAGCGTGGTGGTGGATAGCCTCAGATGTGCTGCCAGAATCCAGGCAGCTAGGTTGAACGTCCACAGCTCCCCCTTCCCCTGTCGGGATCTTGAGGTGGTTTTAGGAGTGCGGCCACAGTGGAATCCTTATGCTGTGTCTATCTTCACACAATGTGAGTTTGACCATTGTAGTGTTTTTAACTTTACCATATTAAAGCCGAGTTACACTAGGACGTCTTTGCGCTCTTTTCTTTTGTGTTTTGTCTAGATGTGTTCCTGCCAACCAAAGGGTCCATAGAGAGCAGCAGCACCCTTTGACTTGCCTAAGGAGTTCCATACTTAAAAGAGAAGTAAAGGAATTTGTTTTCCCTATTTATACTTACCTAGGTGGATGCAGCATTGGTCCAAAGCTGCATCTGTCCCCTGGCGCCGCTGCACTGAAAACTGAGCGATCGAACACTGCCGATCACTTGATTTTCACAGCTCCATGAGCAGTGAGCTGTAGACTGTCATTCTTCTCCCTCCTCGCTCACTGGAGTGCTGGGCTCTGGGTGGGGTGGAGTGGCTGTCTCAGGCTCTCAGCGGCTCGCTGAGAGGCTGAGCGTGGTGTCAGTCCAGGCACCTGGCGGATCCAGACTCTGTGGTCGGGATGATGTGGTGCCTGGACTGACATTGGTGACTTCAGCAGAGAGTGGACTTTAGTCTGCTCTCTGCTGAAAATGGGTCACAGGAGTGTAAAATGAATTGCACTCCTGTGATCCATAGGAGAAGTACAGCCAAACGAGCTTTGGCAGGACTTCACCTTTAACATTAGGAGTATACCTTTCACAACAAACCATTTAACACTGACAGGGGTGCTGACGATGGTCTGCTTTTATGTAAAACCTGTATCCTAAAAGAAGAAAATAATCTGTAACGACTTAATAAATGTTAGCTGGAGTTTGGCTTTAAATTGTTGGTCACTTATGTAAAGTCCATCTAAATCTACTAGTCCATCTAATGCCTCGTACACACGTACGGACTTTTCCCGGCGGACCTAAGTCCAGCGGACAATCCGCTGGACTTTCCCGCTAGGTACGCTGGACTAAAAAGCGAACGGACTTGACCACACACGATCACGCAAAAAGTCCGGCGGTTCACGCGATGACGTACGCACGTACGACGGGACTAGAAAAAGGAAGCTCGAGATCCCAAACGACACCCTTTGGGCCCCGTCAGCTAATCTCGTGTGTATCGCGTGTTAGTTGACGTTTGGTTAGAGACGATTCGCGCTTCTCAGACTTCTGCTTAATTCGTTCGCTTCTGCCGTTCAGTTTGTGCTTGTGAGGTTTGTATCTGGCTTTCAGTGCGTGTGGATCAGTTCCTACCTGTTCTCAGGCCGTTCTGGTCCGCTCGTTCCTGTTTTTCAGGTCGTTCTTCATAGGCCTTGCTGTTCTTCAGTGCGTTCTGTTAAGTTGTTTGTTTGATCAGCCGACCGTTTTGAAGCCATGGAGTGTGGACGTACTCGGGAACGAGTTCGTGCTGTGCAGGGGCTCGGTGTTGCGGTTAACACCTTGGCACGAGCCCGGTCCATGAACAGGGTGAGGAGGAGTTCATGGACCAAGAATTGGTTGCGCCAGCGTGACCAATTCTCGCATATGCCTTTGCTCCGTGAGATCCGTGAGAATAATCCTGATGATTTCAGGAATTATCTCCGGATGACGGACCCCATTTTTCACCGTCTGTTGGCTTCGCTGTCCCCTTATATTACCAGGCAGAATACCTGCATGCGGCAAGCCATCAGTGCGGAGCAGAGGCTAGTCGCCACGTTGCGTTACTTGGCGACGGGGAGAAGCTTGCAGGACCTCAAGTTCACGACAGGCATCTCCCCCCAGGCTCTGGGGCTCATTATTCCAGAGACCTGTTCTGCCATTATCCACGTCCTGCAGGAGGAATACATTAAGGTAAGTCTTCTCTTTTAAAATTACCTATGTCTTGTATGTTTGTTAATGTAGTGCATCAATGTCATCATTAGCTAATTACCATGATAGGACTATTCTATGAATGTCCCCTATTCCTTTTATTTTTGGATTTTGTTTTTTTGTCTAGTATTTTATGGTTCACTTATCGAAATAGTTTTAAGAATGTATTATTTAGTGGGTCACATGCATATTTGCTTGCACCAACCTCCCCAGCATGGAAGCTTGGCCCCCTAAACACCCCTAGCCTAGTCACTTTCTTTGGTTAAAAATGTATATTACCAGCTCCATTGTACAGCTTTACTCACCCCCCCTTTCACCCCCCTTGACCCTCAATTTTAAATTGATTGCATGTGGTTTTGGTCAGCTTGTAATTATCCCCCCCCACACCCCCTGATAATTAATATCATGTGGTTTTGGTCAGCTTGTAATTATCCCCCCCACACCCCCTGATAATTAATATCATGTGGTTTTGGTCAGCTTGTAATTATCCCCCCCACACCCCCTGATAATTAATATCATGTGGTTTTGGTCAGCTTGTAATTATCCCCCCCCCACACCCCCTGATAATTAATATCATGTGGTTTTGGTCAGCTTGTAATTATCCCCCCCCACACCCCCTGATAATTACTATCATGTGGTTTTGGTCAGCTTGTAATTATCCCCCCCCCACACCCCCTGATAATTAATATCATGTGGTTTTGGTCAGCTTGTAATTATCCCCCCCCACACCCCCTGATAATTAATATCATGTGGTTTTGGTCAGCTTGTAATTATCCCCCCCCCCACACCCCCTGATAATTAATATCATGTGGTTTTGGTCAGCTTGTAATTATCCCCCCCCCCACACACACACCTTTAATTAATTGCATGTGTATTGTGTGACCTTACAATTATTTACTCCCCACCCACATCCCCATTATTATCTTCTCTGGTCCATCAGAGGGGTCATCAATCAGAGATTTGTCCCTTTTATCCTTAATCTTTTGGCTTTATTTCAAGGATGTACTAAATAAATACATATGTTCTTCCAAATTGTTTGTTAATTTGTTGCATTTAGTTTGGTGTTTTGCCTGGTTTATAATTTAAATTGTATCTTTCTGTTTGACTTCACAGTGTCCCTCCACGCCACAGGAATGGCAGACTGTGGCTTCCCAGTTTGCTGCCCGTTGGGACTTTCCCAACTGCGGAGGGGCGATTGACGGCAAACACGTGCGAATTGTGCCCCCACCCCATTCGGGGTCATACTATTGGAATTATAAGGGGTTCCATAGTATCGTGTTGATGGCGGTGGTGTCGGCACAATATGACTTTCTGTATGTGGATGTGGGGAAAAAACGGCCGGATGTCGGACGGAGGAGTCTTCAACCACACGGAGTTCGGTCATCGTCTCCAAACTGGTGGGCTGGAGCTGCCACCAGATGAAGATAATGTGGAGGGACTCCCCTTCGTCTTCATTGCCGACGAGGCGTTCGGTCTGGGTGACCATCTGATGAGGCCATTTCCCCAACGATCCCTCACCCCTGAGAGGAGGATTTTTAATTATCGGTTGGCCAGAGCAAGAAGGGTGGTGGAAAATGCATTTGGTATTATGGCCAACCGTTTCAGATTGCTCCTTACATCCCTACATCTGGCAGAGTACAAACTCAATACTATCATTCTTGCATGCTGTGTCATGCACAATTATTTACGGAAACATTCAGGAACATACTCCTTACCAATTGGCCCTGAGGCCGGAGTGGAAGGCAACATGACAGGGCTGGATAATCGCCCTCTTGGTTCCGCACCACAATCAGCCCAGCAAGTGCGGGACCTTTATTTACAGTATTTTAATGGTAGGGGGGCCATTGAAATGGCAGCAGACCCTTAAACCATCTTTTTGATTTACAAAGAATAAATACAGTTATTTATGTTTGAAATATTGGTAGTTTCGTATTGTTTTGCTTTTAATTTGGCCTGTTTTATATGTTGTCCTAGTGCACATCTTAATAGTGGCAAACTTGTTTAGCGTTTAGTAAATAAGCCCCCTTTGTCAATGAACCACAACATGTTTTTGTCAAACTGGTACTATTTAAAAAGAAGAAGCCACACATTTTTGAATTTGTGCAAACATTATTTTTTTTATTATAGTGCACATCCAAAACTTTGGTTTTATTATTTTTTTTTTTTTTTTTTTTTTTTTTTGTTGTTTTGGTATTTTTTTTTTTTTTTTTTTTTTTTTTTTTTTTTGAACCAGATTTTTTTTTTTTTTTTTTATGTTATCTTTTTGACATTTTTTTGGTGTTTTTCTCACAACATATTTTTTTTTGGGATTAATTTTTTAAAACAAACATAAAAACATGTTTAAAATTGTTAAAAAATTTAGGCTTAGCATTTGAAATTATTTACACAATGTAAAAGTCCAGAACTTACAAAGTTCAACAGGTAACCCATGAACAGAAGAAGCCAAATTTTGAATATGCACACTAATTTAACTGGAAAATGGGTAATGTCAACATGTGCTATGTTCCATCATGGGGAATCAATGGACGTGTTTTGTGTGTGAAACCCCTTCCCTCTCACCTACTAGCATTAGGGGTTGCAAACACCAAATGCGTCCATTGAGATCGCCTGATGGCACATAGCACATGTTGACATACCGTGTGCATATTAAAAATTTGGCCTCTAAAATTAGTTAAACAGCGCATCAAAAGGGGAATGAAGGACATGATTGATGTTAAGAAATGTAAAAGGGGTCTTTAGATTCTCCCCAAAACATCAATCATGTCCTTCATTCCCTGCTGCATGGTGGCCATCTCCTTCTGCATATTTTCCAGCTGCAGATTCCAGGCCATGATCTGGCCAATAAGCCTGTGGGCACTGTCAGTGGAAAATGGCTCCGCAGCTTGTCCTTCCACAAACAGATCAGCATCACCTAAAAGTTGGGTAGATAAAACACAAGAAAAAAAAGTGTCAAAAACATGCAGACCTTAATTTATTACCTCAATCTGTGTTCTGAGACACTCACTTGGTGGGGTGCAGATTTGATCGACTTCAACGACCTGTTCCGCCACATCCACGCGCGGGCTTGGGCTAACTGCCCAATTAGTCTGGTGATGCCGGGAGGTCCTCGTAGGTTCGGACTGACGTCTGAGTCTTTTGCCCCCTATGGTAATGGAACACAAAAAGGTACACTTTTGAATCACACTGATATTTGAGTGCCAAAATAGGATTAGTAAACATTGTTTAAAAGTCTTGCCAATTATTAGCAGTTTGTTAGAAGATCCTACTTGAAGACAGAATTGAAATGTCTATCTAATGAAACTCCAATACTTAAACCGCCCTTCAACCCTAAATTTGAACTTCCGCTCATTGGATCCCTGCACCCCTGTGGTGTCTTATTTTGAACCTTTTAGGGGGGATGGGTTGCAGATACCTGTGTAAGGCAGGTATTTGCACACACATCCGGCCCTAGACTCCCACAGAAGTATACGCCACATCCCGTCCCACCGTGCTGTCTGCTGGGACACACAGGGGTCCCCGAGCTCGCGCGGACCAGTCCTATTGCATTGCGCAACTGGCGCATGCCCAATAGTGACCCGGGAAGTGAAGCCGCAAACATTAATTTCATGATTGCAAGATCAGAGATTGTAGCTGCACCATCCAAGGGACAGGTGAGTGTACTTCTTTGAAAAGTCACCACCTACAGTATTTAGAGATGATGAGCATTTTTTGGGAATTGTGAGCATGACACCCTGCTTAACATATTTCCCCCCCCCCCCCCCCAAAACAGCCTCTGGAGTCCCTGTGTAAGTTACCCCTAAAACCCTTACTACAGCAGTAATTGTATAGATAGTGACAATAATAAACAACCTTACAACTCCAACAACCCAAAGCCAGGTAAACTCAATAAACGTTATGAAGACAAACGGAACTTTCATCAAATATGCGCAAGTTTCAGGTACGAATGGTAATAACATCTGCGCAAGTTTCACGTACGAATGGTAATTAAATCTGCGCAAGTTTCAGGTACGAATGGTAATAACATCTGCGCAAGTTTCACGGACGAATGGTAATTACATCTGCGCAAGTTTCACGGACGAATGGTAATTAAATCTGCGCAAGTTTCAGGTACGAATGGTAATTACATCTGCGCAAGTTTCACGGACGAATGGTAATTACATCTGCGCAAGTTTCACGGACGAATGGTAATTAAATCTGCGCAAGTTTCAGGTACGAATGGTAATTACATCTGCGCAAGTTTCACGGACGAATGGTAATTAAATCTGCGCAAGTTTCAGGTACGAATGGTAATTACATCTGCGCAAGTTTCAGGTACGAATGGTAATTACATCTGCGCAAGTTTCAGGTACGAATGGTAATTACATCTGCGCAAGTTTCACGGACGAATGGT
The DNA here is from genome assembly GCA_028564925.1 of Lithobates sylvaticus. NCBI lineage: Eukaryota > Metazoa > Chordata > Amphibia > Anura > Ranidae > Lithobates > Lithobates sylvaticus. Next base: position 66,703,593 of record CM053032.1, on the reverse strand, counting down.
AATTAAATCTGCGCAAGTTTCAGGTACGAATGGTAATTACATCTGCGCAAGTTTCACGGACGAATGGTAATTAAATCTGCGCAAGTTTCAGGTACGAATGGTAATTACATCTGCGCAAGTTTCACGGACGAATGGTAATTAAATCTGCGCAAGTTTCAGGTACGAATGGTAATAACATCTGCGCAAGTTTCACGGACGAATGGTAATTAAATCTGCGCAAGTTTCAGGTACGAATGGTAATAACATCTGCGCAAGTTTCACGGACGAATGGTAATTAAATCTGCGCAAGTTTCAGGTACGAATGGTAATTACATCTGCGCAAGTTTCACGGACGAATGGTAATTAAATCTGCGCAAGTTTCAGGTACGAATGGTAATAACATCTGCGCAAGTTTCACGGACGAATGGTAATTAAATCTGCGCAAGTTTCAGGTACGAATGGTAATTACATCTGCGCAAGTTTCACGGACGAATGGTAATTAAATCTGCGCAAGTTTCACGTACGAATGGTAATTAAATCTGCGCAAGTTTCAGGTACGAATGGTAATAACATCTGCGCAAGTTTCACGGACGAATGGTAATTAAATCTGCGCAAGTTTCACGGACGAATGGTAATTACATCTGCGCAAGATTAGACATATCAAGTATAACCATAGTAGCGCACGTGCTTGACTTACTTTTTTTTAATGGCTTTTCGAATTCTCCTATACTGATCGTGCTCCCTGGATTTGATGTCGGACCATCGCTTGCGCAGTTGATCCTTGCCCCTTCGTACGCCGAATTTCTGCTCCAGGGTGCTGACGATTGTAGTGAGAATCTTGTCCTTGCGCAAGTTGGGACGAGGGTACGGGCCATTTTCCCCGTCGTAATCTTCCCTTTGGAGGATGTCCACCATCTCCACCATCTCTTCAAAGGCCATATTGGTGGCCTTATATCTGCTGCTGGATGCAGATGTGTTGGCTTCTTGGCTTTCCTCCGCGCTACTGGCTGAGAATGTGTCCGCCATATTCATGAATTAATTCACCAACAATGCAACGAGGGGAAGCGGGGCGGGGAATACTCGTCATGAGGAACGTCATGGGCGGGCGACGCGGAGGACGCAGGCGGACTTCGACGCGTGCGCAGTGTATATAAGGCTGTTTGAGGGGCCCACGTGTTCCCGAACGGAAGTAGCGAGCGCTCTGTACGAAGGTAAGTGTTTTCTAGGATGCATTACTGTGTTTTTTTTTGGGTTTTGGGCCAGCATTTTTTAAGGATATGTGTGTGTTGCTGCCTGTGTGTAGGGGTTGCTGCCTGTGTGTAGGGGTTGCTGCCTGTGTGTAGGGGTTGCTGCCTGTGTGTAGGGGTTGCTGCCTGTGTGTAGGGGTTGCTGCCTGTGTGTAGGGGTTGCTGCCTGTGTGGATGTGTTGCTGCCTGTGTGTAGGGGTTGCTGCCTGTGTGGATGTGTTGCTGCCTGTGTGTAGGGGTTGCTGCCTGTGTGGATGTGTTGCTGCCTGTGTGTAGGGGTTGCTGCCTGTGTGGATGTGTTGCTGCCTGTGTGTAGGGGTTGCTGCCTGTGTGTGGGTGTGTTGTGTAATGTTTGTTAAGAAAAACTGGTTGTGCGTTTTAAGTAACATTTGTGTTTTTGGTCTTTTGTATTGCCATTACTAACAAAACAGAAACAAACATGTCATCACCCCAGTTGAATCCATTCAAGGACCAGCAGTTCATGTCCGAATTCATTGCCCTGTACAGAAAAAATACCAACCTGTGGCAGCTCAAGAACCCTTTATATGGCAATAGGGATGTCCGGAAGGCAACACTGGGGCCACTTGTGGCTTTTGTGAAGACTAAAGTCCCCAACGCAAACACCAAGTTTGTGGAAGCCAGAATTGCAAGTTTAAGGCACATGTACAAGCGGGAGCGCAAGAAGATTGAGGAATCAGTCAGATCAGGAGCAGCAGCAGAGAATGTTTATGTACCCAAGCTGTGGTACTACAACCAACTGACTTTTATAGGTGACCAGATGGAACCCAGGCAATCACTGTCGACTCTTCCCTCCACCCTTCCCTCCACTCTTCCCTCCACTCTTCCCTCCACCCCAGCTGAGGCTTCCACGGAAGGAGAAGACCCCTCCACCTTGGAGCAGGCTGATGCGCCCAGCTGGAGCCAGGTATATATTTAGTAGCCTAAATTGTGATTGTGTGAATATTAATGCTGTAAACGTTAAAATGTGAAACAATTAACACCCTGAACTCAGAATTGTGAAAAAAACTGACAAAAATTATGCACACTTCTAAAAAGTGTTGGTGCAACATATCGATACATATATAGTGTATACATACATCCAGTAGTGGCAAAAAAAGCGTTAGACAACATTGGTGATCTGCTTGGAAAATGCAGGGGTCCAAATGATAGCCTTTTGGATCTTTTGGAAAATTTAGATGCTCGTTCCTAAGTTTACAATTGGATGATTGAGGAGGCCAGAAACCACAAAACAGGTGTTTGATTTTTGTTTTTATTTGCACACAGGATGAGCTGACCCAGGATGATGCCGGGACAAGTGGTATGGAGGAGGAGGAGGACATGACCAGCGAGAGCCAGGAGGTGGCTGGGCCCAGCACGAGCCAGAGTGACAGCCAGACCCAATTAAGAAGTCTACCTCCACCCCTGCCCTTACCCCCAAGAAGGCCCAGGAGGATGACCATTGTTGAGGAGGAATCACTGCAACTGATTCGGAAGGCGAGTGCGATTCTCGACAAACCCCCCCTTCCAGAAGAGGCCTATGCCAGCTACGTGTCCAGCAGGTTGCTGGAAATGGAGAGGGGCCAACGGCACCTGTGTGAGGGCCTCATTTCTGAGGCAATTAGGGGGGGTTTGAGGGGTGAATTACGAGAATCCACCCGCCTGACCCATGAAGGCCCGACACCAACTTCTCCTCCTCCTCCTCCTCGTCTTCCTTCTTCCTCCTCCTCCTCCCTCCTCCTCCCTCCTACTCCTCCTCCTACCACAAGTCAGCCTCCAAGGAAGCGTGCAGGGAAGACTGCAGGGAAGAGTGCAGGGCAGCGTGGTGGGAAGAGTCGGAAGTGATTGCCTGGCTTCAGTCTGGTCTCACAGAAGACACAGGCTGTTGTAGTGCCACAGCTTGGGGACATAGATGTCATCTGCTGCTGTTCCTGGTCTGTCTGATTCCTGGTCAATCTTCTTGTGCTCCCTATATTGTATGAAATGTGCCCAAGCTTAATTTTTGGCTTCACAAACTTGGTGTCTGCCGTTGGGGCAAAAAGTCTTCACAAAATCTACAAGTGGCTCCAGTGTTGCCTTCCTATTTTGTTTTGCCTTGTTTGTTTTAACCAGAATAAATGGTCATTTAATTTTCATCAAATAATGATATACGTGCTTGTTATTCAAAAACATAGTTTCTTTAGGAGTAGGCAGGTACATGTCTAAACATTCATTTGACAATACAAGTGTAAAGTGCAACTTCAATGGAACTGCAAGTGCAGTCGCTGGAAAGGTGAGGGTTAAGATCTGAATTAAGGGCAAGCTCTGCTGACTCCACAATTGTATCATGTGTAATAACTAATCCTTTTGATAACCAACAAATAATAAAAAATATCTATATAGAGATATATGTACATATATAATATATAGATATATATATATATATATATATATATATATATATATATATATTTTTATACACGTATAGATCTATATATCTAGATATATTAATATATATATATATATATATGTAGATATCGATATATATTTTTTAGGGCTTATTGAGAAATATAGATATATTTTTCATTTGGTGATTTGGATATCTATATCTATATCTATATCTATATCTATATCTATATATATATATATATATATATATATATATATATATATATATATATATATATATATATATACAAATATATAACTTCACTAAAGAATGCTGAAGAAAAAACGTTCGGGAGTACTCTGCGTGAATATACAAGCAGCAAGGCAAAATCATTCTTCAAGTACGATAACATACAAATCCCGCTGTCAGAAAAATAAAAAATAAAAAAATTCAGCAGCGTGACGATTGTGCGAGCTTCAAAACGAAGGCTAGTTTTACCAGACCGAGCGAGTCCGTGACATAATAGCTACTGAGCATGCGTCCTTTTTGGTACGCCGGACCATACTACACACGACCGGATTATCCGCTGGACTGCCAAGTCCAGCGGATAATTTGAGAACAAAACCTGAAACTTTAGTCCGCCGTACTTTGGCCAAAAAAAGTCCGCCGGCGCCCACACACGAGGGGATTATCCGCTGGACTTCGGTCCAGCGGATAATCCCGCGGGATAGTCCCTTCGTGTGTACGCGGCATAACACTACCCTTATCACAGATTAAAAATGCTGTTGTATAAAGGTGGCTATTTTGCTCCTCCATTGATATAGAAGAGGGGTGAGTGTAGCCACCCTAAGACAGGAAGTCTGCTACTGGCTGATCACCAGATGAAAATATAGGAATAACAGCTCAATAAAAAGAAAATGAATGCAACCACCACATCCAATGATTGGTAGGATATAATACATTCCATTTTTATTTTTTAGGTTTAGTTACCTCCTCATAGTCTCCTAAGAAAAAATCAGCCTTCTTCACCAGATGAGACTGTTGAGGGACTACGACAATCCCTCTATTATATAAACTGTTAGGAATTTGATGTTATTCACAGTATCCACCTCCTCTCCATACATATGCAAAGGAGAATGGTTAGTCTTTGCGGAGCTCTTGAAGTCCATTAATATCTGCTTAATCTTTGTATTACTTAGTGTCAGGTTGTTGTCTATGTAGCACTTGACCAGATGTTGAACTTCCTTTCTGTGGGTTGTTTTATCATTGTCAAGTCTAATTAAAGTGGTATCATCTGTGACCTTCACTATAGTATTAGAGCAGGCATGTCCAAAGTCTGGCCCGTGGGCCAGATGGGCCCGCGTTCCGGTTTAATGCAGCCCCACTGGTAATTTGGATATTTATATCTTTTGTGGCCCCCAACGAATACCGGAGCACCGCACAGTGCTTGGGGATTCGTTGGGGGCCACAAAAGTTATATACTGTATTTATCGTTCTGGCTTCCTTATAGGGGACAGGGAGGGGGCGGGACGAGTGCCGTCAGATTACATACAGGAGAATCTCCTGTTTACTCTGCGGCCTCTGTACTCTGTGGACTCATGTCAATAGTGTGGCTGCATTCATGGCAATGGTGAGGCTGCATTTGGAGGCTGCATTCATAGCAATGGTGAGGCTGCATTCATGGCAATGGTGAGGCTGCAATCATGGCAATGGTGAGTCTGCATTCATGGCAATGGTGAGGCTGCATTCATGTCACTGGTGAGGTTGCATTCATGGCAACGTTGAGGTGGCATTCATGGCAATGGTGAGGCTGCATTCATAGCAATGGTGAGGCTGCATTCATGGCAATGGTGAGGCTGCATTCATGGCAATGGTGAGGCTGCAAATGGGCACAGATTAGGCTGCATTGATGGGCAATGACCCTTATTTTGCTTCACAGTTCTTTATATAAAATGTCATTTTTTTCCTGAAACTTCTCTCTTAAAGTGAAGGTGCGTGTTATAAGCCTGTGGGTGTTATATGCTGATAAATATGGTATATGCAAATAACACACCCGAGCTCATCCTTAGACTCTTCACCACACACAGCCTCAAAGGCAAGTGAATTGTTGTTGGGCAGTGTATTAGTTAATTTGCATTTAATTTTAATGGTTCAAAGAATGTCAGGTAAAATGGCTGGCCCTCACGCATGTTCACTTCATCAAATCTGTCTCTCTTTGAAAAAAGTTTAGACACCCCTGTATTAAAGGCATAAATGGGTATGCAATAATGTGCAGGACAGAGCACACAGCCCTGTGGTACTCATGTGTTCAAAATCAAAGTGGAGGAGAGTCGATTTCCTATGCTCACAGTTGGTGTACTGTTAGTAAGGAGATCCATAATCTATGGGCAGATGTGAGGGACCTAGGTTCAGGTTGTTAAATTGAAACACCAGTTTGTGTCAGATTACTGTATGGAAAGAAGAACTAAAATCAATAAATAAATAACATTCTAACATAGTCTTCAGATGCTTGAGCTATATCAAGGCTATATGCAATTTAATAGTGAGAGCATAATCACTCAATAAAGCTGGCCATAGATCAAAATTAGACTGGTTCAGCAGGGTCCAATTGAATTTCGATGCCATCTATGGGCAGTTCTCCTTCGATAACTGCGTTACAACATTACCAGCACAAGCTTACCCAAAGACTGCTTGCGTTACTACATTCCTGAGAGCAGAACTGGGTTTCTTGTATTAAATTGGCAAAGTTGGGTACCCACCTTCCCTAGGTATAGACAGAATGCTGCTAGCCCGATAATTGTATGGAAAAGAAAAAGTTTTTCTCCCAAGGGCCTATAGGGAGCTCAAAGAATTGATTATTAGTTTGTAAAAATTATTACTTTATTGATGTATATAAGAAAAAAGAGAAATAATTCTAACTTTACATAATATTATCAAAAAAATCAAAAAACAAAGCATGAAAAAAGAGAGATCCATATACATTTAAAAGGATAACAACATGAGCTCTGGTGTACAATATTCTAATGGATGTCCAAAATACCACAATAACTATGTACAATTCACCATTCGCCATATGGGGTGTCCCCAACGCATTTCAATCTCTATTGAATATAAACGATCTTTTTCAGGGGGAAAAATGTGGGTATCTATAATGTATCAAATATATGCCATTAGCATTCAATATCATTTACTTTGCTTTATTTACATTTATAACAGCCTGTATACACAGGAAACTAAGGTATTATATTGAATCCTACCTTAGATGGCAAACCAAATATTATCAACCAGAGTTTATTTTAAAATCATCACAGCTGGATTTTTCACAAGGACGAGCGACAAGCAGGTGGCCCCACTCTGCCTACAAGAGGTCACATGTATGAATTAGGCATGCAGGGATGCATGGGCGGAAGCAAAAAGGGGGACTAGGAAAGAAAGGGAAGGTAAAAAGGGGAGGGAAATAGAGGGGTAAGGGGAGAAGAAGGGGGGGACAGGGGAAAAAATTGTATTGTATTAAATTAAACTCCCAGGCTTAAGCCTAGATCGTTTGTCTGACAGCCCTCAAGTGACTTAGCTAGTTACATCTCTTTATAATCCTTTTTGGTCACTTGAGGCATAACCTCTCATTTGGAAAGCTACTGTTTACGTTCCTAGTATTGCAGTACAAGCTGGTTCTGGTTCCAGAGTTACCTCTGTTGGGTGCATTGAATTTGTTTTTTTGTGTTCATGTACATTGATGTTGATGTATCAATCTGTTTTCTTATACTTAATCTGCTACTACAGTCTATAATACAGTCTGCTTACCCTTTTAAAGAGCAGTGTGTGCCATCTTTGTATGTTAGCTGTGAGTTCCCAGTCAAGGTATCCTGGTGGTGCCAGTGAGGATGAGGCCTTGTCTAGGGCTAGAGAGAGCAGAGGACCCCAAATTACCAGCAGGTCCTGCGGGAGGATTGCTACACACCTTTTGAGTTACTTTATAGTAGGCACCCCAGGGGTTTGCTAGTAATTGTTGAGAAATATGGGAGGGACAGACCACACCTTTTAAAATCATTATTGAGTATATTTTGTTGATGCAAGATAGAATGTTAGCTATCATGTCACTTATTTAGTAACATATAGAGCACGCCAGGAATCCCAGAGAAGGGTTTATAATAGATGTGCCAAAAGTTTGTAATTTTACCCAGTTGAAAGTACATTTCTGGCCAAATGGTAAGGTACCTTTGAGATCTTAGAGAATGTAGAAGGAAATCATAAAGTCCATAAACTGGTAAAAAGAAACCAGAAGACATTTATCACAATCATTTCATGAAGCCATGGGTCAGGGAAAGGACAGGGAAACTCTGGTTGTCATGCCAACTCCTCAAAATGATACAGGCGCCTTGATACCAGAAATAAAAATAGCAGAAACCTTATCAGCTCCCATAAAAATGAGGCAGACGAGTTCCTTATAAGGAATAGGGGCATTTTCTTTGAGATACCCAGACTAACTGCATTATTCAACATGACTTTGTTACTGAGCCTGATGCCAGGGTAAATATGAAGCCATATAGAATATCCAAAGTTCTTCAGGAAGCAATTACAGATGAAATAAAGAAAATGCCAGAGTTGGGAATGATAGAGGAAAGTAACCCACAGCGACTGATCAAGTCTGAGAGTGTTAACTTTAAAGCTAGATGGAAGTTTTAGATTTTGCAATGCCTTTAGAAAATTAAATAATTTGTCCAAATTTGATGCTTACCCTATGCTTGACAAACTTATTGACAAGTTGAGTACTGCCAGATATCTAACAATGTCTGAGAAAAGGCTAATGGCAGGTACTTTTACTGAAAGTGATAAGGAAAAGACAGCAATCTGAACCCTAGAGGGGCCATTCTAGTATAAAAGGTTGTCCTTTGGCTTACATGGGGCCCCTGCTTCATTCTAGAGAATGATAGACAAGATATTGAAACCTTATTGACAATATGTTGCAGCCCATTTGGATGATATAGTCATTCACAGCTCTGACTGTAAGATGCACCTTCCATGAATTAAAGCTGTACTAGACTCTTTAGGGAAAGCAGGTGTAGCACCCCCTAGCGTGGCTAGAGTGCTATAGTAGGATGTTTGTGTTAGTGTAGGTAAATTTTCAGGCTTGACTGGCAGCCAAGCCTGTGTGTTTTTCTGCATCGGGTGAGTGACTGATAGGCTGGATGACTCATTGGCAACTTTTCTGGTAACTCCTCCCTGCTTGCTAGAAACTGGGAGAAGGTTCCAGAAGCAGTTAGGAGGGGTCTAGGAGGAGCTAGCTTGAGTATTCTGAGGGCCCAGACCCATCCCCAACAGAAGGGTTAGCAGGGGGTAGGCCTCTTGAAATACTCAGGGTCAGTCCAGCTGGGGCAGTGTGGAGTTCGGGTGGAAGCTGGAGATGGAGTGTTAGGCTGTCGGGCCTTTTGAGAGTAGCTCCCCAGTCTGAGGGGGGAATGAATTCAGGCCTGGGCTCGGGTGCGGAAGGGACCCCTTCTCATGACACACGGAGGAATACTGACTAAGAGGCGTGGAAGCAAGGAGAGGACAGCAGGAGGACACTGCCGGGCAAAGTGTGAGTGTTTGTCAGAAACCATGAATCAGACTGAGACAGAAGTGCAGTTAAATTTCACTTGTTTAATAATAATAAAAATAAGATAAACATAGTCAAAACATAGCCAGAGTTCAGGAACCGGAACGGATAGTCAGACAAGCCAAAACATCAGGGAGCCAAAGATTGGCTGTAGCAGAACAGCAAGCAGGATCTGGAGCCAGAAGGAATGTCAGCCAAGCAAGTCTTTAACAGGAACACAGGAGAGCATCTCTAGAGTTGTGACCAAGGCGAAGGCAGAGATCATCTGGGCTGGAGAGCTTAAGTGGGCAGGACTGACGAGCAGGATATCATCAACAGGTGAGTCACTGTGAAAAGATAGGAGCTGAGAATTAGCCGACAGCTGAGCGGCCAGTTTAGAGAAGGAAGGGCTGAGCCCATCCCCAACAGTACCCCCTCCTTAATGACCCCTCCCCCTCGGATAACCACCAGGCTTGAGGGGAAAACGTCTATGGAAATCACGAAGGAGGAAAGGGGCATGTGCATTCGAGGATGAGACCCAAGAGCGTTAAATGGACCGTACCCTTTCCATTGCACCAGGTACTGCATGCATCCACGGAACCTACTGGAGTCAACAATGGACTGTACTTCATACTCCTCATGGTTCTCAACCTGTACAGGGTGAGGACGAGGCACCGATGTGGTAAAGCAGTTGCAGACCAAAGGTTTTAATAGGGAGAAATGAAATACATTTGAGATACGCATATTAGACGGAAGGTCTAATGCGTAAGCTACTGGGTTAATCCTGCAAAGAATATGGAAAGGCCCAATAAACCGAGCTGCTAACTTCAGAGATGGAACACAAAGTCGGAGGTTGTAAGATGACAGCCAGACCCTGTCCCCAACCTGGTAGTAATGCGCTGGCAGGTGTCTGCAGTCAGCATGGAGTCCGTACCTATCATTAGCATGCCGCAAAGCCTCCTGGACTTGTGCCCAAGTGGAACGACGACCACGGAGATGCACCTCTAACGCAGGAATACTCTGCAGAAAAACAAATGAGTCAGGCAACATGGAAGGTTAGAAACCATAGTTCACCATAAACGGGGACAATCGGGAAGCAGAATTCAAGGCACTATTGTGAGTAAACTCCGCCCACGGTAAGAGGTCTGACCAGTTGTTATGATGGTCAGAAATATAGCAACGTAGGAATTGCTCCAAGGACTTATTGGCTTGTTCTGTGGCCCCATGAGACTGCGGGTGATACGCAGAGGAGAAAGCAAGCTGAATTCCCAACTGTGCACAAAAGGCTCACCAGAACCGGGACACAAACTGACTACCCCTGTCCGAGACAATCACCTTGGGTAGCCCATGTAAGCGAAAGATCTCCTGAGCAAAAATGGAAGCCAGTTCCTTAGAAATGGGCAACATCTTAAGTGGAATACAATGAGACATTTTCGAGAACCGGTCAACCACCATAAGGATAATTGTGTTGCCCTGGGAGTTGGGTCCAGGGCCTCTCTCCATTGGGGATTGGTTGTAGGAGGCCCACTGGAAGGTGTCGTGGAGTCCTACTCTGAGCATACACGGAACAGGCAGCTACGAAGGCAGTTACATCAGCACATAGACTAGGCCACCAGAATTGTTGGGAAATGGCCCAAAAGAGTTGATTCTTCCCAGGGTGGCCAGCAGCCTTGGGAGAATGGTAAGTCTGGAGCACGGCAGTACGGAGACTCTCTGGGACAAAGCAGAGGTCACAAGGTTTCTCAGGAGGAGCATAAACCTGAACAGCAAGAATTTTGTCGCCCAAAGGAGAAGTGAGACTGGTGCGAATCGTAGCCAGAATACAATCAGGAGGAATCACAGGAACCGAAACCGACCCCATCTTGGAAGTGGAGGGAAATTGTTGTGACAAAGCGTCAGCCCTTATATTCTTAGTACCGGGTAAGAATGAGATAATGTAATTGAAACTAGACAAGAATGTAAGATTCTTATGGTCAGTAAGAATGAGAACCGGCACAGTGGTACCTTCGAGGAGATGTCTCCAATCTTTCAGGGCTAAAATGATCGCTAACAACTCTCTGTCACCAATTTTGTAATTGCACTCCGCAGGTGACAATTTCTTGGAAAAGTAGCCACAAGGATGCATAGCACTCTCAGAGGTAGGACGTTGAGACAGAAGGGCACATACTCCAGTCTCAGAAGCATCAACCCTTAAGGATAAAAGCTAACGTAAGATCAGGATGTGCCAACACAGGTGCAGAAACAAAGGCAGCCTTGAGACTCTCAAAGGCCTTAATGGACTCCAGAGACCAACACTGTGTGTTACCATCCTTTCTGGTCATATCAGCCAGGGGCTTGACCAGAGACGAGAAGTTACAAATAAACTTCCGATAATAGTTGGCAAAGCCAAGAAAACGCTGCAGAGGATGTAAACCCACGGGTCAGGACCAGTGTAGGACTGCTAAAAGGCAGAGATCATCTGGGCTGGACGGCTTAAGTAGGCTGGACTGACGAGCAGGATATCAACAACTTGTAAGTTACTGTGGAGAGATAGAAGCTGGCAATTAGCCAACAGATGAGCGACCAGCTCAGAGAAGGAAGGGCTGAGCCCAGCCCCGACAGTGTTACAGTCAGAGGACTGAGAGGCATGTCTGAAGAAACTTAGTGCAAGCAGTCTAGGATTGATGCAGAGCAAGGACGTGCAGTCACAGAGACCCCAAATTTGGGGGATATTTAGCTGAATTCCTACCCCTGACACTTATTGTCCCGGAGATACAGGGCTTCTTGTGCAGCCTGTCCGAAGCTACATACAGAGCGGACAGTTTAAATGCAATTGCACACTCTTTTTGCAGCAGACTAAGAGGATGAGCTCACAGTGCCTCTCACTTCTTGTCAGAGGCACTGAGCTTAATGGACAGCTTGGAGCCTTGGACCAATGGTAAAGCACCATTGGAACAATCTATCCAATAAAAATGCTGCAGTGGAGGCTCCCTTCTCACTGCAGTGTCATTGAAGGGGGCATGTGTCTAAGAGACACATGCTCCCTTCCAGCCCAGCCCTCTTAACTAGAAGAAAAAAGCATGGGTTTATGGGTATAAGATTTACCCATAATCCCATGTTTTTCTCACACGGTTAAGAGGGAGAATGAGAATCTGCTGATGAAAAGGCACTGTTTTAATCAAGCTAAATCATATATTATTATGTTATATGTTATAACATAATAATTTATTATTTATCTATTTACTGTGAAATTACTGGTTTGAAGTTATAACTTCAAACTTCAGTAATATGTCCGTTAAGCCACCTGCTTGAGTACAGTTTTTGAAAATATAGTAAATTACCTTAAAAACAATATATAATAATTATTTGTGTAGCACCCTCTACCTAGTGTAGGTGCTAGACTAATGCCGCGTACACACAATCGGACAACAAAACCGTGGATTTTTGTTCGAAGGATGTTGGCTCAAACTTGTCTTGCATACACACGGTCACACAGATGTTGGTCAAAAATTCCAAATGTGAGAACCAGTGATGTATAACACGTACGATGGGACTATAAAAAGAAAGTTCAATAGCCAGTGCGCCACCCTTTGGGCTCCTTCTGCTAATCTCGTGTTTATCTCGTGTTAGTAGAAGTTTGGTGTGAGAGACGATTTGCGCTTTTCAGCCTCGTGCTTTTCAGTTTGTTTCTGCTTGTCAGTTTGTGCTTGTGGGTTTGTATCTGTTCTTCAGTGCGTGTTGTTAGTTTGTTCCTGTGCGTTATATTTATAGTTCGCTTCTGTTTTTCAGTGCGTTCTTGTCCGCTTGTTTCAGATTTTCAGCTGGTTCTTCTCAGGTCCTTTCTGATTTTCGGTGCGTTCTGTTAGTTCGTTCTGACCAGCGGACCGTTTTCTAGCCATGTTGCGGTTACGTTCTCATAGGAGAGCTCGTGCCATTGTTGGGCTTGGTGTTGGAGTTCTTGCTTTGACCCAAGTCTAGTCCATGAACAGGGGGAGGAGGAGTTCATGGACCAAAAATTGGTTGCTCCAGCTTGACCAATTCTCTCACATGCCTTTGCTGCGGGAGATCAAAGAGAATAATCCTGACGATTTCAGGAATTATCTCTGGATGACCAACCCCGTTTTTCACTGTCTGTTGGGTTTGCTTACCCCTTATATTAAGAAGCAGGACACCTGCATGCAGCAAGCCATCACTCCCAAGCAAAGGCTCGTCGCCACCTTGCGATACTTGGCGACGTGGAGAAGTCTTCAGAATATTAAGTTCAGGACAGGGATCTCCCCCCAGGCTCTGGAATCATTATTCCAGAGACCTGTTCTGCCATAATTCAGGTTCTGCAGAATGACTATATTAAGGTAAGTTTTATCCTTTAACATCACATTCTATGTATATAATGTTTGCTAATGTATTATATTTATTTCATCATTCCATAATTACCATGATTGTAATATGCTGTGAATGTCCTCTTTGTCCTCGTGCATGCTGTAAGCTTTTAATGCTCCTTTTTTGTCCTTCATGCATATTGGCCTTCACTAACCTCCCCAGCATGCTATCCTGGACCCATACACACCTAGCCTAGTCACTTAACAATGTATTTTTGTCAGCTCCATTGTAGTGCTTACCCTAAACACCTCCTAAAATGTGTCCAAATGTTATTTTTGTCCTTAAATTCGGGCAGAGTGCAAGAGGCTTTTTTTGGGGGGCCAAAACTCATTTGGAACCCTCCCTCCCCCCCAACTGCTGACTTTGCCAAACCCATACACACTATACCTACCTCTATTGTGGTCAGATTTATGGATGAATCCACCAAAGCATGTAGTGCAAGGGCCTGCCTGAATACTTTAAAATGATACTGTTTAAAGTTTTGTTCTCCTATTATCTTGATAGGTAATTGCAGAATGTAAAAAATTTGCTTCAATTTGGACAGTGTGTATTCACATTTTTGTATTGTGACACTTTTTACCTGTCCAGTGGTCTGCCAATAGTGTAAGTAAGGAGGGGCTGGCTAAAGTAACACACATTATTTATGCATTCAGCTCTCAATGAAGTGGAGAGGGTTACCTGTCCAAACCCCCCCCCCCCCACCCACCACCATCCTACAATTTTTACAATGGGTCATCAGAGGGGGTGAGGAATCTGATAAGTGTACCTCATACTTTTGACTTTAAATACTCATTTCAATAAATGTTTTACTTATGTTGGCCAAGAAAGTTTGTGTCTAATCTGCTTGCAATGTTATGTGCAAAAGTACTACTTTTTTTTTTTCTTGTTTGACTCCACAATTTCCTTCGAACCCACAGGAAGGGCAGACTGTGGCCTCCCAAGTGGCCCAGCAGTGGGACTTTCCCAACTGTGGTGGGGCAATAGATTGGAAATACGTCCTTATCGTCCCACCCACCAACTTGGGTCATACTACTTTAAGTACAATGGGTATAGTAGTATCGTGTTGTTGGCGACTTACGAATTCCTCTATGTGGACGTGGGGAAGAATGTCCGGATGTTGGATGGTGTCATCACCCAGACGGAATTCTACAGAGGGCTCCAGAATGGCAGCTTTGGCTGGCCTCCCCTAGCAGACAACGTGGCGGGCCTCCCATTAATGTTGTAGCAGATGAAACATTTGCACTGGGGGACCATCTTATGCGTTCATTCCCTATGATGACCCTCGACCCGGACAAGAGGGTTTTTATCTACCAGCTAGCCAGAGCCAGAAGAGTGGTTGAAAATGCATTTGGCATAATGGCAAGCCTGTTCCACCTATTCCTAACTGCAATAAATATGGCGGAATATAAACTAAACCACATTATTCTTTGCTGCTGCATTTTGCACAATTTTTTAAGAAAAAATGCAGCCAAATATTTTGCCTCAGTTCCTACTGAGGCCGGCTTACCGGACCAAAACAGGACGGCACTTGAACCTGGCCGTCCTGGCTTATGCCCCTCTAAAGTACTCGTGAAGTATGGCAAAGCTATCTGGAGTACTTTGCGGGTGGGGGGCAATTGATATGCCAGATAATGTTTAAAACCTCTTGAAAATAAATTTGTTGTTAAAAACTGAACTCATATTTCATTTGATTTACTGCTTGTGTTTCTTTTATCTGTCTCCTAGGTTCTCCAATGGCCTTTTTTTTGGCCATTTTCTTCAGTAGTGCAAACGTAACCTATTTGATACATGAGATGACATGACGTTTCAGCTAACTATTATGTTGTGCTATGGGTCTGCTACACACACATAATGTTTTTGTTGTTAATGTATGTAATGCATTAATGATAAAAATAATCATCCTTTTCAACGTGAATTAATTGCTTGGGGTCCCTAAAATGGCCTGATTGGGGCAAATTTTAGAGCACTGTGGGGGTTATTTACTAAAGGCAAATCCACTTTGCACTACAAGTGCGCTGAAACTGCACTGCAAGTGCACTTGAAAGTGTACTGAAACTGCACTGAAAGTGCACTTGTAGTGCAAAGTGGATTTGCCTTTAGTAAATAATCCCCATTGCCACTGTAACTACGCCAACTTACTCCAAAAACTGATATTTAGCATTGAAAGAAGAAGCCACACATTGTTGAGTAAAAAACATTTTACTCCAAGCACATTCACATGTACGTTATAAAAGTTTTCTTTTAACAAACCAACATCTTTGGTGTATAACATGTATCTGTGACAGTATATAGCCTTTTTTGTGGCTAAACGGGCATGTTTAAAACCATAACATACACATCCACAACTTATCCACAAAGTTCAACTTTGATAAAGTGAAGGCAATATGAGACATTAGTATGTCAAAACTTTGTTAATTTTGCCTTCATCAGATGGGGTGATGTCACCCTTGTAAAAGCCAAATTTTAAAGATGCACACAAATTGGGACTCAAAATGTGGATTTCCCTCCTCATCCCATGCCTAAAATGTGTGTCTTTTGCCTACATCTATTTTTCTAAAGCCACAAAACACACAGTGTGTCAACATGTGCTAGATCCCATCACGGGGGATCAATAAACGTGTTTCGGGGGTGCAACCCCTTCTTCTCACTTACCTTAGTTGCGAGGAAGGGGCTGCACCCAAAAAGCACGTACATTGATATCCCATGAAAGCTGATAGCGCATGTTGACACACTGTGTGCATCTTTAAAATTTGGCTTTCCAATTACTTTAAAATTTATAGAAAAACATAAAAAATAACAACATTGAATTTTTATTTTTTATTTTGGCTAAAACATCTATGATGTTGGTGAGTCTTTTCCTTGACCTTCTCTAAATCCCGATTGCACACCATTATTTCGCTGATAAGGACTTGTGCACTGCACTGTTGAAGTGAGTTTCTTCTTCCACAACATCTATATCACCTAAAAAACAAAACCACACCATTTATTATAAATATGCAGGCATACATCTATTACCTAAAATAAAAGTACTCTAAAATCCGCGCTCAGGATAAAAAGATAACTGCAGCCTCCCTAAAAAACTACACACAAGTGTGAAGACAATAAATATGATAAAAGCAAATAAGGGATGATGGCGCTGTTCAAATGGTGAATAGTGAAAGCAAAGCCCCTATGAATAAGATAAGTGAATAATACATAAACATCCAGTGACCATTGTGTGTAAAACTGTAAATATAGTCTATTAAAATAGGTGAAGAGAGGTATATGCGTGTATAAATGTTGTACAAACGTAAAAATAATAGAATCAACAATAATGTGCAAAATATGTAAGCCTTCCAATGGCTATATAAAGTGACCCAGTGCAAAAACAAATATAAAGTGGAAACATTAAAATGTGACTGATTAACTGATATATACACTTGAATGAATCACACAATAAATAATAAGTTAATGTGTTATAAAAAATCCTCAATGAGTTCAGAATGTGTTAAAGGAATAAAAAATGTTCCATAGAAAAAAAGTATATATATATAAAAAATGTATTAAATAAATGAAAAAGTATATAAATAGTCCTGTGCAATCAATGAAATATTCCTGTGCGATCAATGAAATATTCCTGTGCGGTCACTATGGGTGACTTCAAACAGGCAGGCAGGTAACTTGAAATCGGTGACTTTTGAAGTGCTCCCCTCCTTCCTCAGAGTGTCCCCTTATGTGAATTCACTCACCACCTTGGACCTTCCACTCTGCTGCTGATTAAACCTATCCTCTGAGAGTGGAAGGTCCAAGGCACTGAGGTTTCCAGGACGCCCCCAAAAGGAGGATTTCCATCACTGAGATAGGATATTATATGCCTGTTACCCCTGCAGGGGTTAGGCACTCTGGTGAGTGAATTCACATAAGGGGACACTCTGAGGAAGGAGGGGAGCATTTCAAAAGTCACCGATTTCAAGTTTCCTGCCTGCCTGTTTGAAGTCACCCATAGTGACCGCACAGGAATATTTCATTCATCGCACAGGAATATTTCATTGATTGCACAGGACTATTTATATACTTTTTCATTTATTTAATTAATTTTTTATATATATATACTTTTTTTCTATGGAACATTTTTTTATTCCTTTAACACATGACTCGTGTAGCCTAGTAAAGACCACCCCCCTGTTGTGACCCCTTTATTCCAAAAACCCCCTTTTTGTTACCCCCTTAAATAATGGACCACACCGTACTTCTTGTGGAGTAAATGGCCACAACAGCCTTTATTAAAATGAACTCCAATTTTCCAAAATATAAATAACCATATAAAACCGTATAAATAACCATATATAAATAACCATAAATAACCATAAACATCTGAGTGTAAACATAAATAACCATTGGTTATACCCTCTTATGTTGGTCAGTGACGGGGCTAACACTTATAACACAACCAGTTAAATTAACCTATATATATATGACTATATATATATAACCACCAGGGGGCACTGCAGGATTTAACCGAACCAAGTAGGCCTCCATTTTAACCGCCCGGAGACAAAACCCTATCCCGCAGTGCACACAGAGTAATCATCGAACTTCGATGTACTACACCGGAGGGGCCATCTCATGACGAGCCCCCCACACACTCACCAACTACATAACTGCCACCGTCACTGACCAACCTAAACACCGCCATAGACTGAAAGGGTGACCCCTTACCCTTGAAGGCACCTCCACACCCGCAGGGCCGTATGTATCCCCTCCTGTAGACCCAACGACCACAGGTCGATCCCGACATCCGTCAAGTGGACCCCATCCCTTCTCAAATAGAGGCCCACATTCTTTTCAAGTTCCCTGTGGCGAACCACTAAACCCCCTTGCCATGCCAGGAACCTCCCCACTACCTTATTTACTCGGATCCTCGCCTTGTTAAGGCGGTACACCGATCGAGCCATCCTCCAGGATGTCCTAGCGACCATATCTGACCATACCAGCAGCGTGTCTGGATACGTCTCGTGCAGGTAGGTCAGATCCCTCTTTATATCGGCAATAAGATCCCTCACTGTCCGCACTCCCAAATCGTTCCCGCCCGCGTGTATGACCAGGACCGCCGGTGGCCTGTCCAACCACGCGAATCGTTCTATTTCGGGCACCACCCTATCCCACAACATTCCCGGCCTGCCCAGCCAACGTATGGTGGCCTCTCTCCTAGACACTCCCAACTGCCTCCCACCTGGACTGGCATCCCCTCTCACATATGAGTGCCCCAGGATCCAGACGAGGCGCGGAAGCCCTCCATCTGAAATGACAAACATAGTGTAATTGACCAGCACCATAACTTAACTACTAAGGCCACCATACTAACCATTGCAACTATAACAAACACAGTAACAACTCCTTTTTTCAAACACCCCCTTTTTTTTTTTTTTTTTATATATATCCCCGTCATTCCTGAATCAACAGTGGCCTAACGTAAGTCCGAAATCGCTTCGATTCCCACCTCCCCATTTTTTGCACATCCACCTCATCCAACCCACACCTGGCGGCTTCAGTGGCTGCCCCAATGCGGAAGGAGTGTGAGGCGTAGGCAGACCCCTCTAAACCCATACCATTTAGACATTTCCGCAGAACCGCCCCAAATTGGAATCGTGACAGGTATGATCCATCACTGTGCACCAACAATGGGCCCCCAACTTCCGGTCTCACCCCCATAAACTCACCCACCACTTTTACTGGGCATATAGCACAACCCTGTAACTTATGCAACAAAATCAGCACCCCCACTCCTTTCTGATCAGTCTTAGATTTTCTCAAGCTCACCAACACCCTGTCAGCCAAAACTTCCACGTCCCCCAACATCAAACCTCCCTCCTCTTTTTTTGATGGGCTAACCAACTCTCCAATACGAAATGCCCCAAAAAACGCCAAGGAAAAGGCCGCTGTAAATAATAACCCCTCGTACCCATCCTTGCACACCCCAACCAACTGCTCTCTTAGGGCCAGAACATTGGCAAAAGTAATCGGCCGCCTCTCGTCCCTTGTCCTGTTTGCTTTGCGATACCCTTTTACTGCCTGTTTTACCCAAAAATCTTTTGTCCAATCCACAGTGCCTTGTAACTTGAACAAAAAGGCCAAACCTGCCAACCGTTTTTCAATGGCGGACACCGACCTGCCTTCCTCCATATTCCTGGATACGTAATACAGAACTAATAACCTAAATTGTGACACATCTTGTCCCACTCCCGATTCCGCCCGCAACTCACCCCATTCCTTCCAAACTTTCTGGTATGCCAACCAAGACAACATACTCACCGACTTCTGGATCCATCCCGCTGCTACCCTAGTGCCAAATCCCAGATCCAGGCCGGGCAAGGAACGCCCTCCTGCTGAGCCTCCGGTGCCAGAGTCCTGAATCTGTCCCACTGGAACCGAGACAAAGAATCAGCCAGCGTGTTCTCCACCCCCGGGATGTGTACCGCATAAAGAAAAATATTCAATTGCATGCAGCGCAACACTAGCTGTCGCATCAGCCGAATGACAGGTTGTGAAGACGCCGACATACTATTGATTATTTGTACTACCCCCATATTATCACAATTCAATCTAAGCTTTACATTTTTACAGGCCTTGCCCCACAGCTCCAATGCTACCACCACCGGAAACAATTCCAACAGTGCTAAATTCTTTGTAAACCCCACCTCCCCCCAGGATCGTGGCCATGGTTCCGCACTCCAGCACCCTTGGAAGTACGCCCCGTAACCTGTGGATCCTGCGGCGTCGGTCACTAGCTCAACATCGAAATTGCTAACTGGACCCGACATCCAAACCGACCTCCCATTAAACTCCTGCAAAAACCGATGCCACACCTCCAGATCATCCCTGTGCTCCCTCCGAAGCCGAATATAATGCGTGGGCGCTTTTACCCCTGCCGTGGCCGATGACAATCGTCTACAGAAAATCCTCCCCATAGGAATGATCCTGCATGAAAAATTCAACTTTCCCAACAGGGATTGTAGCGTGCGCAACTGCACTTTCTTGCACCCATGGATCTCCCTAATCTCCTTTTGTAAATCCCTCAACTTCTCTTCGGGTAACCTGCATTCCATAGCCATGGAATCGATCACTATCCCCAAAAAACTCAACTCTGTGCGCGGGCCCTCCGTCTTGTCAGCTGCTAACGGCACCCGAAAACTCTCCGCAATGTGCTGCAACGTGGACAACAGTATCGCACACACATTGGAAGCTGGAGGGCCCACGCAGAGGAAGTCATCCAAGTAATGGATGACGGAATCAATGCCTGTCACATCCCTAACTACCCATTCTAAAAACGAACTAAACGCCTCAAACATGGCGCACGATATGGAACACCCCATGGGCAAACAACGATCGACATAAAATTGGTCTTGCCAACAGCAACCCAGTAAATGAAAACTGTCTGGGTGCACAGGCAGCAGTTGAAATGCGGATTCCACATCTGACTTTGCCATCAGTGCCCCTCGGCCATATCGCCGTACCCATCGCACCGCAGCATCGAATGACGTATACGATACCGTGCATGCCTCTGGGTCAATAAAATCATATACCGATCCCCCCTTTGGGAAGATAAATGATGTATTAAACGAAACTTGTTAGGTTCCTTTTTGGGAACCACCCCAAGCGGTGACACTACCAAGTCCGTTAACGGCTTAGCCACGTACGGCCCCGCTATCCTTCCCAACGCTACCTCCTTGGCTAATTTCTCCGACACAACCTCTGGGTGCAACAATGCTGATCTCAGATTCTTTGCCACCGGAGGAATCTCCGTCAATGTGCACGGAATCCTGAAACCTTCCCTGAACCCCGCACTGATCAAACCCGCTGCCGCCCTGTCAGGGTACATATTTAGGAAAGGCTGCATTCTTACCCACATCACCGGCGTCGTCCCTCTTGTTGCCAGGCTCTCCGGAGCGCTTGCCTTTTTTGA
This sequence comes from Lithobates sylvaticus, assembly GCA_028564925.1. Classification (NCBI taxonomy): domain Eukaryota; kingdom Metazoa; phylum Chordata; class Amphibia; order Anura; family Ranidae; genus Lithobates; species Lithobates sylvaticus. Next base: position 66,682,129 of record CM053032.1, on the reverse strand, counting down.
AGCATCGTGCCAAAGAGTGCCCCCCCCCCCGCAACCTGAACACTCGTGCTTAAACTTGCACGTGTTTCCAAACTTGCAGGCTCCCTCGTTGAACTGCCAACATATTCCAAATTTCTTTCCGGCTGGGGATCCCGAGGAGTGGCTACCCCCAGCCCCCCCTTGAAATGTCTGTGCCGGCGTCTTTGCCGAAGCCATCAACCTCATCCATAAGCTAATGTCCTTATGGTCCCATCGCAATGCTGGGCGAACCGCCCTGCGTTGTCTAAACTGCTCGTCATATCGCAGCCAAGCCGTCCCTCCATAGACCCTATACGCCTCCCCTATAGCGTCCATATAGCAGAATAACGCCGAGCAGTGCTCGGGGTTCTTCTCCCCAATTACCCCGGCCAATATGGCAAACGCTTGCAGCCAGTTTGCAAACGTCTGCGGAATTAGCCGATACCGCCTCTTTTCCTCATCAGCTTTTTTGGTGTCATCCGGTTTTACCCTGTCTAAATTGAATTTCTCCAATGGCAACAGGGAAAAAATCTCCACATACTCACCCTTCCAGATTTTTTCCCTCACCTCCTGTTTTAAAAGGGCCCCCAGCGGACCCTCGAAGCAAACGTAGACTTCACATTTTGCCGCATCTGCCAACCGTACAATGTCGGCCCTTACCACCTGCTCATCCCCGCTCTTCTCTGGCGTACTCACCTGCTCTCCTGTGCCCACCGAAGTCGATACCTCTCCAGCTGTTGTGACCGCAGCCCCGCTTGGGGGGTTCGCTATCCCCCCCGCTTTCTCAAAACGCCCCACCAGGGCCCTCAGGCCCTCCAGCAACTCCTGTACCTGACCCCCCACTGGAGACTCACTCCTAGCCCGCGGTTGGTCATGGCTTGCCACCAGCGAAGCCGGAGGCCCCGACTCACTCCCCCCCACGGGTACAATTCCCAACAAATTCTGTAAAGCAGTTGTAAAAGAACTATTACTACTGGACTTACCGGGCCGTCTTGGCACCTCCACCGGGATTACCGGCCTGACATCCACCGATGCTTGTGGGCGGCTGGGCACCTCTTCTTCTTCGGACAGCTCACCTTCCGACCTGCTGAACTCCTCCTGCTGAGAGAAAGACGCTGTTCCCCTCGGGGAGGGACTCCTGGCCAATTCCCGGCTCCTTCCGTTCACCACCCCCGATGTGGACGCACCCCCCACCACCCCGCTGCCCTGGATCCCCGAGTCCTGGGCAGACAGGCCGGACCCGGCACTGCACCTGCCCACTGTCCTTCTCGCTTCTCCTCCTGGTGGCGTCCGCCTACCCTCCGCTGCGTTGGCCCTTCCGGCGGCCTGTTGAGCTGTGCCAGCGGACATGTGTACCCTGCTGTCCTCCCCCCTCGGCTCGTGCAGAGCTGCTGAGGGTTTTGAAGTCGCACTCCTCCGGGGTGTATTACCCCCCATCCTGGCTGTATTTTCTGCATGAGCTGACCGCCCCCCCCCCTCAACTCGTGCAGAGCTGCTGGGGAGGACGCCGCTGTGGAAGGGGCTGCTGCACTTCCCCCCTGCCCCCTCCTCCCGGCTCCTGCTCGCTGCGACCTCCTTTCTGTCACTTGTCCCCCCGGGCTGTGCTGGAATCCTGGGGCTGGTGGATCCTGTGAAGGCCTTCCACGTGGAGCTGGGGATGTAGCTCCCTGTAGTCCCGAGGCCCCGCCCCCCGCATTGCGCCCCCGCCGTGTGCTCTTCCTGGGGCCTACTGGGGTCTCCATCTGGGCCCTTTTCGCTGGTGGCGTGGATTGGTCCCCCCTAGGGCTTCTGGCTAGTCTGGATGGGCCCGCCACCCCCCCCCCCCGGAGAGTACCTTTCTGGTGCCCTGGCCACCCGGCCCCGTGATCGATCCGATTGCCCGTCCGGTCTGCTGCCTTGTCCTCCTCCATCCCGCACTGCCACGCTCGCTAAAATTGTGGCAACCTGGTCCTGTAGCCACTCTGCTCCGTTCGCCGCCGCCGCGGCCCTCAGCCGCTCCACGAGGTCACGGTCCGCCATTTTGAGAGAGGTGCAGAGGAGCAGTGAAAAAACTGCCTCCTCCTGTGGATTCCGAACGACGAATGTTCCCGCTCGGCCACGCCCCCTTTTTCAAATGCCGCTCCCCGCCGCTTCCTATTGGCTGCCCCCACTAACCACTCCCTGATGTATTCCCTATTGGTGTGTCACTAGTCACACAGTAATGTCCGGCCCTCCCTATATTGCCTTTCACTCCATTCCGTCCGGCCCTCTCTTTCTGGACTCATTGAGGATTTTTTATAACACGTTAACTTATTATTTATTGTGTGATTCATTCAAGTTTATATATCAGTTAATCAGTCACATTTTACTGCTTCCACTTTATATTTGTTTTTGCACTGGGTCACTTTATATAGCCATTGGAAGGCTTACATATTTTGCACATTATTGTTGATTCTATAATTTTAATGTTTGTACAACATTTATACACGCATATAACTCTCTTCACCTACTTTTTTTTTTTTTTTAACTTTTAAAGATTTTTATTAATTTTTCAGGAAATAAACAACAAATGTACAAATACATAGTCTATCTTCTATTTTTCCAGAATAACTGGAATAATTTCAAACCAGCAAAAAGGAAACGTTCTGTAACATATATTGTTGTTAATAAGAAACAATAATAGCTTATATATTCATACTAAATGGATATACTCATAGAACCAGAGAAAAAAAAAAAAAAATATAGAAAATACATCTACCAATAAAATAGACAAGATCAATACTAATAATTCCCTGTTTACCCCTATCGGGAACATACTGTAAACATAGGATACTGGTTCAGCGTAGACCATACAAATGGGGGAAATCAGACTGAAGGGAGTAAGGAAAGGGGGGGGAAAAGGGAGGTGATGGTTGTATGGAAGTTATCATATACATCCGACTAATTTTTAATAATACTTAGGAAAGAGGATGAAGGAAGAGTCGTCTTTCAGGGACCTATTTAGTAGTTTTTAGGGTCTTTCAGAAAATTGGAAGCTCTAGGGTGTCTTATCCAATCGTTCCATTTTTTAAGGAAATTGCATGTGGATCCCTTTTTATGTGCTAACATTATTTCGTGGTGCGCCTGATTATTCAGCCTCAGTATAACATCAGACAGGTTAGGTGCTAGGGAAGATTTCCATAGTTTAGCTATGGTGAGTCTTGCTGCTATGAGAATATTGGCAACTATAGTTCTATGCTGAGAAGGATAGATGTCAAGGTCTATCCCTAGTAAGGCCATTTCGGGTGTGAGTCTTTTCAGATTACCAGTGAGAGATGCTATGAAAGAGGAGACGGATTTCCAAAAGCTAGAAAGGGCTTTACAACTCCATAATGTGTGAAGTAGATTACCTGTATGAGTATCACATCTCCAACATGTAGGGGATGCAGAGGGGAATATTTTACTTAGTCTGTGTGGAGTTAGATACCAACGGTTCAGGATTTTTTGGGCATTTTCCCAGTGTTCAATACACGCTGTTGCGGTGCTATTAGCCTGAAGGGCTTTCTGCCACTGTTCCCATGAGAAGGTTAGAGAAAGATCTTTTTCCCATTTGAGCATATTTGCGGTTTTGGTATGGAGTGGGAAGGAAGAGAGTAATTTATATATATATGAAATGCCCCTTTTTCCCCTGTTATCGTGAGAAAGGAAAAATTCCCATAGTTCACTAGGGATTTCTATACTTTTCCCCGGGTCAAAATTCTTACTAAAGGGCTTGGTGGAGAATTTATTTGTTATCTTATGTTTCTGGTCATTCGGCAGGTGTATAAAGAAATTGAATCCCTGCTCGGCCCAGGATGATGTGTTTATACGTGCTTTGCAATATTCTATTACTCTTAATGGAATTGGTATAAGTGCTGGGGCTTTCATTGATTGTAATTTCGCTAAAGCAAACTTCCATGCTGCCAAAGTGGATTTAATTGTCAAAAAATTTGGTACATTTATTTTGCCTAAGATATGACTGGCCATTGATAGGGAGAAAAGGTCGTGTCCTTTAGTCATTTGCCTTTCAATATTCAACCACAGTTTGTCATTAGAATATTTGAACCAGAATTTCATTTGGTCTAGGAGTGTGGCGTAATAATATAGACGTATATCGGGGAGATTTAATCCCCCTTTATTTTTTGGTGTTGACAAAATAGATAGTGCAATTCTAGGTTTTTTCCCCAACCAGACCAAGCTGCTAAGCTTTGAGTTGATTTGGGTAAAGAATTTCGCTGGTATGGGAATTGGAAGGGAGCAGAAATAATATAGGATCTTCGGGAGGGTTTTCATTTTAAATGCTGCTATTCTTCCTATCCAGGATAGTTGCTTTTTTTTAATTGACTGCATATCTTGATTTATTTGAGTTAGCAGGGAAAGGTAATTGGCTTCATACAGCTTATTTGGAGGGTAGGCAAGTTGAATGCCCAAGTAGGTAATGGAGGGGTTGTCCCAGTTATAGTTAGACTGTTTTCTCAGCTTGGCAACTTGGTCTGGTGGAATGTTCATAGGTAAAATATAACATTTAGTGGGATTAACCTTATAATAAGAAATAGAAGCAAACTTCTCTAGCGTATTAGATACTTCGCTTAGAACATTTTCTGTCGCAGATAAGGATAGAATGACATCATCCGCAAATAAACCTATTTTATGCTCTACTTGGTCTATTTTAATTCCTGTGATTTTGGGGTTGGTTCTAAAAGATATTGCGAGGGGTTCAATAGCTAATGAAAATATGATGGGTGATAAGGGGCACCCCTGTCTGGTTCCATTTGTTAGATTAAAACGTTTAGATAAATTGCCTGCTGTGTATACTCTAGCAGAAGGAGTAGTGTAGAGTGACATTATGGCTTCAAAAATAAATCCCGAAAAAACAAATTTTTTAAGAGTTTCTGCTATATAACCCCAATGCACTCTGTCGAATGCCTTCTCTGCGTCCAAACCAAGAAGCAGGGAAGGCATTCGACCGCGTTCTACAAGACCAAGCAGGTCAATCATTCGTCTGGTGCTATCTGGGCCTTGACGCCCCCTGACAAATCCAACCTGATCCGGTTCAATTAGATAAGGTGTAATTTCTAATAAACGGTTGGCGATGACCTTTGCAAAGATTTTCAAGTCTGAATTGAGAAGTGATATGGGTCTATAATTAATTGGTAATGTTGGGTCCTTTCCTTGTTTCGGGATAGTGACAATAACTGCCTCAAGCATTTCTTTAGGGAATGAGTGATTGGTGACTGCTTGGTTGAATATTTTAGCTAGATAAGGGGTGAGTGTCGTGTCAAACGCCTTATAGTACTCACTGGACAAGCCGTCTGCTCCGGGGGTTTTATGTGGTGGCAGCTTTTGGATAACCTTTTTAATTTCTTCAATAGTTATTGGGTCGTTTAGTTTTCCTAGGGCGCTACTATCTATTGCCGGGATATTAATTTTATTCAGGAATTGGCATATTTCTATCGGATTTGGTTGGATAGTACTGCAATCATCTTTTAAATTGTATAGGCTTTCATAGTAATCGGCAAAGGCATCAGCTATCATTTGTGGGTTATATAGGACATTCCCTGATTTATGGTGGACTATTTTATCTATCTTTTGTTTGTTTTGTTTATGACGTAATTGGGACGCCAGTAGTTTACCCGCTCTATTCCCTTGTGAGTAATAGGTTAGTTTTAGTTTTTTCAAATATTTCTCATGGTTGGAGATCAGTATTGCTCTAAGCTCATTTCTAGTCTCGATTAACCGTTGGAGAAGAGTGGGATTACTGGGGGATATTTTGTGTTCTTTTTCAAGGTCAGCTATTTTACTTAGTAGGTTAGATATTAACCGTGTACGTCTTTTTTTTTCCCTAGAGGCTAACTGGATCAATATACCTCTGATAAACGCCTTATGGGCACACCATACACTAGAAATAGAAACCGTGCCGTCATCATTTATTTTGAAGAATTCCTCCAATCTCTCCCTCATCACTGCCAGAGCCTCCCTTTGAGACAAAATATAGGTGTTGTTTCTCCAGAGTGTACGATTCGAGGTTAGCTGATCTAAATTTATTCTTAATGATATTGGAGCATGGTCAGACCATGTTATATTAAAAATACGGGCATCAGATATTTTTTGGAGGAGGACTCTGTCAGTGATGAAGAGGTCGATTCTAGAATAAGATCTATGCACATTTGAGAAAAAAGTGAAATCCTTTTCCGTTGCGTATAGGCATCTCCACGGATCATGCAGGTCTTCTTGTGAGAAGACATCTTTTATACCTTTCCTGTTGGATAGAGTTCCTCTGGTGGAGTCTAGAAGTGGATCCATCGTTGCATTAAAATCTCTGCAGTAGATGACATTGCCCTTCTGAATCTTCTTCACTATTTTAATAACCTTTTGGAGGAACTGATGGGGATTTCTGTTCGGAGCGTAGATGTTGGCAATCGTTAATATTGAATTTTCAATCTTTGCAACCAAAATAACATATCTGCCTTGACTATCAATTTTGGAGTCGAGGAGTTGAAAAGAAATTGTGTCTTTGATGATCGTCAGAACACCTCTTTTTTTCTTGCTGTTGCAGGAAGCGAATACATGTGGGAATTTCGGGTGGGCAAAATGCGGGGAATTGTCTTTTGCGAAGTGTGATTCTTGGATGCACAGGATATCACTTCCAAATTTCAAGGCATCAGTCCATAGGGCTTTCCTTTTGAATGGGCTGTTGAGGCCCTTCACATTTAGTGAAAGCAAATTCAGATTAGTCATGGTGGGAATAAATGACTTGCGGCTGTAGTGCTTCCATACATAGTAGGGGTTGTTAGCTTTGAGATGGGGAAGATGGATGAGGGGGGAGGGGGGAAGTTAGACTCACAAAAACAAAGAAACTCATAAGAACTCGTGAGTTGGTTCACAACTCTTGTGTGCATTACAACTTGCACTTTTATCGTAGGGACTATAAGTCAAAGAAAAGAGTAAGACCTAGTCTCCCTTTTATACCGTAAACCTGAGGCTCTTATGCATTGATAACTTGCAAGAAAGGAGAGAGAGGAGAATCTCACTCCATCAATGTTTGACCAGCGGGTATTTCAGCCATGAGCGACATTCCATGCAGAAGTCAGTTTCTCTACTGTGGCTTTAATAGATGAGTTGGTTTCTTCATTTATAAGCAGGCCCCATTTTCCTAGTGTTTTGAGACCCTCTTCCAGTGTGTGGATTGAATGTGACACATTGTTTCTTTCTACAATCAATTTGGTCGGGAAACCCCATTTGTAGATAATCTTATGATTTCGTAACATTTTTGTGATCGAATTCAAATTTTTGCATGCCAGGATAGTAGCTTGGGACAGGTCTGAATACAGGGTGATCCCTGCATATGGGTCTGGTAATGGTGCATTTTTCCTTGCGAATTGCATCAGCGCATCTTTTGTTTGGAAAAAGTGGATTTTGGCGATCACATCTCTTGGGAGTTTTTCGGGGATATACGATGGTTTGGGTAGTCTGTGGGCTCTGTCAATGACTAAATCCTGGTTTTGTAGTGAGGGGATAAGATCCGTGAACATTTTTTGCAAAAACTTTCTTAGATCAATATTTTTGACATTTTCCGGAATACCGCGGAATTTGATATTATTTCTTCTGGCCCTGTCTTCAAGGTCTGTGACTTTAAGTTTTAGCTGTCTGACTTCGTCTTCAAGTACAAAATGGTCGTCCACCAGCTCATTATGCGCATCAGAAAAATCAGTCAATTTATTTTCAATGTAATCCACTCTTTCTCCTAAGTTATCTATTTCTCGCTTAGATTTTTGTATAAATGATTTCATGTCATGTTGAATAGCCCCTCTTAATGATTTCAACATTTCTTTCATGTCAGAGTCACTTAAAGCTTTCCCTGTAGTAGGGAAAGAGTCCAGCTTATCATCAAAAGGGTTAAATTCTGCTTCTGTTTCCTCATCTATATCTATTTCACTTACTTTGTCTTCTTCAGTGTCAATTTTCCTCTTTTGTTTAGGAGGGCTGGTGACATCAGGTTGGAATGCCTCTTGCTCCATAGATAGTGGCTGTGGCTGCAGTTCCTGTGTCTCCCTCCTCACAGCGCGGGCTGCCTGCTTGTCTGTGTGTGTGAGGGAGGGAGGGGGAGCGCCATTTTTTTTCCTCAGAGCGCTGGTCTGTCTGTAACATATGTCAACTTTGTGGGGTTTTTCCCGCAAAACCCGCTTCTCCATGGCTGGGGTAAGGGTCACTGTGAATTCTGCTGTACCTCTGAGTCCTCGGACTCGGTTATAGTCGCCGCTAGCCGCTTCGGGAGATATACAGAGCAGGAGCTCTAGCAAAAGACGGCCATCCCGCTCCGCCTCTCTTCACCTACTTTTAATAGACTGTATTTACAGTTTTACACACATTGGTCACTGGATGTTTATGTATTATTCACTTATCTTATTCATAGAGTCTTTGCTCTCACTATTCACCATTTGAACAGTGCCATCATCCCTTATTTGCTTTTATCATACATCTATTACCTGAAGCTGTGGTCTCAGACACTGACCTGTTGTGGTCACCATTTCGCCAACTTCCTGAACCTCGGAATCAACACCCTCATGTTGTGTGCCGAGTTGTTCCCCTTCTTCATTCGGTGTGGGGTTCCTGGTGTCCTCATATGTCCCGATTCTTTTCTCCCCTATGTGAATCCAAAAATGGTATACTTAGCAGACAGATATTTGAGGCGAGAAATGGTAATATGAAACATTGCTTGGAAATGTCGTCCAATTGTCTGTTTTGGCAGAGTTCCAAGCTGAAGACATGATTTTTTCCCTTCTTTAAAGCTGGAATACTTACCTGTTTTGTGCAAGTTTCACACATGGAGAGACCCCTAATATCCATTGGAGCACCTGCGTGGGACACCATAAAAAGGTTGTTCTGATGTCCCACACTAGTGCTACTGCATCCAGATGTGTAAACAGCTGCTGAGTGTCCTCTCCTTACACTGAATCTAGTTTGCATTTCATTAGTTACAAACACATCTAGACAATAATATACTAGACTTCTTTTCATACAAATAGGCATTAACAAAGGTAGTTAACCTGCATCTGCCAAAAACGTTGTATTAGTGGTCGAACGAACAAAGTTTACTACGAACGATTACTGTGCCCACGAACCTCAAACTTGCCATTTTAAACTGTACAACAGTAAAGAAAAGCACATGGAGCAGCATTAAAGTAATAATAATAATAGGAACACACGACAAATATTTACTTTTTAGAAGCACTTGGTCCTTCTATACTGATCGTGCTCCCTCAATTTCAGGTCTGACCAGCGTTTCCTCAATTGCTCCTTGGATCGTCGTACCCCAAAATTCCTGTGCAGACTTCTCACAACTTTAGTCATGATCTTGGTCTTTCTCACATTGGGTGAGAAATGGTCCATACTTCCCATCATAGTCTGCCCTCTTCAAGATGTCCACCATCTCCACCATCTCTACAAAGGACATATTTGAGACCTTATATCTCCTCCTGGATCTGGAAATGCCTTGCTCCGGGCTTTTGTCATTGCTGCTCTCTGCACGCACCTGCTGTGTCTCCACCATGTGCTCTCCCACTGCCCGAAAGAGAAAAGGCGGGGAATACACTAGAAAGAAGGACAGGGGCGGAGTTTTACGCATGCGCAGTCAATATAAAGCATAACACACGGGCGTCGTACATACGATCTGTGAGTGGAGGATGGAGGATTGTAAGCATTGATCGTGCAAACGAAGGTACAATTTTAACTTGGGGCATCAGTGGTTAGTGGCCTATACTGCTTTAGAGATTGAGGCCTATATTAGGACAAGATTAGGAATGTTTAGCTTGACATTAGGGTTTGTCTTGTGTTGTGTCTTGCAGAGAAAATGACCCGGACTTCCTGCCCAAATTCCTGGACATGTACAGGGAGCTGCCATGTCTCATCAACTATTTGAAGGCCAAAATTGGTAGCCTGAGAAGCACATATAATAGGGAGCGCAAAAATGTCCAGGATTCCATGAGATCAGGAGCAGCAGCAAATGACGTATATGTACCCAGGCTCTGGTACGACGACAGACTGCATTTTTTGTCAGACCAGAGTGAACCCAGGCCATCACTATCTACACTTCTTTCCACACTTCCTTCCATACTTCCTTCAACATCAGATGAGGCTCCTGAAGTCCAACCTGGGCCTTCCACCCAGGAAGATGTGGAGGAGCCCAGATTGAGCCAGGTATAGCATTTTGAACATATTTCTTGTCAAAAATGTAATGATGTTAACTAGATGTTATTGATCACTAATTTCTGATTTAACAAAGTGGTTTACATATCAATAGACAGTAGTGGCCAAAAATGATTGGGACAAGAATGAAAAATGCTGGGGTCAGAATAATAGTCTTTTCTATTTGTTAACATTCAATTTGCAACAGTCATGAGCTCAAAATTGTGTGTGATTGATGAACATAAAAACTAAAACTTTGTAAAATTTTCATACACAGGAAAGTCTCATCCAGGAAGAGGCCGTGGCAAGCAGCCTGACCGAATCCCAGGTTCCTCCCATCTGCCTTCCAACCAAAAGGACCAGGAAGGCAAGGAACCTGGAGGAGTCAGCAACTACTTTAATTCGCCAGGCTACTGCAGGACTAACAACAACCCCCGAATCGTTTGGCTGTCTGGCAGCAAGTAAACTGGAATGCCAAGCTGGAATGCCAACGCCTCATCTGTGAGGAGATCATTCTTCAGGCCCTAAACAAGGGGATGAGGGGCCAAGTCACCATATTACTCCTCCAGCAACACCACCACCACCTTCAGCAACAACACCACCCAACCCACCACAGCAGCATGGAAGTAAGCGTGGAAGGAAGTGTTGAGAGTGATGAACTGGGTTTGGTGTGGTCTGGCAAAAGACACAGGCTGTTGTAAGACCACAGCGTTGGGACATATATGTCATCTGCTGCTGCTCCCGATCTCTCGGAGTCCTGGACCGTATTGTGCTCCCTATTAAATGGACTCCTCAGGTTACCAATTTTGACAGTCAAATAATTGATGTCTGCCCTGGGGTACAAAGGCTTCACCAATTCCAACTGTTTCTCCAGCGTCGCCTTCCTCTTTATTTTGTTAGGACCCCTATTAATTAATTATGTCAAAAAAAAATTTTGACAAATACTTGGCTATGTGTTTTACTTCAAAAAGGACAATTTGTTTGTGAGTAGGCAGGTACATTAACCACCTCAATACAGGGCATTTTCACCCCCTTCCTGACCAAGCCATTTTTCAGCTTTCAGCGCTGTCACACTTTGAATGACAATTGCGCGGTCATACAACACTGTATACAGATGAAATTGTTATCATTTTGTCCCCACAAATAGAGCTTTATTTTTGATCACCTCTGCGTTTTTTATTGTTTGCGCTATAAACAAAAGAAGAGTGACAAGTTTAAAAAAATATATATATTTTTTACTTTTTGCTATACTAAATATCCCCAAAAAATATATAAAAAAAACATTTTTTTTCCTCAGTTTAGGCCAATATGTATTCTTTTACATATTTTTGGTAAAAAAAATCGCAATAAGCATATATTGATTTGTTTGTACAAAAGGTATAGCGCCTACAAAATAGAGGATAGATCTATAGCATTTTTAACTAGTAATGGCGGCGCTCTGCGATTTTTATCGTGACTGCGATATTGTGGCGGACATATCGGACACTTTTGACACATTTTTGGGACCATTCACATTTATACAGCGATCCGTGCTATAAAAAATGCATTGATTACTGTATAAATGTGACTGGCAGGGAAGGGGTTAAGACTAGGGGGGCGCTGAAGGGGTTAATATGTTGCAGCCAATTCGCAAAAGTGCGCAGTATCAGCCTATACCGCCGCTTCTCCTCATCCTCCTTCTTAGAACTATCTGGTTTTACCCTATCGAGATTACATTTTTCTAACGGGAGCAGCGAGAAAATTTCCACATACTCACCTTTGCATATCTTCTCGCATACCTCATTTCAAATGCGCTCCCAGCGGGCCCTCAAAGCACACGTATACCTCACACCTCGCCGCATAAGCGATCCTGACCATGTCGGTCCTTGCCGCCAACTCCTTGTCGCCCTTCTCTGCCACCTTTGTCCGCAACTACCCCCTCCCCCGATTGTTCAGCTTCCGGAGTTACAGAGGGGGCCCATACCCCAGAACCCCCGGACCTCTTCTCGGAGGTCCCAACCCCCTTGCCGCCCACGGGCAACTTGGCTATGTTGTCCATGTCCTTCCCCAAATTTGCCCACCAGAGCCCTCAGCCCCTCTAACAAATCCTTCATCTGTGCCGCGGGCCCAGCCACATCAGGGACGTTCCCCGACGTTCCTCTTGTACCTGTGCCAGGCACCATGGGCTCCCCGGTGCCCACCTGCACAACCCCCAACAAATCTTGTAAAGCATTAGACAATGAAAGTGTACTGTTAGACTCACCAAGCTGACCGGGAGGTCTCCCCACAGCCGGTCTGCTGCTCTCCCTCGCTGGCACCTGCGGCTCCTCATCGTCTGAGATCTCACCTTCCGACCTCTCCTCTCGTTCGCGGTCTGATGATCCTGCCAGCCCCCCAGGTGAAGGGACCCCGGAGGCCGTGTCCCCAGGCGGTGAAGTGCCTTGCCTTCTTGCCAGCGCACTATCCGACTCAGACCGGCGGCGCGAACCAGACCTGAAAGCCTCCCGATAACGGCCGCATCTGCCTGCCGAGTGACCTTCCGGTGGGCCCCGCCCCCTCGCCGTCTGCGACTGTCCCCCGTGATGCCTGGCTGCACTTGAGGTCCCTCCGCTTGGCTCCCCGTCAGTCGTGACCATCCCGCCGGCGTTGCTGGTACCAGGTGGGGAAACAGCGCCATGCCGACCTGTGGCCCCGCCCCCGCGATAGGCCGGCGACGTTCGGACCGCCCGAGGCCTGTTTTGTCCCACTGCACCCGTTTCGCCGGAGGGGCCGATCCGTCCTCCCCTGGGCTCCGGATGACACGAGGTGGCCGAGGAGAAGGCCCAGGAGAAAAACGCGCTGGAGGCCGGGACCTCCCCGCACGCTGCTGCCGTTCGCTGTCCCGCGATCCCTTGCCCTCCTTCACCGTCAGTGCCCACACTTACCTTTGAAGCCATGCCGACCCCTTCACCGCCGCGGCCCTCCGCAAAGTGTCCAGTAGGGATGGGCCCGGTGCTCGATTCGAACCCACGTTCAAATCGAGCACAGGGCGTTCGCCCGCTCGGCGAGCCCAGAACTATTTGGGCCGTTCGCATCACATTCGTGTGATGCGAGCGGCCCGCAATGCATTGCGGCCGGCGCAGTGCATTGCTGGCTGATGATTGGCCAAGCATGCACTGTGAGCCCGCATGCTTGGCCAATCACAGCGCCGGAAACTAGGAGAGCAATAATTGGCTACAGGCAGGACGCCTGTAGCCAATTAAAGCTCAGGGGCTTTAGTACACGACCCACTCTATAAAAGGCCGCCACGCCTTCGGCCCAGGGCACATGTGTTCCGGCTTTTAGGAGAGCAGTCTGCTGATTGATTTTCTTCTTTGCTAAACCATTGACCTGAGTCATTCAAATCATTACTGATCATTGCTGCTGATTGCACAGAGTGTGATATTATCTGCTGCTGGGGATTAGTCTGGTGTGTGCGTGCTGTTAGTACAGCATTGCAGTAGCACCAATCGCAGTGCTGTTAGAACAGCATTGCACCCCAACTTCTGTCCCAACCTTCTGTCCCATCCCAGGCAGGGATTTATAGGAGCCATATTGTGTTTGTGTCAGCACACATAGGAGCTAGTGTTTCCTTTGTGAGCACACATAGGACCTATATTTTCTTGTCAGCACACATAGTACCTATAGTGTGTTTGTGTCAGAACCCATAGGACTTATAGTGTGTTGTGAGCACACATAGGACCTATATTTTCTTGTCAGCACACATAGTACCTATAGTGTGTTTGTGTCAGCACCCATAGGACTTATAGTGTGTTGTGAGCACACATAGGACCTATATTTTCTTGTCAGCACACATAGTACCTATAGTGTGTTTGTGTCAGCACCCATAGGACTTATAGTGTGTTGTGAGCACACATAGGACCTATATTTTCTTGTCAGCACACATAGTACCTATAGTGTGTTTGTGTCAGCACCCATAGGACTTATAGTGTGTTGTGAGCACACATAGGACCTATATTTTCTTGTCAGCACACATAGTACCTATAGTGTGTTTGTGTCAGCACCCATAGGACTTATAGTGTGTTGTGAGCACACATAGGACCTATATTTTCTTGTCAGGACACATAGTACCTATAGTGTGTTTGTGTCAGCACCCATAGGACTTATAGTGTGTTGTGAGCACACATAGGACCTATATTTTCTTGTCAGCACACATAGTACCTATAGTGTGTTTGTGTCAGCACCCATAGGACTTATAGTGTGTTGTGAGCACTCATAGGACCTATATTTTCTTGTCAGCACACATAGTACCTATAGTGTGTTTGTGTCAGGAACCATAGGACTTATAGTGTGTTGTGAACACACATACGACCTATATTTTCAATATTTGTCTCAAGCGTATCTCGCGTGGCCAAAACATCAGTCGCTTGGGCACCACAAGCATGAGCAGACATATGTCGACCTGCCATGCAGCTCGTTGGCAAGCGCACATTAAAGACCCACACCAAAGAACAAAGCGGACCTCTCCTTGCTCCTCATCAGCTGGGATCTCCATCCCCACTATATCTTCAGTCCTCAGGCAGGAAGTTCTGAGTGAGAGGTGAGTCGGGAGGAAGTAGAGAGGAGACCTTGCTGGAAGTGGCAGCAGATGAGTGAGGCACATTCCGTGTACCATCTGGGGCACCCCCCCTCCCCTGCATCTGAGGGTCTGGCTGTATCCACTGGAGGGAGCTATCGGACCAGGACCCGCTCTGGATTTCTAACCAGGAGGAGCATCTGACATCCATATCTGAATGCTGTTTACCCCTGCAGGGGTACCTACGTCTGGTGAGTGAGGAAACTTGGGGGGCAGCACATAGTCACCTATCACTGCCTGAAGCACTACAAGTCACCGGTTGAATTATCGTTACAGTGTCACTCACATACCCATACCCACTCATCTATATATTCCCTGCTGCTCTTTACGTGGGCTCTCCCTTGGATTTGGACTTTCTTTATATATATATATTTTTTATTCTTTTCACTTTTTTTATTTGAAGCCGTTTTTGGGGTTTTTTTCACCATTTTTTATATTTATATTTTTTCTGTTTCACTATTGGGACTGTCATTTACGTTTTGGCCCTCTCGTTCTCTGGGCTAATAGTGTCTTACTTACTGTTAAGGTTTGCACTTTTTAAGGTATATGGTAATAGTGGCACTGGCCACAATTAACATGTATTAACGTCACTATTATGGATGGGCCCGGTGCTCGATGCGAACCCATGTTCGCATCGAGCACCGGGCGTTCGCTCACTCGGCGAGCCCAGAACTATTTTGGCCGCTCGCATCACATTCGTGTGATGCGAGCGGCCCCGCAATGCATTGCGGCCGGCGCGGCCGGCGCAGTGCATTGCTGGCTGATGATTGGCCAAGCATGCACTGTGACCCCGCATGCTTGGCCAATCACAGCACCGGAAACTCGGAGAGACATAATTGGCTACAGGCAGGACGCCTGTAGCCAATTACAGCTCAGGGGCTTTAGTACACGCCCCACCATTTAAAAGGCCGCCAAGCCATCGGCGCCGGTCACATGAGTTCCAGCTTTAGGAGAGATCATGCTGATTCTGTGTCTTTGCTAGATTCATTCATATAGAAAGATTTGCTCTACTTTGCTAAACCATTGGCTATTTATTTGCTAAACCATTGCTACCTGTCATTGATCGTCCATTTCTGCTGGTTAGTGTGTTTTTAGCTGCTGCTGGGGATTAGTCTGGTGCGTGTTTTACTGTTAGTACAGTATTTCAGTAGTACCAACCGCAGTGCTGTTAGCACAGCATTGCACCCCAAAAGCACCCATAGGACTTCTAGTGTGTTAGTGGCAGCAAACAGAGCTCCTATATTTTCTTCCCAGAAGCACCCATAGGACTTCTACTGTGTTAGTGGCATCACACAGAGTTCCTATATTTTCTTCCCAGAAGCACCCATAGGACTTGTACTGTGTTAGTGGCATCACACAGAGTTCCTATATTTTCTTCCCAGAAGCACCCATAGGACTTCTACTGTGTTAGTGGCATCACACAGAGTTCCTATATTTTCTTCCCAGAAGCACCCATAGGACTTGTACTGTGTTAGTGGCATCACACAGAGTTCCTATATTTTCTTCCCAGAAGCACCCATAGGACTTCTACTGTGTTAGTGGCATCACACAGAGTTCCTATATTTTCTTCCCAGAAGCACCCATAGGACTTGTACTGTGTTAGTGGCATCACACAGAGTTCCTATATTTTCTTCCCAGAAGCACCCATAGGACTTGTACTGTGTTAGTGGCATCACACAGAGTTCCTATATGTTCTTCCCAGAAGCACCCATAGGACTTCTAGTGTGTTAGTGGCAGCAAACAGAGCTCCTATATTTTCTTCCCAGAAGCACCCATAGGACTTCTACTGTGTTAGTGGCATCACACAGAGTTCCTATATTTTCTTCCCAGAAGCACCCATAGGACTTCTACTGTGTTAGTGGCATCACACAGAGTTCCTATATTTTCTTCCCAGAAGCACCCATAGGACTTGTACTGTGTTAGTGGCATCACACAGAGTTCCTATATTTTCTTCCCAGAAGCACCCATAGGACTTCTACTGTGTTAGTGGCATCACACAGAGTTCCTATATTTTCTTCCCAGAAGCACCCATAGGACTTGTACTGTGTTAGTGGCATCACACAGAGTTCCTATATTTTCTTCCCAGAAGCACCCATAGGACTTGTACTGTGTTAGTGGCATCACACAGAGTTCCTATATGTTCTTCCCAGAAGCACCCATAGGACTTGTACTGTGTTAGTGGCATCACACAGAGTTCCTATATTTTCTTCCCAGAAGCACCCATAGGACTTCTACTGTGTTAGTGGCATCACACAGAGTTCCTATATTTCTTCCCAGAAGCACCCATAGGACTTGTACTGTGTTAGTGGCATCACACAGAGTTCCTATATTTTCTTCCCAGAAGCACCCATAGGACTTGTACTGTGTTAGTGGCATCACACAGAGTCCCTATATTTTCTTCCCAGAAGCACCCATATGACTTGTACTGTGTTAGTGGCATCACACAGAGTTCCTATATTTTCTTCCCAGAAGCACCCATAGGACTTGTACTGTGTTAGTGGCATCACACAGAGTTCCTATATTTTCTTCCCAGAAGCACCCATAGGACTTCTACTGTGTTAGTGGCATCACACAGAGTTCCTATATTTTCTTCCCAGAAGCACCCATAGGACTTCTACTGTGTTAGTGGCATCACACAGAGATCCCATATTTTCTTCCCAGAAGCACCCATAGGACTTCTAGTGTGTTAGTGGCATCACACAGAGCTCCCATATTTTCTTCCCAGAAGCACCCATAGGACTTCTACTGTGTTAGTGGCATCACACAGAGTTCCTATATTTTCTTCCCAGAAGCACCCATAGGACTTGTACTGTGTTAGTGGCATCACACAGAGTTCCTATATTTTCTTCCCAGAAGCACCCATAGGACTTGTACTGTGTTAGTGGCATCACACAGAGTTCCTATATTTTCTTCCCAGAAGCACCCATACGCGCGCGTCTTTGTTTTCGGCAGCTGGACATGTGGAGCCGCATCATGCTGACGGCTTGGTAGAATGGATGACCAAGCCCTCCTCATCCTCCTCATCCACTCTCACCCAGGCTCAGGGTGCGGGGTCCCCCTTAATATCCATACAAGACCCAAAGGGGCTGGGGTGGGGGGGGGGGGGGTTGATGGGGTAGCCATGCCATTTTTCTCAAGGATTTTCAGCCATATGGCGGCCAGGACAAGACATGACATTAAAGCCGCAAGTGGTTTTGAATGGCTTCTTTTTTTCCTTTACAAATGTCATTTTGTGCAAGGACAGTTCTAAACACGGGAAACACATGCCACTTCACAGGCATACTTTAGACACCCCCAGGTACCATATTTAAAGGAAAATTTTACTTTTTTTTTTTTCACTTTATGCATCATTAAAATGACTGCTCCCGAAAAAACGTTAGTTTTTAAAAGTTCTTTTTGCATTGATATATGTCCCCTGGGGCAGGACCCGGGTCCCCAAACCTGTTTTGTGACATTAACATGCATATTGGCCGTTGTAATTAGCACTTTTGATTTCGAACGTTCGCGTCCATTATAACGTATAGGGTTCGAAAATTTGCGCGAACTTTCGGTCGGTTCGAAGGTTCTGGTGCGAACCGAACCCGGGGGTGTTCGGCTCATCCCTAGTCACTATAATAATTAGTATGGATGCATTGGCGGATGCATAGAGGATACATGTCAGTTGGTGGCTGCTACTTCCTCCTCTGTTTGCATCTTATTAATGCACTTAATTAGCCACATATCCACAATTATATTTATTGTTTTATTTATTGTTTTGTTTACGCTTATTAGCATTGTGTATTTACAGATTGGACAATTTAGGGGTGTTTTTACCCTATTCACATCACAGCTTATCTAATCTGGTGCTTTAGCAGGATTAACACGGTGGAACACTTTTAGGCACACTTCACCTTATATCCTCTTAGGTTCACTACACGTATCATTCAAAGGTAGCGCCATTTGTCTTTTAATTTTTGTATTTTTATTTTCATTTAAAATTACCCTCTAGGGGGTTAATTTTTTCTGGACAGGCCGCACACCTAATACCTATTCCTAAGCGCGGAGCCCTTCCCTAATTTATAGTGTGTTTGTGTCAGCACCCATAGGACTTATAGTGTGTTGTGAGCACACATAGGACCTATATTTTCTTGTCAGCACACATAGTACCTATAGTGTGTTTGTGTCAGCACCCATAGGACTTATAGTGTGTTGTGAACACACATAGGACCTATATTTTCTTGTCAGCACACATAGTACCTATAGTGTGTTTGTGTCAGCACCCATAGGACTTATAGTGTGTTGTGAGCACACATAGGACCTATATTTTCTTGTCAGCACACATAGTACCTATAGTGTGTTTGTGTCAGCACCCATAGGACTTATAGTGTGTTGTGAGCACACATAGGACCTATATTTTCTTGTCAGCAAACATAGTACTTATAGTATGTTTGTGTCAGCACCCATAGGACTTATAGTGTGTTGTGAGCACTCATAGGACCTATATTTTCTTGTCAGCACACATAGTACCTATAGTGTGTTTGTGTCAGGAACCATAGGACTTATAGTGTGTTGTGAGCACACATACGACCTATATTTTCAATATTTGTCTCAAGCGTATCTCGCGTGGCCAAAACATCAGTCGCTTGGGCACCACAAGCATGAGCAGACATATGTCGACCTGCCATGCAGCTCGTTGGCAAGCGCACATTAAAGACCCACACCAAAGAACAAAGCGGACATCTCCTTGCTCCTCATCAGCTGGGATCTCCATCCCCACTATATCTTCAGTCCTCTCTGAAAGCTGCTCTGAGAGGACTGAAGGTGTAGAATTAGGTGTGTCACAACCAAGTACTTGCAGTACACCGACGTCCGATTGTAGCAGGCAAATTTCCCTGCCCCAGCTGCTGGACCGTCGAAAGAAGTATACTCCCAGCCATCCACATGCCCAGCGGTTGAATGCTAGCTTGGCTAAATTGCTAGCACTTCCACTGCTGCCTTTTCAGTTGGTAGACTCGGCCCCCTTCCGTGAGTTTGTTCAATGTGCGGTTCCTCAGTGGCAGGTTCCCAAACGCCACTTTTTCTCATGGAAGGCGATTCTGTCTCTCTACCGGCATGTGGAAGGCAATGTCCATGCCTCGCTGGACAGGGCAGTCAGCAGTAAGGTGCATATTACCGCTGACTCATGGTCCAGCAGGCATGGACAGGGACGTTATCTGTCTTTCACGGCCCATTGGGTCACTCTATTGGCAGCTGGGAGGGATGCAGGACAAGGTGCAGTAGTGTTGGAGGTTGTTCCGCCACCACGCCTCCAAAATGCTACTACTGGTTGTGACACACCTCTCTCCTCCACCCCCTCCTCTTCTTCTTCCTCCATGGCCTCTTCGAGTGCTTTGTCCTCGGAACCAGCGGTGCTCCGTAGGCGTACAAGGGGCTACGCGAGTACGCAGGCAAAAAAATGCCATGCCGTGCTTGCGCTGGTGTGTTTGGGGGACAGGAGCCACACTGGGGCAGAGGTTCTGGCAGCTCTGCAGGGGCAGGCCGAGAGGTGGTTGACGCCACGCCAGCTTAAGCCAGGAATGGTGGTTTCTGACAATGACACCAACCTCCTCTCCGCCTTGCGACAGGGGCAGCTCACCCATGTGCCCTGTATGGCTCACGTCCTCAACCTGGTGGTGCAGCGGTTCTTGGGCAGGTACCCAGGCTTACAGGATGTCCTGAGGCAGGCCAGGAAAGTCTGTGTGCATTTCCGCCGATCGTATAATGCCAGTGTTCGGCTGGCTGAGCTGCAAAAGGAGCTGAACCTGCCCAAGAACCGCCTAATATGTGACATGCCCACCAGGTGGAACTCAACGTTGGCCATGCTGCAGCGACTGCACACGCAGCAGAGGGACATCAATGAGTACCTTTGCGACTAAGGCACCAGGACAGGGTCAGGGGAGCTTGGCTTTTTTTCCCCACGCCAGTGGAGCATGATCAGGGATGCATGCACTGTCCTCTCACCATTTGAGGAGGCCACGAGGATGGTGAGCAGTGACAGTGCATGCATCAGTGACACTGTACCTCTTGTCCACCTGTTGGAGCATACGCTGCGTGGGATAATGGACAGGGCACTTGAGGCAGAACAGAGGCAGGAAGAGGAGGACTTCCTTGCCTCTCAAGGCCCCCTTTATCCAGACAGTGTTCCTTCTGTCCCACCCATCACACAGGAAGAGGAGGAGGAGGAGGATTGTGTGAGCATGGAGGTGGAGCCTGGCACTCAGCATCAGCAGCAGCAGTCTTTTAGGGATGATGTACAGTCCCAACAAACCAGTGGATTTGTACGTGGCTGGGAGGAGGTGGCTGGCGATCATGTCGTCCTCAGTGACCCAGAAGACTCCGGACCGAATGCCTCAGCTAACCTACGTTGCATGGCCTCCCTGATCCTGCAAAGCCTGCGGTAGGATCCTCATATTCTTCGGATTAAGGAGAGGGACCATTACTGGCTGGCCACTCTCCTTGATCCACGGTACAAGGGTAAGGTGGAGGATGAGACATCTCAGGGAGGCCTTGCAGAAAGGTCTGTGCAACGCGTTCCCAGAAACTGGGAGGTTACAAACTCCTGGTCCTGGACGACGAGTTGCTGAGGCTTCGGTCAGTAGCAGAAGGAGCGGTGGGTAAGGTGGACGTCTGACCGATGCGTTCAGACAATTTTTTAGTCCGCAGCCCCAAGGTATGATCGTTTCCAGCAACCATCGCCAGCGTCTGATATACATGGTGCAGGAATACCTAGGGGCAAGGTCAGACTTGGACACCTTTCCCACCGAAAATCCTCTGGCTTACTGGGTCTTGAGGATGGATCACTGGCCAGAGCTTGCACAGTATGCAATTGAGCTACTGGCCTGTCCTGCATCCAGCGTTCTTTCCGAACGCACATTCAGTGCTGCTGGAGGATTTGTCACGGATCACAGGGTGCGCCTGTCCACTGACTCGGTTGATCGACTGACCTTCATAAAAATGAATCAGTCTTGGATCACCACCAGCTACCAGGCACCTGAAGCGGATATAACTGAATAATTTATAATATCACATCCCTTCAAGACTGCCTATGCTGATGCTGAGTGACTGTCCTGTTATGTTCACTGACTATCCTCTTCCTCCTCCTCAATGATCCATTCCTTGATAGCTTGCAAGAACATTTTTGTTTCTGGGTGCCACCACACCAGTGCCTAAGACACAAGTTTTCAGCCCCTGTATAACAGGGGCGTGTAATTACAATTTTTTTTAAAAATGCTTCGCAACAGGTGTGACTGCTGTGCTCCAAGTACAGTATCTGTGAGGGGTTGCAGTGTTGTGGCACCAGCACCGTTGCCTAAGGCACAATTTTTCAGCCCCTGTTTAACAGGGGCGTGTAATTACAATTTTTTAAGCAATGCTTCGCAACATGTCTGACTGCTGTGCTCCAAGTACAGTATCTGTGAGGGGTGGCAGTGTTGTGGCACCAGCACCAGTGCCTAAGGCACAATTTTTCAGCCCCTGTTGGGGCGTGTAATTACAATTTTTAGGCAATGCTTTGCAACAGGTCTCATTGCTGTGATCCAAGTACAGTATCTGTGAGGGGTTGCAGTGTTGTGGCACCAGCACCAGTGCCTAAGGCACAATTTTTCAGCCCCTGTTGGGGCGTGTAATTACAAGTTTTAGGCAATGCTTTGCAACAGGTCTCATTGCTGTGCTTCAAGTACAGTATCTGTGAGGGGTTGCAGTGTTGTGGCACCAGCACCAGGGCCTAAGGCACAATTTTCCAGCCCCTGTTGGGGCGTGTAATTACAATTTTTAGGCAATGCTTTGCAACAGGTCTCATTGCTGTGCTCAGAGTACAGTATTTGTGAGGGGTTGCAGTGTTGTGGCACCAGCACCAGGGCCTAAGGCACAATTTTCCAGCCCCTGTTGGGGCGTGTAATTACAATTTTTAGGCAATGCTTTGCAACAGGTCTCATTGCTGTGCTCAGAGTACAGTATCTGTGAGGGGTTGCAGTGTTGTGGCACCAGCACCAGTGCCTAAGGCACAATTTTTCAGCCCCTGTTTAACAGGGGCGTGTAATTACAAGTTTTTAAGCAATGCTTTGCAACATGTCTGACTGCTGTGCTCCAAGTACAGTATTTGTGAGGGGTTGCAGTGCTGTGGCACCAGCACCAGTGCCTAAGGCCCAATTTTCCAGCCACTGTTGGGGCGTGTAATTACAATTTTAAGGCAATGCTTAGCAACAGGTCTCATTGCTGTGCTCCAAGTACAGTATCTGTGAGGGGTTGCAGTGTTGTGGCATCAGCACCAATGCCTAAGGCACAATTTTTCAGCACCTGTTTAACAGGGGCGTGTAATTACAAGTTTTTAAGCAATGCTTCGCAACACGTCTGACTGCTGTGCTCCAACTACAGTATCTGTGAGGGGTTGCAGTGTTGTGGCACCAGCACCAGTGCCTAAGGCACAATTTTTCAGCCCCTGTTTAACAGGGGCGTGTAATTACAAGTTTTTAAGCAATGCTTTGCAACATGTCTGACTGCTGTGCTCCAAGTACAGTATCTGTGAGGGGTTGCAGTGTTGTGGCACCAGCACCAGTGCCTAAGGCACAATTTTTCAGCCCCTGTTGGGGCATGTAATTACAATTTTTAGGCAATGCTTCGCAACAGGTCTCATTGCTGTGCTCCAAGTACAGTATCTGTGAGGGGTTGCAGTGTTGTGGCACCAGCACCAGTGCCTAAGGCACAATTTTTCAGCCCCTGTGTAACAGGGGCGTGTAATTACAATATTTTAAAAAAATGCTTCGCAACAGGTGTGACTGCTGTGCTCCAAGTACAGTATCTGTGAGGGGTTGCAGTGTTGTGGCACCAGCACCGTTGCCTAAGGCACAATTTTTCAGCCCTGTTTAACAGGGGCGTGTAATTACAATTTTTTTTAAAAATTCTTCGCAACAGGTGTGACTGCTGTGCTCCAAGTACAGTATCTGTGAGGGGTTGCAGTGTTGTGGCACCAGCACCGTGGCCTAAGGCACAATTTTCAGCCCCTGTTTAACAGGGGCGTGTAATTACAATTTTTTAAGCAATGCTTCGCAACATGTCTGACTGCTGTGCTCCAAGTACAGTATCTGTGAGGGGTGGCAGTGTTGTGGCACCAGCACCAGTGCCTAAGGCACAATTTTTCAGCCCCTGTTGGGGCGTGTAATTACAATTTTTAGGCAATGCTTTGCAACAGGTCTCATTGCTGTGCTCCAAGTACAGTATCTGTGAGGGGTTGCAGTGTTGTGGCACCAGCACCAGTGCCTAAGGCACAATTTTTCAGCCCCTGTTGGGGCGTGTAATTACAATTTTTAGGCAATGCTTTGCAACAGGTATCATTGCTGTGCTCCAAGTACAGTATCTGTGAGGGGTTGCAGTGTTGTGGCACCAGCACCAGGGCCTAAGGCACAATTTTCCAGCCCCTGTTGGGGCGTGTAATTACAATTTTTAGGCAATGCTTTGCAACAGGTCTCATTGCTGTGCTCAGAGTACAGTATCTGTGAGGGGTTGCAGTGTTGTGGCACCAGCACCAGTGCCTAAGGCACAATTTTTCAGCCCCTGTGTAACAGGGGCGTGTAATTACAATTTTTTAAAAAAATGCTTTGCAACAGGTGTGACTGCTGTGCTCCAAGTACAGTATTTGTGAGGGGTTGCAGTGCTGTGGCACCAGCACCAGTGCCTAAGGCCCAATTTTCCAGCCACTGTTGGGGCGTGTAATTACAATTTTAAGGCAATGCTTAGCAACAGGTCTCATTGCTGTGCTCCAAGTACAGTATCTGTGAGGGGTTGAAGTGTTGTGGCATCAGCACCAATGCCTAAGGCACAATTTTTCAGCACCTGTT
Organism: Lithobates sylvaticus; assembly: GCA_028564925.1. Classification (NCBI taxonomy): domain Eukaryota; kingdom Metazoa; phylum Chordata; class Amphibia; order Anura; family Ranidae; genus Lithobates; species Lithobates sylvaticus. The sequence continues at coordinate 66,657,505 of CM053032.1, read as the reverse complement.
TAACAGGGGCGTGTAATTACAAGTTTTTAAGCAATGCTTCGCAACACGTCTGACTGCTGTGCTCCAACTACAGTATCTGTGAGGGGTTGCAGTGTTGTGGCACCAGCACCAGTGCCTAAGGCACAATTTTTCAGCCCTGCGTGTAATTACAAGTTTTTAAGCAATGTTTTGCAACATGTCTGACTGCTGTGCTCCAAGTACAGTATCTGTGAGGGGTTGCAGTGTTGTGGCACCAGCACCAGTGCCTAAGGCCCAATTTTTCTGCCCTGTTCAACAGGTGCATGCAATTACAAATCTTGATCTAATAACTCACAGCAGGGCCCATTCCTGCGCCCACCAAGAGTAACTGTGAGGGCTTACAGTCTTGTGGCCACACCGTCCACCACCACCACCAAAGGCCCAATTTTTCTGCTCTGTTCAACAGGTGCATGCAATTACAAATCTTGATCTAATAACTCACAGCAGGGCCCATTCCTGTGCCCACCAAGAGTAACTGTGAGGGCTTACAGTCTTGTGGCAACACCGTCCACCACCACCACCACCACCAAAGGCCCAATTTTTCTGCCCTGTTCAACAGGTGCATGCAATTACAAATCTTGATCTAATAACTCACAGCAGGGCCCATTCCTGCGCCCACCAAGAGTAACTGTGAGGGCTTACAGTCTTGTGGCAACACCGTCCACCACCACCACCACCACCACCAAAGGCCCAATTTTTCTGCCCTGTTCAACAGGTGCATGCAATTACAAATCTTGATCTAATAACTCACAGCAGGGCCCATTCCTGCGCCCACCAAGAGTAACTGTGAGGGCTTACAGTCTTGTGGCAACACCGTCCACCACCAAAGGCCCAATTTTTCTGCCCTGTTCAACAGGTGCATGCAATTACAAATCTTGATCTAATAACTCACAGCAGGGCCCATTCCTGCGCCCACCAAGAGTAACTGTGAGGGCTTACAGTCTTGTGGCAACACCGTCCACCACCACCACCACCACCAAAGGCCCAATTTTTCTGCCCTGTTCAACAGGTGCATGCAATTACAAATCTTGATCTAATAACTCACAGCAGGGCCCATTCCTGCGCCCACCAAGAGTTACTGTGAGGGCTTACAGTCTTGTGGCAACACCGTCCACCACCACCACCACCATCACCAAAGGCCCAATTTTTCTGCCCTGTTCAACAGGTGCATGCAATTACAAATCTTGATCTAATAACTCACAGCAGGGCCCATTCCCGCGCCCACCAAGAGTAATTGTGAGGGCTTACAGTCTTGTGGCAACACCGTCCACCACCACCACCAAAGGCCCAATTTTTCTGCCCTGTTCAACAGGTGCATGCAATTACAAATCTTGATCTAATAACTCACAGCAGGGCCCATTCCTGTGCCCACCAAGAGTAACTGTGAGGGCTTACAGTCTTGTGGCTACACCAACATCTAATGGGGCAAATTTCTGCATAGTATATACTGCAGGCCCCTACTTTCAAACATCCAACTTACAAACGACTCCTACTTGCAAACGGAAAGAGAAAACAGGAAGTGAGAGGAAATCTACCCCTAGGAAGGGAAATTCGATCCTGTTAGATTTAATTTGGAAAAAAGGTATCTCCTCTCTACTGATGCTTTATCACCAATCCTTGTTTCAATTAAAACCCCACTTTTCCAAAAACATTTGTCATGGGACGGAAAGTGAGGTGAAATGTTCTGAACAGATGTGCAAAGACAGCAAATGTTACAGGGGTGATAACCCCTCCCTATGTTCTCCATAAAGCTTAAAATTGATTTTTTTGGGATGGAGCTACACTTCATAATGTACCTGTTCAGATTCTACTTAAGAACAAACCTACAGTCCCTCTCTTGTTTGCACCGCCTATATACTGCTGTTCAGAGTATATAGGATTGTAGGTATAGGGTTTTATTTTGGGTGCGGGGTCCCCCTTAATATCCATACAAGACCCAAAGGGGCTGGGGGGGGGGGGGGGTGGGGGGGGGGGCTAGCCATGCCATTTTCCTCAAGGATTTTCAGCCATATGGCCAGGACAAGACATGACATTAAAGCCGCAAGTGGTTTTAAATGGCTTCTTTTTTTCCTTTACAAATGTCATTTTGTGCAGGGAAAGTTCTAAACACGGGAAACACATGCCACTTCACAGGCATACTTTAGACACACCCCCCCCCCCCCCCCCAGGTACCATATTTAAAGGAAAATTTCACTTTTTTTTTCCCTTCATGCATCATTAAAATGACTTCTCTCGAAAAAACGTTAGTTTTTAAAAGTTCTTTTTGCATTGATATATGTCCCCTGGGGCAGGACCCGGGTCCCCAAAGCCTGCATATCAAGATGACTTCCGTCCACCGAGTAGGTTGGTGTACCGTGCCTTTAGGGAATAGACTCTCCTATCCTCCTCCTATAGGTTATGGTCCTACACACTTTACACAATCTACGACCATTGTGGCAAAGTTTGGACAAAATGGAGGAAAAGGGACATATAGTGTAATACTGCGAGATTTTATTAAAAGGTTTAAAATCATTACACTTACACTTAAATCTTAAAAACGTGCAGAAAGTGCCACCTTGGCATCCAAACAGCCTTCACAGATTCTTCTTAGCTTGACGCATTTCGCCCCTCCCACTGGGCATCATCAGAAGTGCACTGAGTGCAGGATGGGGAAAAGGAAGATGTAGGTGTTCAGGGTGCAGTGTGGATGCCGACACCCCCACTGGATGATCTCCCTGCAAGTGAGAAAGACGGAGCAACCTATAGTGTGCAGGGTGGTACTAGAGTGGCTTGGTGATTCAGCTTAACAAAGCAACAAAAGTTGAACATGTGGAAGTTGGTGTTTTTAAGGAGGGGGAACAAAAATGGGGCAGTGAAATGGGGATGTTGCATGCCAAGTCAGAGGTGAAGAGGGGTGAAATTGAGATGTGGATGGGGGATGCAGAGGTAAGCAGCTGTGAACCCCTGAACTCTGTACATTGTATGCAGCAAACCCCTGAACTCTGCACTATGTGTGTAACCCCCCCAAAACTCTGCACTCTGTACGTAATGCCCCTTTAAGACCCTCCCATTGTGAAATTTGACCACACCCACTATATGATGGAGGGTGTGTGTGGGGGGGTAAGGGGGGGTTTGGGGGGCCATGGTTGAGTTCCTGCACCTATTTTCTGAGAAAAAAAGCCCTGGGTAGTTGTATTCAACTATTGGCAACACAAACAGTTCTCCGCTCACTGTGAGTCTTTACTCAACGAACTCCCAGTCTTTCACTAGACTTCGGATCCAATAGCCACTGGATCCCTTGCGCTCTTTCTTAAGCGTCACCCCCGTTTCTGTGCTGGGTCCCTGGCTTGGCACTCACAGATACTCTTTAAGCTTCACCCCTGCTGACCCGCTAGGTCCCCGGCTTGGCACCCACTGATGCTCCGCAAGCATCACCTCTGCTGTCCCGCTGGGTCCCTGGCTTGGCACTCACTGAAGTTTTCCCACTTCTTCACATGCTTACTCATAGTGGTCTCCGGTAACAAGGTGGTTGGTCCCTTAGTTGCGACAGCTCCTCATTCTACCTCCAACCACAGCTGGTTCCCCGTCTGCCGGAATCACTACTTCTGGTTGGACTGCAAGCAAGCAGTCCCAACCCTACGCTGCTCTCCCACTCCTGGAAAGGACCTCAGGCAGCCTGGCAGCTAAACGTCACCCTGGGATAGGCCTCAGGTTTCCGGCCCAGCAGCCAGGGGGAACAGCACAACACACGTCCGGGTGGCACAGAACCCTGATCACCCCTGACTCCACCTAAATAAATAGGCTCTCCCAGCAGGCCAAGGGACCGAAGAACATCTCTGCCCGTTGGCTGAGACACCCCATCCATTCATGTCTGAGCTTGCAAATCCCCTGTCTTATCTAATGTCACTAGCAAAGTACCACCCAGTGACAGAAGAGAAAGGGTGCAACAAGTCCAGATTTAGAGAGGAATCAATTGATCTCCTAACAATTGGCCAAGGCAACTATCACCTGGCAACTAAATTTGATAGAAACCCTGCCTAAACATCAGGGTGCTACACTGGTAAATTTAAAGTGGTTGTAAACCCTTACAAACCCCTTTGACCTACAGGTAAGCCTAGATTAAGGCTTACCTGTAGGTCCAATAAATATCTCCTAAACCTACATGGTTTAGGAGATATTTAGAAAAGAAAAGGCACCGCTATCTAAGGCGCATGCGCCGTAGACAGCGGCGCGCAGGCGCACTGCGCATGCCAAGATCACGGCGATGTGCCACTCTCGTGCGCATGCGCAGGAGTGACGTCATCGCCGCTCCAGCGAATGACAGCGCTGGAGCGGCGAGACCCGGAAGTCACTCCGGCGCTGGATGGCGGCGCAGAAGATCAAGGATGAGGACCGCTTCGGGGGCTTCGTTCTCAGGCATACTAGCTCATTATGCCTTTGCCTTGCAGGTTCCGTTTTATTTGTATTTTTAAATAGGCTGTACTTCCTCTTTAAAAAGAGTGTAGATGCCCATTCACTAATCAATTGCCTGGGTAGAAGGGTAATTACACTAGGAGAAGCCATTAAGGAGACAAGGCTCCATTTTTCATTGCCACCATCCCAAAAATAGTATATGTATAAAAACAAGTACCCCCCCCCCCCCCCGGGTACAAAAGGGACTTTAAGGGCGAACTTATTTATATCACAACACAAGTATTATTCCAAAAAATAGGCTATTTTTTGGATTAATACTTGTGTTGTGATATAAATGAGTTCGCCCTTAAAGTCCCTTTTGTACCAGGGGGGGGTACTAGTTTCTATACATGGGTAGAAGGGTAAGGTCTTTGAAGGGAGGTATATTTCTCCATTTGCCTGTCATATGTGGGAGATTAAGGATTGTAATCATATGATACAGATCGGGTTTTTATTTCTACTTTGAATTATGTCACGTATAGTTGGTTTTGATCCTGACCAGGTTTTGGTACCACTGGGGTCCAATTACTACTGCAGCTAGTAAATAAGAAAAGCCTTGTAAAAGAACTCTCACTGACCTGGGGCACAGGAAAGTAACCTGTGAGAACTGCAAAAAACTGTAAGTAAGGTTGCTGAAAATTTGTGTTTTGGAGTTGGCTGGGTCTAGCCCACCAACAGATGGTGAGGTTCATGTATATGTTTAGTTATTGTCTGGCCAGCTAGGATTTATTTTTTTTAATCCAATAAAGCTGGTTGTCTGTCAATTTGAAAAATACCTGCTGCCTGAAAACTGCTTATGCATTCTTCTAAAGTCTGAAGAAGAGAAATCCAAATCTAATCAATAACTGGTGTGTGTGGCTTTAAAACCGCATTAATTATTTTAGGTGCACTTGCACACAGTTTTTGAAGGAACTTGTTCTTATGTTATTATTTATGCAGACGTTAGTTCTTAATGACATTGGTAGTATGTTTGGGGTTGTTGTCCTGCTGCAGAATAAATTTGGGGCCATTCACACACCTCCCTGATGGTGTGCCATGATGGATAGATGTCTGCCTGTATTTGTCAGCACTGAGGACACCATTGATCCTGACCATATCTCCAACTCTACTTGCAGAAATTCAGCCCCAGACTTGTAAGGAACTTCCACCATGCTTCACTTTTGCCTGTAGACACTCATTATTGTACCGCTTCCCAGCCCGTCCGTGAACAAACTGACTTATACTACAGCCAGGTAAATCAAATTTTGACTCATCAATCCAGAGCACCTGCTGACATTTTTCTGCACCTCAGTTCCTATGTTTTCATGCATAGTTGAGTCTCTTGTTTCCACCTCGGAGGTATGGCTTTTTGGCTGCATTTCTTCCATGAGGACCACTTCTGGCCAGACTTCTCTGGACAGTAGATGGGTGTACCTAGGTCCCACTGGTTTCTGCCCGTTCTGTGCTGATGGCACTGCCTGACGTCTTCCAGTGTCAAAGGAAAGTAAGTATGATGTGTCTTTCATCTGCTGCATTGCATAATCCTCTTTGTTTCCTAAGCCGGTGTGCCTCTGTCTCTGTGTTTTATAAAAAAATGCTGTATATACCTGACTTTAGTGCGCTGCTCAGCGATCACATGACCGGCCGGCTCACTCCTCTCCCCGTCTGACAGGTAGAGCGGGAGGGGCCTAGAGAGAGCCAGCCGGTCACGTGAGTGCCAAGAGGCGCACTAAAAACCAGGCACACACAGGTGTTTATGTTTACCCTATATTAGACTTCAGCAAGTAATATTGGTTTGACTGAAAAGCGACCTTCATTTACAGGGAACTGTTTTGTTTTGGCTATTATATTTGACGCGTTTGTCACAGCCTAAATGTAACATGAAGTCACCTTTATGTTTGTATCTGTGTCTCATCTTTAAATCTTAGGAAACAAAGAGGCTTATAACATATTAACAGTTATTTCAGCAGCAGGAGGGGGGGGGTGGGCTATGACACAGAGCTGACAGGCAGGAAGGGGAGGACAGAAGAGGACAGAGGAGGACACAGACACATGAGAGCAGGGCTGAGGATGATGGAGACACGTAAACTGTCCACAGTGTCAGGGTTCAGCAGCCATGATTTACTGTGCATACTTTACAAGGGGGAGGGCAGAGCCAGGCAGGATCAGCCAGGTATTGCAGGTGATACAGGGGGTCAAATTACACATTACAAGCACTGTGCTGTATAACATGCAAGGGAACAGGATCAATTTTATTTATTTTTAGGTTAACAAGCGCTTTAAGTTTTCTTTGGCCGACCACTACATCTGCGGTCCTCAACGTTGCCCGTTTCTTTTTGCTTCTTCAAAAGAGCTTGAACAGCACATTATGAAACCCGAGTCTGCTTTGAAGTCTTTGCCTGGGAGATTCCTTGCTTGTGCAGTATAACTACCTTGGGTCTTGTTGCCATGGTGTATGACCTGTGACATGAAACTGTCTTCCACAACCTCACCTTAGTAGCCGAGTTTGGTTGTTCCTCATCCAGTTTTAAGCCTCCTACAAAGCTGTTTCTGTTTCATTTAATGAAGTTGCATCGAATTCGTGCTCCAAAGTCGCACTGGAAATCATGTGACTTTGGAGTCATCCAAGTGTGAATGAAGCCTTAATCATACACCTGACACTAATACTACAAAATCCCTGACTTTGTGCAAGTGTACAAAGTGTGCAGGTGTAAGAATTGATGATGGTTTGAAGCCAAATGTTAGTCACACCAAATATTGCTTTGATATAGATTTTTCTTCTGTTTGCTCAATTTGCATTTTGTAAACTAACAAATATAAACAATTAAAAATGTATTTTAGAAAGCATTTTTACTTTACAACATTTCTTCACACCTGCCTAAAAACTTTTGCAAAGTACTTTACATACTGTATATATGTGAGAGTTAACGTTATTTGGGCCTAATGCCTCGTACACACGCTCGGACTTTCCCGCGGGAATGTCCGCCGGACCTAGTCCGGCGGACAAACCGCTGGACCTTCCAGTGGGGCTTCGCCGTACTTTCCGAGCGTGTGTGGACTTCTCCGGCAGACAATACGCGGGAAAAAGTCTGCGGGACTTTTGAAAATGAACGGACTTGCCCACACACGGAGCAAAGTCCGTTCATTTAGAACATAACTGCAGGTAGACGGGGCTAGCGAAGGCAGTGAATGCCGCCGTGCTAGCCCCGTCACCTGGTATGGATTTAAAGGGAATCCCCACGCCGAAAAAACGGCGTAGGGGTCCCCCCCAAATCCCTCTTAGACCCTTATCCGAGCACGCAGCCCGGCCGGCCAGGAAAGGGGTCGGGACGAGCGAGCGCCCCCCTCCTGAGCCGTACCAGGCTGTGTGCCCTCAACATGGGGGGTGCCCTGGGGAAAGGGGGGCCGTGCGCCCCCCCCCCACCCCAAAGCACCTTGTCCCCATGTTGAGGAGGACAAGGGCCTCGAAGGATGTTGGGACTGTGACAACATAGGGGGGCGGGGTCACCATGTGACATGAGCATGTGACCCTGCCCCCTTGTCTCTTTATAAGTCACAACACAGCGCGGCTCTGCCATTCCGGCCAGAGACAGCGACGAGTCAACATCGGAAGAAGAAGAAGAAGAGGAAGAAGAAGAAGGCGGCGGTGCAGAAAGCGACGACAGCGGCAAGAACAGAAGAGACCCCGGAAGACCCCCGAAGGCGAATCGAGACCCCCAGACGACGGTGGCGACGACGAAGAAGGTAGCTGGGCTCCTCTGCTCGGTAAAAGAGCTAGGTAAAATAGCGGAGGAGTCCGGCGAGAAGACCCCCCAAGACGGAAGAAGACCCCCGGAGCAGTGCAATAAAATATTTTTAAAAAATTGTGTGTTTTTTTTTATTTACACTTTACACCTTAGGTGAATGGGTAGGGGTACATCGTACCCCATACTCATTCACATAGGGTGGGGGGCCGGGATCTGGGGGCCCCCTTATTAAAGGGGGCTCCCAGATTCCGATAAGCCCCCCGCCCGCAGACCCCGACAACCAACGGCCAGGGTTGTCGGGAAGAGGTCCTTGTCCTCATAAAAATGGGGACAAGGTGCTTTGGGGTGGGGGGGCACACGGCCCCCCTTTCCCCAGGTCACCCCCCATGTTGAGGGCACGCGGCCTGGTACGGCTCAGGAGGGGGGCGCTCGCTCGTGCCCACCCCTTTCCTGGTTGGCCGGGCTGCGTGCTCGGATAAGGGTCTGAGATGGATTTGGGGGGGACCCCCACGCCATTCTTTCGGCGTGGGGATTACCTTTAAATCCATGCCAGGTGACGGGGCTAGCGCGGCGGCATTCACTGCCTTCGCTAGCCCCGTCTACCTGAAGTCATGTTCTAAATGAACGGACTTTCCGATGATCGGAAAGTCCATTCATTTCCAAAAGTCCGGCGGACTAGCATACTAACCGCGGGATTGTCCGCCGGACTGCCGAGTTCAGCGGACAATTTTAAAACAAAACTTAAAACCTAGTCCGCCGGACTTTTGGCGCCAAAAATTCCCGCGGGAAAGTCCGCTCGTGTGTACGAGGCATAACATTCAATATGGGCCTCAAATTACCCTAAATGATCTACAAATCCCAATTATAAAATGTCCATCTATTTTGAAAGTGTGGCGTGGTCACAGTATCAAATTTTGCTCTATTTTTTGCACTTTTACAACAATGAACTGTGTCTGAAAAGAGATTACCCCTCGTATCACTGCTTGTTTAAAATTCAGCCGCTTATAAGATATGTTCCGTAAATTTTCAGAAATGTGCCCATTGGCCAGTGCATAGCTGTCAACAAATCACCAATTAATTTTACTGGCAGGCAAGGTATAACATAATATGTGCCAGGATTCAAAACACCCAGGTGTGAATGTAGCCTAAGTGTCCTTATTAATGTTAGTGTAATGTTAAAGTTGTTATAGGGGTGGTCATTTTGAAAAATGTTTGCAGTGTCCCAATTAAGAACAGGTAGAGGAATGCTCCCCTCTGTGAAGCTTTTTGCAGTGAAGTCTGAGGTTTAAACAGAAGATGGAAATATACTTCTATGATATCAATAAATTATTTGTATAAGAAACAATCTGCCAAAAGAGATATTATCTTTATCAAAAGGAAGAAGAGGCTGCCTTTGTGGGTGTTTGTTTAATGTTCACGTAATTATAGGAGCTAACATTTTTCTCAGCAAAAAATCCATGTTTGGTCAGCACTAGGTGGCATGTAGTTGATTGCATTTGCATACATCCCGCTTGACGCTCTCCAGAGGTGCAAAATGCTACTGAACTTCACACAATCTTGTTGATTAAAATCTCTTATTATTTGATGTCAGATCTTAAGCTTAAAAAAAAAATGATGTCTACGAGCTGCGAACAAAGCATGCAAAAAGCTTTTTAAAACATTTCTGCACAGAAAATTATTAATTTAATATTGATTTGGCCTATTGTCTATGTCGGGGGTCTTGAATTAGAATTCACAGAGGGCCATTCAGTAAAACTTTATTCAGGCAGAAATCCAAAGCTCCTGGTTGCTCTATACCACATCCCAGCCCACTTTACATGACAGTTTTATATATCAAAGAATACAATTAAAGAGCTGCACCAATTAGCTGATTAAATTATTTAAAAATGGCGAAAACCACAAACGTAATAAAATAAGGAAAAATACTATGGAAGATTGAAATAATGACTAGTTCAATCCCATCAGTCCATGCACATTCCTCATCAGCTGCTGGCAATGCTATGATGATTTTTCATTGGCAGGAGTGAAAAAATATTATTTTTAAAATAAACAGTAAACAGTCCAAATGTATCTTTTAACACACGGTGACTTCACATATGCATAGTAGAATAAAGAGAAGTGCCCGACCACCAGGATAATAATGCGCTTACCAGATGGAGAAGCAAAATAAGCATATAATTGGGCCCGTCAGCTGCCTGAAACATGTGTTGTGGACCTTACAGCTCACTGGGTCAAGACCTTGCAGTAAACCCGACACTCAAATGTTCCACAGGGATTTTTCTAGTAAGGGCACAAAAAGAAAAGAGACTGCCCATAGTGTGAAACTGCTTAAACATTTTTAATCATAAAAGAAAGTAATGCACTTACAAAAAATCTTTGCATCAATCGCGTAAAAACACAAAGCCGGCTGGCAATTTTGGGAGCCCGTCCTCCCCTCGTATAGCGTGGTGGCGTCACTGCGTGCCTTCCCAGATGCGTTTCGTCATAGGTGACGTTGTCAATGGGGAACGGGCGATGCAGCAACGCACCACCATTTATGGACCAGACCTCATTCTGAGACACTCAAGTCTGGCTAGCAACGCCATATTGGATATGGGCATTGTTTCCCTAATCTTCAGATAGGCAATATGAAATGTAAACTTAACGGTAAAATTGCATAATTGCCTATTTTAACCCAACCCAATACTACAAAGGACCCTAGCAGCAATATACCTCCCAACTTTGAATGTTACATTAATAAAACAACAGGTGATCCTTGGCATCAACGGGAACTGATAATCATTCTCTGATTGTAGATACCTGATAATCAAATTCAAATATATAAATAAATAAATATGAAAATGAATGTAAATGCATAGAGAACATTCTAAGCTTTCCAATAATGTGTAATATTATATAAAAATTAGGTGAATAATCCATATAAATGAAAAAAAAAATATATGAACTTTATAAATAATAAAGTGATAAATAATATGAAAATTGTTACATGATCATATAATAATAATTACATTTACATAATGTGATTATTGATTGGATAAAACGAATCTGAGTGATATCTACGTGCCAATAGTGTATAATTAAAAATCAATATTGTCATTGTTGTAATGTGTTGGCCGATTTATGTGGGACTTTATGTATTATATATATGTATTGGATATATATATTCCACACACAGTATTAGTGAACAGGCCAGATATAAGTTGACAATGTTATCTGTTACCCTTTGATGTGTAAATCTTATGCAAGTTGTGTGTGTGTGAGGAATAGCCTTTTAACCTAGATGAACATTTCAAAGGGAGTATTTACTGATGGTAATTAGAATTGAGGGGGGTATTCATGGTAAACATTTGGTTGACCCCCACCCAGTGTCAGACTAGTTTTTTTGAGAAGACAGTCAGGATGTGAGGCAGTCTAGAAGATATGTCTATGAGAGAAGGGTCTGGAGTCACGGGTCTAGGAGAAGATATTCCTTGTCATGTACTCTGTTGGATTTTGCCATCTGTAATAATGTTCTGTTTTGGAAGTCAATAAAATCTCTCTCTGGGAGAATCGGGTTTTGCTGCAGGAGGACAATACTTTTAATAACCATATACCATCTACGAGGAACTATAAGATTAGATCACTACATTGGTGCCGTTCAAGCGACCAGAAGAGCATTTTCAGAAGTTGTAACAGAAGTCGGTGATAACAATCCTGTGAGTTGGACAGAAGTCTGATGGAGACCCAAGACCTGTGCTGTGACTCTAACGTCTGGTTGTGACATAAGAGAGTCTGATCTACAAAATCAAACAAGTTTGGAACCCCAGAATTATTCTCTGGAGACTGGAAACGAAGAAAAGGGCTGTATCGTGTACCAGAAGACCTGAGCTGGAAGCTGAAGGAGTAATTAATGCGGTGAGTAATATATTTCTCTCTTTTTAAATTATTAATAATATAGTAAAAATGCTTACTCAGTGTGAAGCTAGTGTCAGTTCTGATAAAGTTATTAAGCGTCATGGCGGTCCTTATGAAGTGCCAGAAAAATATAAGCAGACATGGACTATGATGAATGAATTTTTAGAAAAAACTGTTTTTGAGAGCAAAATTTCAGAAAGTAAAAGAAAAGGTTGTATTGTACAGGGCTTGTTATCTTGCTGTTTAACAATGGAAAGTTCGTTGAAAGATAAGGTTGAGGAAATTACTCAGTTACAGAGTGCAGTTGATAATAGCAACAAGGTTTGTCAGAGGTTACAAAAGAATAGAAAAAGAAGAATAGTCTCAGAATCTGAGACTATTAATTTAAAATTGCATGCAGTCACCATTGGGGAAGCTCTGCTTGAGAAGTCTAAACGTTGTAATGAATTATTATCAGAGGAAAATGAGAGATTGAAATTAAGAATTATGGAATTAGAGAAGAGATCTCAGGAATGCAGATATGCATCGAATCGTGGATTCAGCAATCTGCAGCAAAATACAAATACAAACATTCTATCAAATGAAACAGAACCTCACATTAAATCTGATAATTCATTGCCAGCCGCACCCACTGTGACCACCACAGTTTATAACAATAATAATAATGCAGGTGAAGTTCAGCTTGTAATGAAGCCTTTGAAACCAAAAGAATTAGATGCAATTCTTAAAGAAATAGGAATGATTCCCTGCCATGATTTAAACAGATTTTTAAAATGGTTTTGTGACTTGCAGAATGTCAGAGATATGTACAATCTCAACCCATCTGATTTAGAACGAGTTATGCAACATTCTATAGGAAATAGTCTTTGGGTGAGAATTAAGCAGATCTGTACTCAGCCAATGAGAACAAGGGACATATTGATGGAATTATTATGTGTTTTGTATGGTGTACGTTCTGATGTTACTGTTCATGGGAAGATCAAACAAATGCAAAGTGAATCTCCCTACGAACTGTCAGAAAGGATAAAATCTATTATGGAAATATTGGTCAGTAATAATCTTGCATTTGAGCATGGTGGCTTGTTACATATGAGTATATTTCTACATGCTTTGAATGAAGAGATTAGACAAAATATTTTACTAGTTACCCCAAATCCTCATGATTTAAAAGACGTATTGTTGAAAGCAGACAATTTATGGAGAAAGTCAAATGAGCAAGCTGTCAAAATTAATTTAGCGACATTGTTTAGGACAAATACTGAACATAAAGATCAAAAGATAATGTCTTATGATAACAATCAAAGAGGAGACACCAGGTCAAATATAGGTGATATTGATATGAAAAACAGAGCTGACCAAAATCATAATAAAAAGGTATCTAAGGCTTGGATACCGTTTTCTCAGTTGAAACAGAAATATGACCACCTAAAGATTGAGTACGATAAAATGAAAATAGAACATTACACATTGCTGGGACAGCTAAACAGATTACATTATCCAGATCTGTTTTTGAATACAAGTGACATTTCTCTAACAGTGGGGGTGGTTTAGTTTCAACCTGGGGATGTGTAAATAGTCCTTTGTTTTAACTTCAAACAGTGTTTAACCACTTCCCGACCGCCCCCTGTATATATACGTCGGCAGAATGGCACGTACAGGCAGAATCACGTACCTGTACGTGACATTCTTCCGGCGGTTGGGGGGTCCGATCGGACCCCCCTCCGCCGGCGGGGACGGTCGGGATCGCTTCAGGAGCGATCCGGGACGAGGGGACGGCCAGTGGTTTCTGGCCACCCCCTCGCGATCGCTCCTGGCCAATGAAAAACTTCCCCTTCCTGTCTATTGTATAGACAGGAAGGCGGAAGTGATGTCACGCTCGGTGCGCCGGTCTATGTGACCGGAGACACCGAGCGGCGAACATGTAAAGGTTAGTGCACAACACTACACTGACACCAGTACAGTTAGGCACATATTCCACCCCCCTGTCACCCCCTGATCACCCCCCAGATCACCCCCTCCCCCCCAGTCACAGTGTCACTAATTGCAGTGATCATTTTTTTACTGATCACTGCATTTAGTGTCAGTGTGACTGTAATAACTGTCAGGGCAGTTAGTTTTAGGTCCAAGGTAGCCCCCTACCCCCCCCCCCTAATAAAGGTTTAACCCCTTGATTGCCCCCCAGGTAACCCTTTCACCCCCTTTTGCCAGTGTCACTAAGCGATCGTTTTTCTGATCGCTGTATTAGTGTCACTGCTGTCGCTAGGTAACCATTTTTTTTTTTTAGGTAACCGCCATGTTTATATAGGTTCATAAATAGTTTTATAGGTCAGGTACCCCCATATTACAACCTAAATAAAGGTTTTAACCCCTTGATTGCCCCTAGAGTTAACCCTTTCACCAGTGATCACTGTATAACTGTCACTGGTGACGCTGGTTAGCCAGTTAGTTATTTCGTTATTTAGGTTCCCCGTCAGGTTTTTATATAGCGTCAGGTACCCCCATATATTACCTAATAAAGGTTTTAACCCCCTGATTGCCCCTAGTTAACCCTTTCACCCCCTTTTGCCAGTGTCACTAAGCGATCGTTTTTCTGATCGCTGCATTAGTGTCGCTAGGTAACCATTTTTTTTTTTTAGGTAACCGCCATGTTTATATAGGTTCATAAATAGGTTTATAGGTCAGGTACCCCCATATTACAACCTAAATAAAGGTTTTAACCCCCTGATTGCCCCTAGAGTTAACCCTTTCACCAGTGATCACTGTATAACTGTCACTGGTGACGCTGGTTAGCCAGTTAGTTATTTCGTTATTTAGGTTCCCCGTCAGGTTTTTATATAGCGTCAGGTACCCCCATATATTACCTAATAAAGGTTTAACCCCCTGATTGCCCCTAGTTAACCCTTTCACCCCCTTTTGCCAGTGTCACTAAGCGATCGTTTTTCTGATCGCTGCATTAGTGTCGCTAGGTAACCAGTTTTTTTTTTTTTGTATTACTGTTACGGGTGACGCTGGTTAGTTAGCTTGTTTTTTATACTGTCAGGGCACCCGCCATTTATTACCCAATAACGGTTTAACCCCCTGATCGCCCGGCGGGTGATATCAATTAGGTTTTAGGGTCAAATAAGGTCTGCGTCGCCCCAGGTTAGTGCCAGTACCGCAAACACCCACGCACAAAGCATACACCTCCCTTAGTGGCACAGTATCTGAACAGATCAATATCTGATCTGATCAGATCTATACTAGCGTCCCAGCAGTTTAGGGTTCCAAAAAAAACCGCATTGTTAGCGGGATCAGCCAGATACCTGCTAGCACCTGCGTTTTCCCCCTCCGCCCAGCCCAGCCCACCAAGTGCAGTATCGATCGATCACTGTCACTTACAAAACACTAAGCACACATAACTGCAGCGTTCGCAGAGTCAGGCCTGATCCCTGCGATCGCTAACAGTTTTTTTGTGGTAGCGTTTTGATTCAGTCGCTTCAGTCAGGAGCTTTTTTACCTGTGAATCTCAAAAAAATAAAAAAAAATAAAATAGTTGTCGTTTTATTGTTCTCTCTCTCACTCTATTCTCTCTCTATTGTTGCTCTTTTTTTACTCCATTCTATTCTGCAATGTTTTATTATGTTTTATCATGTTTTATCATGCTTGCTTTTCAGGTATGTAATTTTGTTTACTGTGTTTTAGTGTTAAGCATTTTTTGTTTTCAGGTGCGCCATTCAGTTGCAACGCGGATTTATTTATCTTGACAGCAACAGCGTTTGCTCCCACGATACATAAAGACGCGACTCCAACACTGTAGGAGGTGATTTCACCACCACAGTTAAAAAAAAGAGCATATATGCCGAAGCATGGGGGCAGCAGGGGGGGGAGGAGCGATTGGCTCCTAATGCCACGTACATACGGTCGAAATTCCGACCGTGTGTACACGGCATAACTTTTGCGGGAGGATGCCCCCATGCATCGGCATATATAAATGGTGCATGTATGCCCATCATTAGAAGTGGGTGGATGAAGGGAGGTATTCTAATGGTGGGCATACCACCAATCAATCTCTTTTTTTCGTTCAGCCAAGAGGCTGCATGAAAAAAAAAAAAGATTACAATATATGTCCAGTATGTTGCTGGACTTTGAATGGTTATACCAGAATGATGCCTGCAGGTTTAGGTATCATCTTGGTATCATTCTTTTCAGCCAGTGATCGGCTTTCATGTAAAAGCAATTCTAGCGGGTAATTAGCCTCTAGACTGCTTTTACAAGCATTGGGAGGGAATGTCCCCCCTCCCGGATATAAACCGCGCCATTGGGAAATTGGGAAAGCATTTTATCACACCAATCTTGGTGTGGTCAGATGCTTTGAGGGCAGAGGAAAGATCTAGGGTCTAATAGACCCCAATTTTTTCAAAAAAAGAGTACCTGTCACTGCCTATTGCTATCATAGGGGATATTTACATTCCCTGAGATAACAATAAAAATCATAACAAAGAAAAAAAATGGAAGGAACAGTTTAAAAATAAAATAAAAAAGCTAAATAAATTAAAAAAAAACCAAAAAAAAAAAAAAAAGCACCCCTGCCCCCCCTTCTCTTGCGCAAAGGCGTACACAAGCGTTGGTCTGGCGTCATATGTAAACAGCAATTGCACCATGCATGTGAGGTATCACCGCGAAGGTCAGATCGAGGGCAGTAATTTTAGCAGTAGACCTCCTCCGTGAATCTAATGTGGTATCATGTAAAGGCTTTTAAAGGCTTTTAAAAATGTATGTAGTTTATCTCCACTGCGTGTTTGTGCGCAATTTTTAAAGCATGTCGTGTTTGGTATCCATGTACTCGGCCTAAGATCATATTTTTTATTTCATCAAAATTTGAGCAATATAGTGTGTTTTAGTGCATTAAAATAAAAAAAAGTGTATTTTTTCCACAAAAAATGCGTTTGAAAAATCGCTGCGCAAATACTGTGTGGAAAAAAAAAAATGCAACACCCACCATTTTAATCTGTAGGGCCTTTGCTTTAACATTATATATAGTGTTTGGGGGTTCAACGTAATTTTCTTGCAAAAAAAAAATATGTTTTCATGTAAACAAAAAGTGTCAGAAAGGGCTTTGTCTACAAGTGGTTAGAAGAGTGGGTGACGTGTGACATAGGCTTCTAAATGTTGTGCATAAAATGCCAGGACAGTTCAAACCCCCCCAAATGACCCCATTTTGGAAAGTAGACACCCCAAGCTATTTGATGAGAGCAATGTTGAGCCCATTAAATATTTTTTTTTTTTGTCCCAAGAGATTGAATAATGAAAAAAAAATATATATATATATTTTTTTTACAAAAAGTTGTCACTAAATGATATATTGCTCAAACATGTCATGGGCATATGTAGAAATACACCCCAAAATACATTCTGTTGCTTCTCCTGAGTACGGGGATACCACATGTGTGGGACTTTTTGGGAGCCTAGCTGCGTACGGAACCCCAAAAAACCAATCACCGCCTTCAGGCTTTCTAAGGGTGTAATTTTTTTATTTCACTTCTCACTGCCAATCACAGTTTCGGAGGCCATGGAATGCCCAGATGGCATAAAACCCCCCAAAATGACCCCATTTTGGAAAGTAGACACCCCAAGCTATTTGCTGAGAGGTATTGTGAGTATTTTGCAGATGTCGCTTTTTGTCACAAAGTTTTGAAAATTGAAAAAAGAAAAAAAAAATTTTTTTTTCTTTTACTTTCTTCATTTTCAAAAACAAATGAGAGCTGTAAAATACTCACCATGCCTCTCAACAAATAGCTTGGGGTGTCTACTTTCCAAAATGGGGTCATTTGGGGGGGTTTTGTGCTATTTTGGCATTTTATGGCCTTCGAAACTGTGATAGGTAGTGAGGAGTGAAATCAAAAATTTGCACCCTTAGAAATCCTGAAGGCGGTGCTTGGGTTTCGGGGCCCCGTACGCGGCTAGGCTCCCAAAAAGTCCCACACATGTGGTATCCCCATACTCAGGAGAAGCAGCAAAATGTATTTTGGGGTGCAATTCCACATATAACTATGGCATGTGTGAGCAATATATCATTTAGTGACAACTTTTTGAAAAAAAAAAAAATCTTTTTTATTTTTGTCTTTATTCAATCACTTGGGACTAAAAAAAAAAATATTCAATGGGCTCAACATGCCTCTCAGCAAATAGCTTGGGGTGTCTACTTTCCAAAAATGGGGTCATTTGGGGGGTTTTGTACTTCTCTGCCATTTTAGCACCTCAAGAAATGAAATAGGCAGTCATAAATTAAAAGCGGTGTAAATTCCAGAAAATGTACTCTAGTTTGTAGACGCTATAACTTTTGCGCAAACCAATAAATATACGCTTATTGGCATTTTTTTTACTAAAGACATGTGGCTGAATACATTTTGGCCCAAATGTTTGACTAAAATTGAGTTTATTAGATTTTTTTTATAACAAAAAGTAGAAAATCTCTTTTTTTTTCAAAATTTTCGCTCTTTTTCCGTTTATATCGCAAAAAATAAAAATCACAGAGGCAATCAAATACCATCAAAAGAAAGCTCTATTTGTGGGAAGAAAAGGACGCAAATTTCGTTTGGTTACAAAATTGCATGACCGCGCAATTACCAGTTAAAGCAGTGCAGTGCGAAATTGAAAAAAGACCTCTGGTCCTTTGGCTGCCAAATGGTCCGGGGCTGAAGTGGTTAAGGACCTTGCTAATTAGTTTTGTTGGAGAGTTTTTTGTCTTTCAGATATATTGGAGATACTGCATGTAAATAGCATGTGAACTGCAAGCTGAAATTTCTGGCTAGTGGGGGAGAAACGCTGAATAAACAATATCATGGACTCTCTCAATATTCATCAAGCAATTGACTTATTTTTTTTTTACTTTTTGGACTTGGACAATGGACTTTTCCCTATATTTTATTTTTTATTTTTTATTTTTCACCCTTTCCCATTTTTATTCATCAAGCCCTATTTTTTTTTTTTTTTTTTCACCCTTTTCCATTTTTTTTTTTTTTTTGTTTTATTATGTTTTATTTCTTGAACTTTATCTTAAAACCAGAGCGAAACATTTAAACCGAAAATAATTTTCATGTTACATTACATGTTGCATATTACATATTGCATATTGATCAATATATTTGATATCTAAGGTGAGATGCTGCACAATGGCTTGGCATAGCATAAATTATAGTATGTTGGGTGGTTTTCCTAAATTTATAAGAGGGGTGAGTGAAATTCATCACTCCAGTCATGATTTGAAACTTTGTTGAATCAGTCATTAATAATATTGACATATGGATGAAAAAAGACCTAACTTTACTGGCAAGATTTTCCACTGCTGCTTTGTCTGGATAGAAGATCTGATCAACGCTGATGTCAAGCTGATTCTATCTGAAAGTGGGGGATTATATATGGATTATATGGATATATGGATTATAGATTGGTATATAGATTGGTATACCATTCAGGTGGAATTATGGACTGAATGATTCAAGTAACTGCTCTATTATGGAGGCAATGAGGAGTCGGCCTACAGCAAATTACAAAGTACAGCAATAGCAGTTTTTTTCAGCCGTATCCAAACCTTTTGAACTTGAAAGTGAAAGCTGGTACATGGATGGTTCTTCTTACTATAAAGATGGAAGTAGAATTTCGGGATTTGCTGGTGTTTGTGCAAAAGCATCTTTAAGAAAATGAAAACCTTGAGCCTGGAGAGGAATCCTGGATTTATGTGGATCGGAGCTCCCAGCACACCAAGCACACCAAGTCTACTTTCAATGAGAGATGTGATGAAGTTGAAGTTGAAAATTGAAGAATGGACTGTGACATCCGCTCGTTTTTGTGCAATATTCAAGATCTTGATGTGATATAATAAGGATGTTTACCGAATCCTTTTCCAGTCATGGTCTAAAGCTATATTATCTAATGACTGTTTCATGGGGATATTTTAGAGGCTGGTGAAGAGAGATGTAACCAGTTTCAACTTTATATTTCATATGAGCCATTGTGAAGCATCCAATACCTCAAGTCGGTAATGCTATGTTTGTTGCTTGATTTATGGGTCAGTTCTAGTAGTTAGAACGACCCAAGTGGGGGTATATGTTGTAATGTGTTGGCCGATTTATGTGGGACTTTATGTATTATATATATGTATTGGATATATATATTCCACACACAGTATTAGTGAACAGGCCAGATATAAGTTGACAATGTTATCTGTTACCCTTTGATGTGTAAATCTTATGCAAGTTGTGTGTGTGTGTGAGGAATAGCCTTTTAACCTAGATGAACATTTCAAAGGGAGTATTTACTGATGGTAATTAGAATTGAGGGGGGTATTCATGGTAAACATTTGGTTGACCCCCACCCAGTGTCAGACTAGTTTTTTGAGAAGACAGTCAGGATGTGAGGCAGTCTAGAAGATATGTCTATGAGAGAAGGGTCTGGAGTCACGGGTCTAGGAGAAGATATTCCTTGTCATGTACTCTGTTGGATTTTGCCATCTGTAATAATGTTCTGTTTTGGAAGTCAATAAAATCTCTCTCTGGGAGAATCGGGTTTTGCTGCGGGAGGACAATACTTTTAATAACCATATACCATCTACGAGGAACTATTATATTAGATCACTACAGTCATGAGTGCATCTGAATTGCTTATAACAAGCAAAATAGATACATATCATAAATAAATTAATTGCTAACATCCAGTGGTAGCAAAAATAATCAAATTTCTATATACTCACCAATATGTGTAAATTATAAAAAATGTAATGATAATAATGAAATGATAATTAAAATAATATAGGAATAGTATCCCCAGGGTCACGTTAAATGGGCCCACTCTTGTGTCTCAGATCGAGTTTACATAAAACAATAAAATAATGTTGCCGGAAATTATATATAAAATTCAAGAATTATCTATGAAGGCGTTAACATCTGTATCAATGTTTAATCCATAAGGGGCATAAGATTTCAGGCGATGGATCCATGCCATTTCAAGTTTTAATATCTCTCTCACTAGCAAGCTCCCTCGCCAGTGAGATTTAAACTTGTCGATACAGAGAAGCAGAGTTTTATAGGGATCCTTGTTATGTTCTAGTAGCTAGTGCTTAGATACGGAATGCTTTGGAAACCCAGTCAGTATGTTTGAAATATGTTCATTCAAGCGTACCTGTAATGGGCGTTTGGTACGGCCCACATATTGCAGCCCACATGGGCATTGCAACATGTAGACCACACCAGTCATGGAACAGGTGATACATGGCTTAATTGTATGGTTAGCACGTGTGGCTGTACAAGTGAATGTAGTGGTATGTCTCCGAGAGTTCGAATTAAGGGAACAAACTCTACACCTCCCACATTTATATTAACCTGAAAGCTGGTCAAAGAAACCTTTACTCAATTTGGGTGGGTCCTATATATCAGTGTCTTCAGCCTACCCATCACATCATAACTACCCTTTACATCAGTGTCCACAGCACCCCATTTCACATCATAGCCCCCTCCTTTTTTTTTTATAAATAATATTTTTTTAATTGCAATGCAAAGATAATAACAGTTGTACAGTCGTACCAAAGTATAACATTTGTATACAAATACACATGAATAGTATGATTGTTAGAACACATACTTAACCTCATCAAATTGTTCTTAGGCAATACACAAAATGAGTTGAATAGACAGTATAGTCAGTTATGTGAAATTATGATTTTAAAACAAGAACTGATGTCATTATTAATCATTATGTTGCGTATAGTCTGAGTGTTGGCTCTAATTCCTGTAAGCATGGTATCTGCTATGTGAGCATAAGTAACAATATGTAATAAGAAGTATAGGAAAGTAGTAGAGTTGAAAGAGAAAAGTTGTGAAAAAGAATAGAGGGTAGAAGGCATAGGTCTAGGGATTGCCGTGATTAGTTTCCAGTCAGTAAGTCATAATCTGTAGAGTATTTGAAGATGACCCAGGGTTGCCATGTTTTGCTAAACGTTTCAGTTGTTTCATGAGCAGATGCCCTTATTTCCTTCATTGCGTAAAGGTTGTGTACCTCGTTGAGCCATTTCTAAAGTGTGGGGTTATTTGTGGATTTCCAATGTCTAGGGACCACTGCTTTTGTGGCAGTGATTAGGAATCTAGTCAGTGATCGTTTGTATGTTTTTATTGATCAATTTGAAATATGAAGCAGGCAGCACGCAGCAGTCAGTTTCTGTAACATGCTTTATGAGCTCACAGACTTTTTCGCCAGAATGGTTGTATCAAGATACAGTCCCACCATATGTGTTGTAATGTGCCTTTCTCCTGGACACAGCGCCAACAAAGATCCGGAGCTGTGGGAATCCATCTATGTATCTTAATTGGTGTCTTAGTCAAATGTTTGTACAATATTTCCTAAAGGCGTGTACTGATTGCGCATTTATGTGCAAACACGCAAGCATGTAGCCATTGGTCATCGTTGAAAGAGGTGTTCAGAGCAGATTCCCAGAACTCCTTGTGTTTATTCCACTCTGAGAATCTGGAGGTCTGTAACCAGGTGTAAGTTAATGAGATGTGTTTTCCACTTTCAGTCGCCTTGAAGCATACTGTCTCAAAGGGGGTTAATACTCTAAAAAGTGTTTGTGTTTTTTTAGAGTTTAGTAAAAAGATACTAAAGCGCTGGTATGTATAAAAAGACCTTTAAAACCTAATAAAAGCAATAAGATGGCTAAATGATGTGCAGCTCCCAACAAGAAGTGTTCCCACACTTAAAAAGATATGTTAAAATATACAGAATTTGTATAGATGGTGCGCAAAATCAACCTTATTGATGTGATAGATCGAAATTATAAGTATGACGATGTCAGTGCATCCAATACATACTGTGCATATACACTATTGCCAACAAGTCCAAAGATGGTCAATAATATATGAAAAAATATATAGTCCAATGGATATATAATCCAATTGACTAGTGGGTAAAATATACGTTTATTAAAACGGTGAATATGGTAAAATATATCAAACGTGCAGATAAAAATGATGCTCCTAAAATTACACTATTCAACTTAGTGTCATAAATATGTACTAGAGTTTTAGAGTTTAACCACTTCAGCCCCGGAAGATTTGGCTGCTCAATGACCAGGCCATTTTTTGCGATACGGCACTGCGTCGCTTTAACTGACAATTCATACGACGCTGTACCCAAACAAAATTGACGTCCTTTTTTTCCCACAAATAGAGATTTCTTTCAGGATGCCTGTGGCCAATTATAGCTCAGGGGGTTTAGTACACGCCCCACATTATATAAGGCCGCCACACCGGCCGCCTTGTATATTGTGTTCCAGCGTGTCAGTGATGTTATGTGCTGTGATCCATTCTGCAGTGCTGCTGACTGCTGACATTATCTGTGCTGTGATTCTGGGGATTAGTGTGTGCGTGCTGTTAGTACAGCATTGCAGTATCACATTAAAACACCTTCCTTTCTTTCTTCATCCTGTTGTGTCATCTAAGGCAGCCATCTGCGGCTAATGAATTGCCGGTTCCCGTAACACAGAGAACAGTCATTCATTGAAAGTCATTGATAAAAAAAAGTCATTGATAAAAAAAAAAAAAAAAAAAAAGCATGGGGGTCCCCCCAAATTGAATTACCAGGCCCTTCAGGTCTGCTATGGATATTAAGGGGAACCCTGGCCAAAAAAAATAAGAAAAATGGTGTGGGGTCCCCCTCAAAATCCATACCAGACCCTTGAGGTCTGGGATGGATTTTAAGGGGAACCCCGGCACCAAAAAAAAAAAATGGCTTGGGGTCCCCCTCAAAATCCATACCAGACCCTTATCCGAGCACGCAACCTGGCAGGCCGCAGGAAAAGTGGGGGGGACGAGAGCGCCCCCCCCCCTCCCTCCTGAACCGTACCAGGCCACATGCCCCCCAAAGCACCTTGTCCCCATGTTGATGAGGACAGGGGGCCTCTTCCCCACAACCCTGGCCATTGGTTGTGGGTGTCTGCGGTCGGGGGGCTTATCGGAATCTGGAAGCCCCCTTTAACAAGGGGACCCCCAGATCCCCCCCCCCCCTGGGTGAAATGGTAAGTGGGTACAAAAGTACCCCTACCATTTCACCAAAAAAAGTGTCAAAAATTGTAAAAATTACAGGAGACGGTCTTTGACAATTTCTTTTATTAAAATCTTCTTTCTTCTGGTCTTCCTTCTTCCTTTCTTCATCCTTCGGTTTCTTCATCTTCTCCTTCCGGCATCTTCTTCCATCATCTTCTTCCTATTCGATAGGATGTCTCCGGCCTTCGCACTCAGCAGGGGGACGAGGCAGGGGTGCCCGCTGTCCCCGCTGTTGTTTGCGATCGCAATAGAGCCACTGGCAGCCCTGGTGAGGGCGAGTACCTGTATCCAGGGGTTCCAATACGGTACGATACAGGAAAAGATCATGTTATATGCTGATGACATGATGCTTTTTCTGGGGGCCCCTTTACAATCCCTTCCCGGGGTTATGTCCATCATAATGAAATTTGGCCACTTCTCCGGTTTGACCATAAATTGGTCAAAATCAGCATTGATGATGTTGGATGAGAGCCAGGAGGTGCACCTCCCTGACTCTTGCTTGGGCAGCTTCAAGTACCTGGGGGTACAGGTGTCGCCCAGGCTTGGGGACTACTGTGCCCTCAATGTGCATCCCTTACTGTCTAGGTTCAGGGATAAAATTATTACATGGAACGCCCTTAAAATGTCACTTGCAGGCAAAGCCAACTTAATAAAAATGATATTGATTCCCCAACTGCTTTATTTTCTTCACAACTCTCCAGTGGTGATACATCTAAAAATCTTTAGAATAGTGAACACTCTCTTCAGACGGCTTCTGTGGCACACTAGACCCCCCCCCCCCCGAATACGACTGGAACAGCTGCAGCAACCAAAGGACAGCGGAGGGTTGGCAGTTCCCAACCCTTGGCTGTACTATATTGCGGCCCAGTTGCAACATTTGATCGGCTCTATGTCTCAGAATCCAGGTAGCTCGTTGGCACAACTGATGCTGATGGCCACAGGGGCAGAGACCATACCAGCTGGACTGGAGGCTCAAATGTTCTTGAAATCTAATAAACAGACCCCGACGCTTTCATTGGTACAAAAGATATGGAACAAGAGTAGACAGTTTCAGGGAGTGCAGGGGTTCACAGAATACAGCCCAATTTGGGATAACAAATCTTACGTAGAGTTGGTTAAGCTGCAGCAGGGGCCCAGATGGCATGCCTGGGGGGTATCCCAGCTGTCTCACATATTTGACAACGGTAAACTGCTGTCCTTCCATGAACTGCAGGTGACATACAACTACACCATGCTGTCATGGCACAGGGGAATGCGGTGGAGTGGATACAGTCGCCCACTCCAGTGTTCCATGTGATGCATACAAGTACGGAAACTAAGGGGATCATCTCCCAGTGCTACCAAATGTTGTTAACAAAACAAGCGAGCATTCCCAAACAGAGCAGAAGATATGTGGGAGAGGGACCTAGGCCAAATATCAGGGGACCAATGGATTGAAGCTATGCAATCGGTAACTATATGCTCACTTAATGTAGCGCAGAAAGTGTCCCAGCTCTACATACTGCTGAGAGTTCATTATACCCCTACCAAACTTTATAAAATGGGTAGACTACCGGACCCACTCTGTAGCCATTGCAGGAGACAAAATGGAGACCTTATACATCTACTATGGAGATGTCCGAAACTCCATAGGTACTGGCATGAGGTGGTGAGCACACTTAATGGACTGTTTCAGACAGCGATCCCCGTGGACCCCATATGCTGCTTGCTGGGGGTCCTTGAGAATATAATTCCAGAGGAACCAATTAGAATAGCAGCCTCTAGAGCGTTGTTCCAAGCTAGAAAGCTAATATTAATGGGATGGAAGTCCATACTGCCACCGACCATGTCCTCCTGGATAGCACATATGGGTAACACACTTATAATGGAGAAACATATATATCAGCACAGGGGAAGCCCAGGCTGGTTCGAAAAGATATGGTCTAAATGGTTGGACACTCCTGGCTTGAGTCCCAGGGAACTGGTTATATCCAGACTTCTGCAATGTTCATAGAATTTACCACATACGTTTATGCAAGCATTGTTTATATGTCAATAAGTAAAGCCAAAGAGAAAACTGTATCAGATATGAATGTCTGGCACAAAGTTTTGTACAAAGGAAGCTGCTGTGATATGCTCAATGTTCAATAAAAACCTTTTTGATTCAAAAAAAAAAAAAAAAGTCTTAAACATCAATATTAAAGCTCTTTACAAACCACAGCACTTTGTATTCAATGGTGATACGATTCAAATACATATTTACTAAACACTGTAAAAAGGGTGATAGATCCATCTCTACTTCAGCTTTTCATTTCATTTCATTCATTAGTGACAGTACGCTTCTTCTTTCGTAACCAATTGATCCCGTACAATACCGTTATTTCCAAAGTGCTCCTATAAATAAACACGTGCGCCACTCTGTGCTCACAGAACTCTCACCTCCAGAATAACAAGGTTATTCTTTTAGATTGTAAGCTCTAACAAGCAGGGCCCTCTGATCCCTCCTGTATTGATTTGTATTGTAAGTGTACACAGCAGGTACTGTGATTTGCTTCCTCGTGCATCACTTCCAGTCCATGTCTGCCTCCAGCCAAGCCCTACGCATTCTGTCACCATCATGTGACTTCATTGAGGGGAGGGGGTGCTTCCCTCCGCTCACACTTGCTTGACAACTCTCTCAATCCAGTCTTGTCCCCACTGGCAGCCTCACTCTTCTCTCCTCTCCTCCTGGATTCACAGGATTCACTGAGAGCAGCGAATCATAGGCTCCTGCTGTTGTCAGTTAAATCCTGTGAGGAGGGAGAAGGGGGGATGGCCGAGCCAGCTTGGGTGCGCACCCACATGAGTGCACACGGCTTGCTATGGGGGCACTCGGAGGTGAGGAAGAGCAAAGAGCGCCGGTGGGGGACCACCAAAGAAGAGGTAAGGGACCGCTCTGTGCAATATCGTTGCACAGAACAGTTAAAGGGTAACTCCACTTTCGTGGGGGAAAAAATAGCAAATAAAGAAAAAATAATATAGCGCATATAATTGCGACACTAATCATATTGTAATTGAATGTTATTAAAATTACCTTTCCTTTTTAATCAGCAGCCGCTGTAAATTTTTCTGAGAATGCATTGCAATATGGCTACGTAGAGTTGTTCTGTACACATAATGTGTAATGACCCCCCCCCCCCCCCCCAGAAACCGAATTTCCTACTTGTGCGATTGGCTCACCAAGTTTCCCAGAAGTCCGCCTAAGATACAAGTCAGATTTCAGGCATCCACTGCAACAAAAATTAAATTTTTGGAGAGATACTTTCAATAGGAACACATCTAAAGGGATGCAGGCCCAGCAGATTTCCTCATTGGTGCTCTGCAGCTGCATACCTGACAGTTAATTATGAATCCACTCCCATTATCCCCACTCAGAACAGAGGCACAGTAAGAGAACTACTGTTGCGCTCTGGGCACATGGGGCCTGCATGCGCGCAATAGAGACTGTACTAATCGCGGGCGCGCCAATGCGTGCGCCAATGTGCGTGCTAATGTGCCCGCTAATGTGCACGCTAATGTGCGCGCCCACTCGTAGGTGCGCACCCGCGCACCCCTTTGGCGCCAGGCGGTCTTTTTAAGGGGCGCATTGACTTGTAGCAGATGCTGAACAATCATCAGCTGTTCCTGTACCCGTTCATTGTGATTCCTGCCATTGCCTGCCTGATCTCCGTTGCTGAACCCCTAGCTTGTCCTGAACTTGCTTCTGGATTCTCCTCTATCTCTGACTACTGGCTCCTGACTTCGGCTTCCCGATTTGACCCTGCTCCTGCCTGATGATTTGGTACCTTGCTGCCCGCCTGCTTCCGAACCCGGCTATTCCTGTGACTATGCTCCTGTCTCCTGTTTGGCTCCAAGCTGTCATCCGGGTGTCCGCAGCTCCATTCCTGTGACCTGCTGTGACTTCCTGCATCTCCAAAGTCGTGGCATCTACCTCAAGCTTCCAGGGCTACATCTGCAGGCACTCGTGTTCCTCCTTTCCCTTGGGTCCTTCTGTCATCATCATCAGCGGGACCTGGGTTGGAAATACAAGGGAGGCCGACCTCGTCACTTCAGACTCCGACCAGGTACGTGACAGGCACAGAGAAACACAGAGGGATTTCTTCAGAATAACAAAAAGAAGAAATCTGTAACAAAGTTTCTTATAATCCTTGCAATGTACATAGATCACCCAGGGGGAATGTTTTTTTCTTAAAAGTGGAGTTACGCTTTAAGTATATCATGTTTTTTATTTTAATAAAACAAAATGTGACTTTAGTATCACTTTAAAGGGAAAGGTATAGCCAAAGCTAATCTGGCTATACTTCTCCTGGGGAACGAACTGCACTCCGAACTGCACTCCTGTGACCCATTTTCAACTGACACCGGGGTAAAGCCCACTGTCGTCTGATGTCACAGAGCCGTCCAGGCTCTGAAAAGATCTTGACAAAATGGTACAAAGATTTCCTCACTTCCTATCCAGGAGATATTCAGTATCTCACAAAAGTGAGTACACCCCTCACATTTTTGTAAGTAAGTTATTATATCTTTTCATGTGACAACACTGAAGAAATTACACTTTGCTACAATGTAAAGTAGTGAGTTTACAGCTTGTATAACAGTGTAAATTTGCTGTCCCCTCAAAATAACTCAACACACAGCCATTAATGTCTAAACCGCTGGCAACAAAAGTGAGTACACCCCTAAGCGAAAATGTCCAAATTGGGCCCAAAGTGTCAATATTTTGTGTGGCTACCATTATTTTCCAGCACTGCCTTAACCCTCTTTGGCATGGAGTTCACCAGAGCTTCACAGGTTGCCATTGGAGTCTTCTTCCACTCCTCCATGACGACATCCCGGATCTGGTGGATGTTAGAAACCTTGTGCTCCTCCACCTTCCGTTTGAGGATGCCCCACAGATGCTCGATAGGGTTTAGGTTTGGAGACATGCTTGGTCAGTCCTTCACCTTTACCCTCAGCTTCTTTAGCAAGGCAGTGGTCATCTTGGAGGTGTGTTTGGAGTCGTTATCATGTTGGAATACTGCCCTGTGGCCCAGTCTCTGAAGGGAGGGGATCATGCTCTGCTTCAGTATGTCACAGTACATGTTGGCCATTCATGGTTCTCTCACTGAACTGTAGCTCCCCAGTGCCTGCAGCACTCGTGCAGCCCCAGACCATGACACTCCCACCACTATGCTTGACTGTAGGCAAGACACACTTGTCTGTGCACTCCTGACCTGATTGCTGCCACACACCCTTGACACTATCTGAACCAAATAAGTTTATCTTGGTCTCAACAAACCACAGGACATGGTTCCAGTAATCCATTTTCTTAGTCTGCTTGTCTTCAGCAAACTGTTTGTGGGCTTTCGTGTACATCATCTTTAGAAGAGGCTTCCTTCTGGGACAACAGCCGGCATGCAGACCAATTTGATGTAGTGTGCGGCGTATGGTCTGAGCACTGACAGCCTGACCCCCCTCCCCTTCAACCTCTGCAGCAATGCTGGCAGCACTCATACGTCTATTTCCCAAAGACAACTCTGGATATGACGCGGAGCACACAACTTCTTTGGTCGACTATGGTGAGGCCTGTTCTGAGTGGAACCTGTCCTGTTAAACCGCTGTATGGTCTTGGTCACCATGCTGCAGCTCATTTTTAGGGTCTTGGCAATCTTGTTATAGCCTAGGCCATCTTTATGTAGAGCAACAATTATTTTTTTCAGATCCTCAGAGAGTTCTTTGCCATAAGGTGCCATGTTGAACTTCCAGGGACCTGTATGAGAGAGAACACCAAATTTAACACACCTGCTCCCCATTCAACCTGAGACCTTGTAACACTAATGCCTCGTACACACGTAGGGACTTTTGCCGGCGGACCTAGTCCAGCGGACAATCCCGCAGGACTTGCCCACACACGGACTTCTCCAGCGGATAATCCGCCGGCCAAAAGTCCGCGGGACTTTTGAAAATGAACGGACTTGCCCACACACGGAGCAGTCCGTTCATTTCGAACGTAACTTCAGGTTACGTAGCTAGCGTAGGCAGTAAATGCCGCCGCGCTAGCTCCGCAAGCTGGCATGGATTTAAAGGGAATCCCCACGCCGAAAAAACGGCGTGGGGGTTCCCCCCAAATCCATGTCAGACCCTCATCGAGCACGCAGCCTGGCAGGCCAGGAAAGGGGGTGGGGACGAACGAGCGCCGCCCCCCCCCCCTCCTGAGCCGTACCAGGCCGCGTGCCCTCAACATGGGGGGTGCCCTGGGGAAAGGGGGGGGCCCTGCGCCCCCCCCCCACCCCAAAGCACCTTGTCCCCATGTTGATGAGGACAAGGGCCTCTTCCCGACAACCCTGGCCGTTGGTTGTCGGGGTCTGCGGGCGGGGGCTTATCGGAATCTGGGAGCCCCCTTTAATAAGGGGGCCCCCAGATACTGGCCCCCCACCCTATGTGAATGAGTATGGGGTACGATGTACCCCTACCCATTCACCTAAGGTGTAAAATGTAAAGTACAAAAAACACACACTTTTGAAAAAATATTTTATTGCACTGCTCCGGGGGTCTTCTTCCGTCTTGGGGGTCTTCTCGCCGGACTCCTCCGCTCTCTTCTGCTCTTTTACCTAGCTCTTTCACGAGGGGAGGAGTCCGGCTACCTTCTTCGTCGTCGCCGCCGTCGTCTGGGGGGTCTCGATCCGCCTTCGGGGGTCTTCCGGGGGTCTCTTCTGTTCTTGCGGTGGTCGTCGTCTTCCGCGCCGCCGGCGCCTTCTTCTTCTTCTTGTCCTTCTTCTTGTCCTTCTTCTTCCGATGTTGACCCGACGCTCTCTCTGCCCGGAATGCCTGTGCCACTCTGCGCTCGGACTTATATAGGGACATGGGGGACAGGGTCACATGCACATGTCACATGGTGACCCCGCCCCCTTGTGTTGTCACAGTCCCGGAGGATGCTGGGACTGTGACATCGCAAGGGGGCGGGGGTCACCATGTGACATGAACATGTGACCCTGTCCCACATGTCCCTATATAAGTCCGAGCGCAGAGCGGCACAGGCATTCCGGGCAGAGAGAGCGTCGGGTCAACATCGGAAGAAGAAGGACAAGAAGAAGGACAAGAAGAAGAAGAAGGCGCCGGCGGCGCGGAAGACGACGACCGCCGCAAGAACAGAAGAGACCCCCGGAAGACCCCCGAAGGCGGATCGAGACCCCCAGACGACGGCGGCGACGACGAAGAAGGTAGCCGGACTCCTCCCCTCGTGAAAGAGCTAGGTAAAAGAGCAGAAGAGAGCGGAGGAGTCCGGCGAGAAGACCCCCAAGACGGAAGAAGACCCCCGAAGGCGGATCGAGACCCCCCAGACGGCGACGACGACGAAGAAGGTAGCCGGACTTCCCCCGCTCGGTAAAAGAGCTTGGTAAATGGCGGGGAGTCCGGCGAGAAGACCCCCAAGACGGAAGAAGACCCCTGGAGCAGTGCAATAAACTATTTTTTCAAAAGTGTGGGTGTTTTTTTTTACTTTACATTTTACACCTTAGGTGAATGGGTAGGGGTACATCGTACCCCATACTCATTCACATAGGGTGGGGGGCCGGGATCTGGGGGCCCCCTTATTAAAGGGGGTTCCCAGATTCCGATAAGCCCCCGCCCGCAGACCCCGACAACCAACGGCCAGGGTTGTCGGGAAGAGGCCTTGTCCTCATCAACATGGGGACAAGGTGCTTTGGGGTGGGGGGGCCGCACGGCCCCCCTTTCCCCAGGGCACCCCCCATGTTGAGGGCACGCGGCCTGGTACGGCTCAGGAGGGGGGGGGCGCTCGTTCGTCCCCACCCCTTTCCTGGCCTGCCAGGCTGCGTGCTCGGATGAGGGTCTGACTTGGATTTGGGGGGAACCCCCACGCCGTTTTTTCGGCGTGGGGAGTCCCTTTAAATCCATGCCAGGTCACGGAGCTAGCGCGGCGGCAGTAACTGCCTACGCTAGCTACGTAACCTGAAGTCACGTGCTAAATGAACGGACTTGCCGATGAGCGGCAAGTCCCTTCATTTCAAAAGTCCCGCGGACTTGCCCACTAACGGCGGGATTGTCCGCTGGACTTCCAAGTCCAGCGGATAATTTGAAAACAAAACTTCAAACTTTAGTCCGCCGTACTTTGGCGCCAAAAAGTCCGCCGGCGCCCACACACGAGGGGATTATCCGCTGGACTTCAGTCCAGAGGATAATCCCGCGGATTGTCCCTTCGTGTGTACGCGGCATAACAAATCCCATGACACCGGGGAGTTAAAATGGCAAATTGGGCCCAATTTGGATATTTTCACTTAGGGGTGTACTCACTTTTGTTGCCAGTGGTTTAGACAATAATGGCTGTGTGTTGAGGTATTTTGAGGGGACAGCAAATTTACACTGTTATACAAGCTGTACACTTACTACTTTACATTGTAGCAAAGTGTCATTTATTCAGTGTTGTCACATGTCAAAAGATATAATAAAATATTTACAAAAATGTGAACTCACTTTTGTGAGATACTATATGTTACCTGGACAGGATATGAACACACCAGAACAGGAAGAGAACATAAATATCCTATTCCAGGACACTGACAGCATTTAAAGCTTAGCAGAGGTTCTAATCCCTCACTGTTCAATGTGAAAAAAATGTGGCTAAGACTGTTAGGCCCCTTTCACACGGACGGTCCGTTCAGGTCCACCTGTCAGTTTTTTAGGCGGACCTGAACGGATGCTCCATAGACCTCTATGGAGAGTCGGATGTCAGCGTTGACATGTTCGCTGACATCCGACCCGCTCCAATCCGAAAAAGTGTGACGGAAGAAAACCCTATTTTTTCATCCGTCTGCAGATCAGATCGGGTGATGACAGACTCTACAGTCCGTCATCATTCGATCCCCCATAGGGGAGAGCGGCACTCTGACAGGTCCGTCCCTGCACAGAGTGCAGAGACAGACCTGTCACCTGCCTGCTCAGCGGGGGTTTGACGGAGCGATCCCCCGCTGTGCAGAGTGGGCTCCGTACACGGACACGTCCGTGTGACAGAGCCCTTTGAAATTAATAATTTTGTCTCTGTTTTGTCAGGGTACGATAGTGACCACAAATATGACTTTTCATGAAATGCTACCACAACCCAGTCTGTCATTATTTCCTTGTTATCTCAGTAATAGGACAGGCAGTTGTTATTACTGTGATTCAAATTACCATTGCTGACATTTGTAAGCTTGTTATTTCTGTTCTGAGTCAACAGTTAGTCATCAGTGCAGCTCTGAGTTTTGACACCTTTGTGGTGATAAGACATGGCCTGTAGAGAGGGACACAGGAGGAAGATGGTGATTCACATTTCCTGGGGTCTTCTCTGTTCTCCAATATCCCCAGATACAAACTTGGCTGTTATTTCTCTAATAATGTGGTGGCTCTGGGGGATGTAGCTAGTAAATCACTGTTTTTGCAGATAAAAAAAAAATGTCATAGCAAGGTGTTTAAACACTCAGAGAAAGCACCTGGCTTTATATATCTTGGATACTGCAACTGTGGGCTTCTGACTTTCTTCCTGTCCACCTAATAATGTGGGGTGTTCCCATTTTTTATACTTCAGCATCTACTTTTGAAATTTACTTGATTTTACAGCAAATCTGAACCCTAACAGGGAGAAGACCAACTTACAGAAAGAGGTGAGAAGAATGTGTACTGACCACAGCCCAGAAACAGCTGATTGATAATTATGAAACCACCGCCATTAGACTTACTCGGCACAGAGGAACAAACAGTGATTTCTTCAGAATAACAAAAGGAAATCTGCAACAAAGATTGTTAAAATCCTTGTAATGTACAGTTGTGCTCATAAGTTTATATTACAGAATTTATGATTTCTTGGCCATTTTTCAGAGAATATGAATGATAACACAAAAACTTTTCTTAAACTCATGGTTAGTGTTTGGCTGAAGCCATTTATTATGAACTGTGTTTTGAAATCATAATGGCAACAGAAACTACCCAAATGACCCTGATCAAACATTTACATACCCCAGTTCTTAATACCGTGTATTGCCCCCTTTAACATCAATGACAGCTTGAAGTCTTTTGTGGTATTTGTAGATGAGGCTCTTTATCTTATCAGATGGTAAAGCTGCCCTCTCCTCTTGGCAAAAAGCCTCCAGTTCCTGTAAATTCTTGGGCTGTCTTGCATGAACTGCATGTTTGAGATCTCCCCAGAGTGGCTCAATGATATTGAGGTCAGAAGACTGAGATGGCCTCTCCAGAACCTTCACTTTATTTTGCTGTAGCCAATGACAGCTCAACTGGGCCTTGTGTTTTGGATTATTGTCATGTTAAAATGTAAGTATGTCCCATGCGCAGATTCCTGGCTGATGAATGCAAATGTTCCTCCATTATATTTTGATAACATACTGCACTCATCTTGCCAACAATTTTGACCAAATTTCCTGTGCCTTTGTAGCTCACAGTAGGAATGGTGTACCTTTCATCATAGGCCTTGTTTACTCCTCTCCAAATGTAGTGTTTCTGGTTGTGGCCAAAAAGCTCAATTTTGGTCTCATCACTCCAAATGACTTTGTGCCAGAAGGTTTGAGGCTTGTCTCTGTGCTGTTTGGGGTATTGTAAGCGGGATACTTTTTTGGTATTTGCATAGTAATGGCTTTCTTCTGGCGACTCAACCATGCAGCGCATCTTTCTTCAAGTGCCTCCTTATTGTGCATCTTGAAACAGCCACACCACATGTTTTCAGAGCGTCCTGTATTTCACCTGAGGTTATTTGTGGGTTTTTCTTTGCATCCCGAACAATGTTCCTGGCAGTTATGGCTGAAATTTTAGTTGGTCTACCTGACCATGGTTTGGTTTCAACAGAACCCCTCATGTTCCACTTCTTGAT
Source organism: Lithobates sylvaticus (assembly GCA_028564925.1). Taxonomy (NCBI): domain Eukaryota; kingdom Metazoa; phylum Chordata; class Amphibia; order Anura; family Ranidae; genus Lithobates; species Lithobates sylvaticus. The sequence continues at coordinate 66,622,496 of CM053032.1, read as the reverse complement.
TAGAGTTTGTTGATTGTCATTCTCAATTCCTTGGATATCTTTTTATATCCCTTTCCTGATTTATACAGTTCAACTGCCTTTTCCCACAGATCCTTTGGTAATTCTTTTGCTTTCCCCATGACTCAGAATCATCAGTGCAGCACTGGATAAAAGAGGCAAGGGTCTGTCAGGAGTCCAGAAACTCATTGACCTTTTATACACACAAACTTAATACAAGCAAACAAATTTTAGGTGAGGATGGTTACCTTTAATAGCCATTCAACTTGTGTCAACTTGTGTGTATGTTATCAGGCCAAAATCACCAGGGTATGTAAACTCTTGATTAGGGTCATTTGGGTAGTTACTGATGCCGTTATGATTTAAAAATAGTAAACACAGTTGATTGATAATAAATGGCTTCAGCCAAAACAATAACCATGAGTGAAAGAAATGTTTTTGTGTTATCATTCATATTCTCTGAAAAATGGCCAAGAAATCATAAATTCTGTCAGGGTATGTAAACTTATGAGCACAACTGTACATAGATCACCCAGAGCAGAATGTTTTTTTCTCAACAAATGTGGAGTTACTCTTTAAGGTTTGACAAAAAAAACCTAGAAGCTGATTGGTTTCTATGCAGAGCTGCACCAGATTTTGCACGCTCTAGTTTTAGTAAATCCTTCCCATTGTGTCTAAGAAGTATTAGAAACTGAGCGATGATTTGGCACTCCAGTATCTACCAAAAACTGAATCATCTGTTTGGTCAGAATGGCCAATAAATCTCGACTGCCTACAGCCATCTTTTTATATAGCCCTGAATTAGAATTAGTAACAGTGTGGGCTTTACCATTTGCTAGTTGGATCACAAGTGTGGTGTAGCCAACACACTCATTGAAGAATGAGAGGGAGATTGAAAATGTGCAGGAGAAAGTGCAGCTCTATACAAAAGGATGTGTAATAAACATGTTGAATTATTATGAATTATTTCAATTATCAATTATTTTGATTGTCAAAGCTTACGCCTTCATTTTATAACATCAGCATTGTAACAACAATACAAACAATAATTATTTTTGACAATCCAATATAAGTTCACTTGGAAAATCTCCTTTCAGGTTGTCCTGCCTGTCTGCTGGTCCTCTCTTTCCATGTCCTCCTGGATTCCCTGCATTTTCTGCAGCTCCTTCTCTGCTGTTTATTTTTTTCCAATGGATACATAACCCATAGTACCTTGTTGCCAGCAAGCAGTGATTCCTGTACTGACTCCGCCTCCTGAAACTCCTCCTCTCAGCACCTCTGTAGTTCAGAAGGCAGGATCTGGGTAATATGTGGCACAGCAGTGCCTACTGACAGGGCATAATGAATACGTGTCACAGAATTCAAGAAAGTACATTTGGCACCAGGTATTTGCACCCACTTCCGGGCATAGACTCCCAAAGGAGTCTACGCCTCTTACCCCCCCCCCCCCCATGTCTGCTGGGAAACACACGGGTCCCAGAGACAGCAGGGACAATCCGGATCCCTTACCGAAGATGGCAGTGGCAGCACCCGAGTGCCGAGCGACAGATCGGCTTCGGGTGAGGACATCGCGGGCGACCTGGACAGGTAAGTGTCCATATTTAAAAAAAAAAATGGGCGAACCCCCGCTTTAATAGGAGTAGGCTATAAATAATTGAAATACAATGTGGAAATAAATATATGATTTCACATTTTGACCATAGGTATGCTGCTTAACGTAATTGCTATAGTCTCATAGTGGGCTCCATTCAAGTATGCGGTAAGATACCGCACAGCGTTTTTCAAAAAGGTTTTTTGCATTCACTAAAAAAACACTACTAAAATACTGCAGGTGGTAGCTGGCATCCTTAACACAGACTGTAAATAGTTAGTTGTTAAGGATCTGTTGTTAAGGAACTGATGAGTCATCAGCTGTCAGTGGGGTTCCCCGCTGACAGCTGAATGTAAAAAAAAAAATTGCCATAAAAAAAGGCGTGGGGTCCTCTCGAAGATCCATACTAGACCCTGATCCAAGCATTGGGGATGAGCTGAACACCCCCAATTCGGTTCACAGCAAAACATGCGAATAGGCAAAAAATTTGTTCGAACACCGTTTAGTCTATGGGACACGAACGTGAAAAATCAAAAGTGCTCATTTTAAGGGTTAATATGCAAGTTATTGTAATAAAAAGTTTTTGGGGACCTGGGTTCTGCCTCAGGGGACATGTATCAATGCAAAACATTTTTAAAAAAACTGGTGTTTTTTCAGGAGCAGTGATTTTAATAATGCTTAACGTGAAACAATAAAAGTGAAATATTCCTTTAAATTTCATACCTGGGGGGTGTCTATAGTATGCCTGTAAAGTGGCACATTTTTCCCGTGTTTAGAACAGTCCCTGCACAAAATTAAATTTCTAAAGGAAAAAAAGGTAATTTAAAACTACTAGCGGCTATAATGAATTGTCGGGTCCCGACAATACAGATAAAAGTCATTGAAAAAAAAACGGCATGGGATCCCCCCCCCCCCAGTCTATTACCAGGCTGGTATGAATATTAAGGGGAACCCCAACCAAAAATGAAAAAAAAAATGCGTGGGGGTCCCCCCCAAATTCCATATCAGACCTGAGGGTCTGGTATGCATTTTAAGGGAAACCCTGCACCAATGGCGTGGGGGTCCCCCCAAAAATCCATACCAGACCCTTATCCATGCACGCAACCTGGCAGACCGCCAAAGCGCCCCCCTCCTTAACCTTACCAGGCCACATGCCCTCAACATGGGGAGGGTTCTTTGGGGTAGCCCCCCCAAAGCACCTTATCCCCATGTTGATGGGGACCAGGGCCTCATCCCCACAACCCTTGCCCGGTGGTTGTGGGGGTTTGCGGGCGGGGGGTTATCGGAATCTGAAGGGCCTGGTATGGAATTTGGTGGGGCCCCCACGCAATTTTTTTCTGGGGGGGATCCCATGCTATTATTTTCAATGTCTTTTATCTGTATTGCCAGGACCCGACAATTCATTATAGCCGCTAGTAGTTTTAAATTCCTTTTTTTCCTTTAGAAATTTCATTTTGTGACGGGACTGTTCTAAACACGGGAAAAATGCGCCACTTTACAGGCATACTATACTATAGACACCCCAGGTAAAAAATTTAAAGGAATATTTCACTTTTATTGTTTCACTTTAAGCATTATTAAAATCACTGCTCCTGAAAAAAGGCTGTTTTTAAAACTTTTTTGCATTGATACACCTGGGGCAGGACCCAGATCCCCAAACACTTTTTATGACAATACCATGCATATAAGCCTCTAAAATTAGCACTTTTGATTTCTCCCATAGACTTTTAAAGGGTGTTTTCCGTGGCTTTTGAATTTGGCGCGAACACCCCAAATTGTTCGCTATTCAGTGAAAAGGCAAACACCCTTTGTGTTACGTTCGACTCGAACATCGGGCTCATCCCTACCAAGCATGCAGCCCGGCAGGTCAGGAAAGAGGGGTGGCAAGCAAATGCCCCCCCTCCGAACCATACCATGGCACATGTCATCAACTCTGCCCCCACAAAGCACCTTATTCCCATATTGATGGGGACAAGGGCCTCTTCCCCACAACCCTGGCCAGTGGTTGTGGGGGTCTGCGGCCAGGGCTTATTAGAATCTGGAAGCCCCCTTTAACAAGGGCGCCCCAGATCCTGACCCTCTCCCCAATGGTAATTAGTATGGGGTACATAGTACCCCTACTCCTTCACCAACAAAAAAAAAGGTATAGTGTAAAAAAAGATAGGAGGCAGTTTTTGTCAAGTCTTTTGTTAAAAAAATTATAAAAAAAACATGTCCCCTGGTGTAGATCAATCGTCAATCACAATGCCCACCACCAAACTCCCAACCTGAAAAAAATACTCCAAAACAAACTCCAACTTGTGCTCTTCTTATGCTCTCTGTTGAGTCACACTGCAATATCACACTTGTGCTTCACCTTGTGCTCACACAACAGGTTATGCCTTTATTCTCCAATTTATTATACGAATACTGCTTTCCCCTTTAATGGATAATGACACCACTGTTCTCCTCAATTCCAGATAGGGGTGACATTAACTCAAAATAAAACAATACCTTGCCTTCATAGTGCTTTTCATAAAAAAAAAAAAATTGTATCACAATTATTAAAAATATTTAAAATGCATTCAAATTGAATTGTGCACTACACTGGTGCACCACAGAATATATTGTAAATTAAACAAATGTGATGCTACTAACCAGATGATAAATATACTTGACTGAACTAAATGAAATACCTGTGCCTGGACAGCTGCTTCACACACCGCTCAACAATATGGATAGTAGAAAAAGATCCAACATCACATAAAAAAAGTGATAAAACTCAATGTAATTTTTATTGTAGATCAATCAAGACATGAAAGTGAATCTAATGCAACGCAAGAATGATGCGTTTCAGCCCTTTCTTGTGCCTAAGTTGTATGACTAAGGCCCAATAAAGGGCTAAAACGCATTAATCTTGCCTTTTCTTGGATTCCCTTTTATGTCTTGATGGATCTAAAATTAAAATTACATAGTGTTTTAAGCACATATATACCATGATGCCGGACCTTTTTCTACAATCTATATTGTTGAACAGAATATACTGTAGCTTCACATAAAATGACAGTGATCAGCACCTCTCTGTTTCTTATGCCCAATTACTACCTGCTTTACATGATTATGTTACTAGGATCCACCCTCTTCTAATTATGTTAGATGTAGCAGCACAGGAAAATATCACAATTTTATTCTCTAAATGGTGCCCGGCACAGGATCAGGAAACAAGTGGGAATCACTGAAGTAGAAGAAGAGTCTAATTCAGTGATTTCTAGCTTCCAGGGGGATCATCCAGGTATGGTATATGCTGTACAGTAGATAATGACATTGGCCTAAGCTTGATGAATATAACTATGTGTAAAATATTCATACCTGGAATTAAAGTGTAACTAAGGTCAGTCATACACGGTTCGAATGTCGGCTGGTTCAGTATGAACTGGCCGAGATTCGAATCATTAATGGTTAGGCTGAATGTACCAAGTTAATTGATCAATCAACTTGGGAACAACCAGCCTGCCGGATTATCGCTAAAGAAAAAACCTTCATTTTGAGCTCAGTGATCAGAGGTGTATGGAGTTGTAGAAATGGTGATGTCGCATAGTGGTTACCAACACCTGATCATTCATTTTTCTTTCACAGTCCTTTCCACTTGACTAACATTAGATCACTCGTCACTCTCCTCTTTTATTTATAATTACCCTAGAACCCCTATTGTCAGCGATCTGCAAAAATCCCGATATCCAGGGAATCCGAGCAGGAGATAGGGAGTACAAGGTATCGGCATTTGCGGACGACTTGTTGCTCTATATCTCCAACCCCAGAATATCAATCCCAATGGCTATGAAAGAATTAAAACAATACGGTAAACTGTCGAACTTCAAAGTTAACATGTCTAAATCCGAGATATTAAATTTAACCTTATCAATACAAGAACAGAGCGCCATACAATCTAGATTTCAATTTAAATGGTGTAAAAATGAGCTTAACTACCTGGGAATAAAATTAACGCCTCAAGTAGATAACCTCTTTAACCACAACTATATTCCACTGATTAATAAAATTAAAAAGCAACTTAGAGGAATGCAATATAAAGCCCTCTCTTGGATTGGAAAGATAAACACGGTTAAAATGTTTACTCTCCCCATATTCATTTATACCTGCCAAATGATCCCAATTTCTCTCCCTCAGTCATACCTGAAGAAAATAAAGTCAATAATAACAAAATTCATTTGGGCGGGTAAACGGGCGCGCATCGCATTCGACACATTAGCAAGAGAAAAAGGAAGAGGGGGGTTGGCTGCCCCGGACTTTAAAAAGTATTACGAAGCGGTCGCAATCTCTAGAATAATAGACTGGAGTCATAATTATGAGGATAAAAGTTGGGTGGAACTAGAAAGAAAGTTAAGTAGAACAAGAATAGGAGAAATTATATGGATACCCCCACACTATAGACACTTAGCCCCAAATACAACCGCACTCACAAAGCACTCACTAAAAATTTGGGATGCAATACACAAAAGGCACAATTGGGATTATAATTCCCCACTAATTCCACTATTAGACACAATTTTTTTTCCCCCAGGTAAGGAGGAGTTTATATATTTTAGTAGATGGTCCAATAAAGAGAATCTGAGATTGATAGACGTGATGGAAGGGAATAGAATTAGCACTTATAATGAGATTATTATGAAGTGGGGACACAGAGCACTAGATAAGTGGCGCTACACCCAAATACAACACTTCACACAGACACTCCCAAAACCCCTACGTGGTAAGAGAGAACTTAGACCTTTAGAAAAATTAATAGAATCCCCCAATAACCGCGAGAAAAGAATTTCAAAGACTTATAAAATCCTGTTGCGAGCGGCGGAGCACGAATACCCCTCGTATTTAGGGAAATGGGAAAGTGAGATCGGCCCATTAAATAGCGAGGATCAGAAGATCAAGATCTTAGGACGTGTTTTCTCAACAGCAAAAGACATACAATCAGTAGAAATGTCCTACAAACTCCTAGCTAGGTGGTATGTAACTCCCCAAGGAGCGAACGCCTACAATGGAGATAATTCTCCAAATTGCTGGCGAGGGTGCGATGCAGTGGGGTCCTTCTCACACCTGTGGTGGTATTGCCCGAAAATAAAAAAATATTGGGAGCAAATAATAGAAATAATTTTCAATATAACACGAGTTAGGGTGAAGAAACTTCCATGGGTATGTTTATTCCACGATACAGAGTGGGGAGAGTGACGACACGCTAGAAATCTTACCCCTTATCTATTAAATGCAGCCAAAGCCTTAATTCCCTGCTACTGGAAATCTCAGGAGATACCCTCAATGAAAGAGTGGGTAGTGAGGGTGGAGAGGACAAGAATAATAGAACAGTCATTATAAACCCTAGAGAATCTAGAAGAAAAATACCAGAGGATATGGCAACAATGGATTGAGTTCAGGGAAACAGAACAATATCTCAGGATAATGGAAGAAAATACTATGGGGATCGGGGGGGGGGGGGGGGGTGAGCGAGACGGGGTAGGCTTTTTTTTTTTTTTTTTTTTTTTTCTTAGAGGGGGAGGGGGGTGGTTTGGGGTCTTGGGAAAAAAATGTAACTTGAATAGATGTATTTGTCTAATATTTGATTATAAATGTGATGAATCATGTGTATAAGGTAAATTATGAAAATAAAGAATATATAAAAAAAAAAGATCACTCGTCACTTTGTAATAAGCGTGTGTTGATGGTTTCTGTTTTCAGAAAATGCACTGAATGCAGTGTCCTAGCTTAACCTCTTTCCTGTTGGTGAGGGAAATTGTACAGTGTGCAGGTATTTCTAATCCCCAATTCTTTTTTTGTATTTAGATTAGATATAAACCATTATTGGATGATATTCAAGTTGCAAAAACTCTGTCCCTAACTAAAATCTAGTGTAACCAATTGCCTTCAGAAGTCACCTAACTAGAAAAACAGAGACCACCTGTGTGTAATTTAATCTCAGTATAAATACAACTGTCCGGTGAAGCCCTCAGAAGTTAGTTAGAGAACCTTAGCGAACAAACAGCATCATGAAGGCCAAGGAACTCACCAGACAAGTCAGGGATAAAGTTGTGGAGAAGTTTAAAGCAGGGTTAGATTATAAAAAAAATATCCCAAGCTTTGAACATCTCAGTGAGCACTGTTCAATCCATCATCCAAAAATGGAAACAGTATGGCACAACTGCAAACCTACTAAGACATGGCCGTCCACCTAAACTGACAGGCCAGGCAAGGACAGCATTAATCAAAGAAGCAGCCAAGAGGCCCATGGTAACTCTAGAGGAGCTGCAGAGATCCACAGCTCAGGTAGGAGAATATGTCCACAGTACAACTATTATTCGTGCATGCCACAAATCTGGCCATTATGAAAGAGTGGCAAGAAGAAAGCCATTGTTGAAAAAAGCCATAAGAAGTCCCGTTTGCGAGAAGCCATGTGGGTGACACAGCAAACATATGGAAAAAGGTGCTCTGGTCAGATGAGACTAAAATTGAACTTTTTTGGCCTAAAATGAATATGCTATGTGTGGCGGAAAACTAACACTGCACTTCACCCTGAACACACCATGCTTTTCTTCAGGGACAGTGAAGCTGGTCAGAGTTGATGGGAAGATGGATGGAGCCAAATACAGGGCAAACCTGTTAGAGTCTGCAAAAGACTGGGGCTGAGGTTCACCTTCCAGCAGGACAATGACCCTAAACATACAGCCAGAGCTACAATGGAATGGTTTAGATCAAAGCATATTCATGTGTTGACATGATTCAGTAAAAGTTCAGACCTAAATCCAATTGAGAATCTGTGGCAAGACAAGAAAATTGCTGTTCACAGACGCTCTCCATCCAATCTGACAGAGCTTGAGCTATTTTGCAAAGAAGAATTGGCATAAATGTCACTCTCTAGATGTGCAAAGCTGGTAGAGACATACCCAAAAAAACTTTCAGCTGTAATTGCAGCAAAAAGTGGTTCTACAAAGTATTGATTTAGGGGGGCTGAATACAAATGCACGCCACACTTTTCACATATTTATTTGTAAACAATTTTGAAAAATATTTATCATTTTCCTTCTACTTCACAATTATGTGCCACTTTGTGTTGGCCTATCACATAGAATCCCAATACAATACATTTACATTTTTTGGTTATAACATGACAACATTTGGAAAATTTCAAGGGGTATGAATACTTTTCAAGGTACCGCAGCTTCTCTGTGACCTACTTCTGTCAAGAGTATCTCTGTTCAGCCTAGCTGCCATCAGGCATGCACTTTAGCGAGTGGCTTGGTATCTAGGACCCTCAGCACATGGCTTATACTGAAGTCAGGCCTTACAGTAGTACTTCACACAGGCCTCCTCCTAGTTAAAAAGCCCCAGGGAAAAGAGAGTTCTGGAAAGGTGCTGTCAAACACATATCATCTTCCCAGACCATATCTTTAAACAACATCATCAGGGATTATTTGAGTCAGATAAATATTCATGACCTAGTGTCTAATTCCTCTCACACTGATTACTGGAACCTCCTTCCAACAGCACGCTGAATTAATCAATCCACCAGGCTTAGTGAAAATCTACAGAACCCAGAAAAAGGTAAATACCAGTTCAGATTGATTACAGCTAGGAGCAACATTTTTTTCAAGCGGGGTTCCATCAGGTGTCTTTAGGGGTGCATTGGCAAAATGCCTAAATATTGCCCAAACACTCTATACAAGCCAGTGGCTGAATCAATCCTACCTTTTAGTTACACAAAGCCACAGGTTTTAATTGTGCACCATTACAACCTTCTAGCCGCTGGCATCCTAACAACCAATGAGATCACCAGTTGATAAGGAGAATGTCAGGTGCCTGCACAGCATCCTTGTTTTCCCCTCCTGCCCCTCTCTGTCAGCACTGGGGTTACATTAGCTAAGTGAGGGAAACTGAGGAAGGAGAGAAATACTGTAATACTAGTTAGAACTAGGGATGAGCCGAACACCGGGTTCGGTTCGCACCAGAACCTTCGAACGGACCGAAAGTTTGCGCGAATTTTCGAACCCTATTCGTTATAATGGACGCGAACGTTCGAAATCAAAATTGCTAATTACAATGGCCAATATGCATGTTTTTTTTATTATCAAATTTTTATTGGTTTTTCTTTCACATTAAAAATGTCACTTATGTACATACACAGTATAACATCATATTTATTCTACTCTTTTATTCCCCCCTCCCCCCTAAAAAACATGACATCAAAAGAAAAGAAAAGATAAAAAAAAAAAAAAGGAAAAAACATTTTAGAGAATAAAGGGAAGGAAGGAAACGGAAAGGGTTATATATTCCTCCCCCGCACCTCTACTCTCCTATATTCGTTTACGTTTCTATCCATGTGTCTACAAAAAAAAAAAAGAGTTACATCCACCAAGTGGTTTGTGTTTATTTAAATCCATCTTATCATATGTGCCTTTACATTCCTTTCCAGACAAGAAAGAAAGAAAAAAAAAAGAAAAATTGGAGTGGGGACAATTACCTCCACCAAGTGGTTTGTGTTTATTTTAACTCTATATTATCATGCGTGTCTTTACACTTCTATCGAAATAATAAAAATAAAAAAAAAGGTGACTAAAAAAGTGGTGGTTCACTAAGGTCTCCATGTGATTGTGTTTGTAATTTATATGCATGTTAATGTCATAAAACAGGTTTGGGGACCCGGGTCCTGCCCCAGGGGACATATATCAATGCAAAAAGAACTTTTAAAAACTAACGTTTTTTCGGGAGCAGTCATTTTAATGATGCATAAAGTGAAAAAAAAAAAGTGAAATTTTCCTTTAAATATGGTACCTGGGGGGTGTCTAAAGTATGCCTGTGAAGTGGCATGTGTTTCCCGTGTTTAGAACTGTCCTTGCACAAAATGACATTTGTAAAGGAAAAAAAGAAGCCATTTAAAACCACTTGCGGCTTTAATGTCATGTCTTGTCCTGGCCGCCATATGGCTGAAAATCCTTGAGAAAAATGGCATGGCTAACCCATCACCCCCCCCCCCCCCCCCACCCCAGCCCCTTTGGGTCTTGTATGGATATTAAGGGGGACCCCGCACCCAAAATAAAACCCTATACCTACAGCCCTATATACTCTGAACAGCACTATATAGGTGGTGCAAACAAGACACGGACTGTAGGTTTGTTCTTAAGTAGAATCTGAACAGGTACATTATGAAGTGTAGCTCCATCCCAAAAAAATCTATTTTTAAGGTTTTTGGAGAACATAGGGAGGGGTTATCACCCCTGTAACATTTGCTGTCTTTGCACATCTGTTCAGAACATGTCACCTCACTTCCCGTCCCAATGACAAATGTTTTTGGAAAAGTGGGGTTTTAATTGAAACAAGGATTGGTGATAAAGCATCAGTAGAGAGGAGATACCTTTTTCCCAAATTAAATCTAACAGGATAGAATTTCCCTTCCTAGGGGTAGATTTCCTCTCACTTCCTGTTTTCTCTTTCCGTTTGCAAGTAGGAGTCGTTTGTAAGTTGGATGTTTGAAAGTAGGGGCCTGCCGTATATACTCTGCAGAAATTTGCCCTATTAGATGTTGGTGTAGCCACAAGACTGGTGGGCACAGGAATGGGCCCTGCTGTGAGTTAATAGATCAAGATTTGTACTTGCATGCACCTGTTGAACCGGGCAGAAAAATTGGGCCTTTGGTGGTGGTGGTGGTGGACGTTGTTGCCACAAGACTGTAAGCCCTCACAGTTACTCTTGGTGGGTGCAGGAATGGGCCCTGCTGTGAGTTATTAGATCAAGATTTGTAATTGCATGCACCTGTTGAACAGGGCAGAAAAATTGGGCCTTTGGCGGTGGTGGTGGACGGTGTTGCCACAAGACTGTAGGCCCTCATAGTTACTCTTGGTGGGCGCAGGAATGGCCCTGCTGTGAACTATTAGATCATTAGATCATCAGATGAAGACACGTGACCGTGTCGTAACGCGGAGGGAGTGGCCGTAGACAGACCCACACAGAGGAGGACGCAAGGAGGCGTTCCGGACGCCGTGGTGATTACTTCTTGCTCGTTTTTATTTGATTTTATGTACGTTGCCATTTGGCTTAATAAACTGCTCATTTTTAGCTGAATATACTACACTAGTGGAGCCCCCCCCTTCTTTGTCTCTTCCGTTCCCCGACCCTGCTACACTGCTGTGTGGAGACACACAACAGTCCCTTTTAGGTCTGAAGGAGGATAAGGAGAAAGGACAAATTTGGACCCCACAAGAGAGCACCTTGATCCCTGTCACCTTACCTGGGGCGCATGCTGATACCCCTACAAAGCCCATTTATAGCTGTTTAGAGGTAAGAGTTCTGAGAGACCAGTGAAGGATTTTACCCTATAAATAGAACATTATCAGCACGGATACTGCTACACAGAAACAACACAGATAAAGATACATCTCTACATATAGAACTATTTGTGGAAATTCCCACCCTATCAAAAGCCATCAGCTGCTTCCTTTATTCCCATTCTTTTTAGGACATCCCACAATATGTGATACTATCCACCTGGACTTTTATATATACTATTTTATATCAATATTTTTATATTGGTATATTTATCACGGGATCCCATCACTACTTTAGAATTTATTTTACACATTTGCATTCTATGGACTTTTATCCTATGGACTTTTGATATATTTTATTACCACAATTTTTATTCGTATTATCCATTGATTCGTATCACTTATTTACTTTAATGGTTTTATTGTCTATCATCTTTATTTACCTAGTCATCACGTGATTGTTTTCACAGGACTGACTTTATATTCCTAGCACTTTATTGACGTGCATGCACATATTTATTTTATTATCACCCTTATCAAGCTGCTTAGTATTTATTGAAGATTTTTGGCTAATTATTCACAGTTGTCACTTGCTCACTTTTCATATGTAAGTTTTTGCACTTTATTGCACTTTATTTCCCTGCTGAATATAGAGTCATCTATTGGTCCTAGTCACCCATCTTGGTGTGACAGCTGTCTAGGACCTTGCCATCACTCACCTTCTTATTCCATTGAGCATGCGCAAAGTTTTTCCATTCATCTTTTCTGTATAAGTGCCTGTGTGATCACTAGTCACTTTGCTGCATGCACCTTATTAGCGATCACTTTGACCTCCCTATTTACTCACAGTAGCGCGAGAGCTTTCCACATTCACTTATCACAGATACTGTACTTGGAGCACAGCAGTCACACCTGTTGCAAAGCATCTTTTTAAAAAATTGTAATTACACGCCCCTGTTATACAGGGGCTGAAAAATTGTGCCTTAGGCACTGGTGCTGGTGCCACAACACTGCAACCCCTCACAGATACTGTACTCTGAGCACAGCAATGAGACCTGTTGCAAAGCATTGCCTAAAAATTGTAATTACACGCCCCAACAGGGGCTGAACAATTGTGCCTTAGGCACTGGTGCTGGTGCCTCAACACTGCAACCCCTCACAGATACTGTACTTGGAGCACAGCAGTCACACCTGTTGCGAAGCATCTTTTTAAAAAATTGTAATTACACGCCCCTGTTATACAGGGGCTGAAAAATTGTGCCTTAGGCACTGGTGCTGGTGCCACAACACTGCAACCCCTCACAGATACTGTACTCTGAGCACAGCAATGAGACCTGTTGCAAAGCATTGCCTAAAAATTGTAATTACACGCCCCAAAAGGGGCTGAAAAATTGTGCCTTAGGCACTGGTGCTGGTGCCACAACACTGCAACCCCTCACAGATACTGTACTTGGAGCACAGCAGTCACACCTGTTGCGAAGCATTTTTTAAAAAAATTGTAAGTACACGCCCCTGTTATACAGGGGCTGAAAAATTGTGCCTTAGGCACTGGTGTGGTGGCATGGATCATTGAGGAGGAGGAAGAGGATAGTCAGTGAACATAACAGGACAGTCACTCAGCATCAGCATAGGCAGTCTTGAAGGGATGTGACATTATAAATTATTCCGTTATATCCGCTTCAGGTGCCTGGTAGCTGGTGGTGATCCAAGACTGATTCATTTTGATGAAGGTCAGTCGATCAACCGAGTCGGTGGACAGGCGCACCCTATGATCGGTGACAAATCCTCCAGCAGCACTGAATGTGCGTTCGGAAAGAACGCTGGATGCAGGACAGGCCAGTAGCTCAATTGCATACTGTGCAAGCTCTGGCCAGTGATCCATCCTCAGGACCCAGAAAGCCAGAGGATTTTCGGTGGGAAAGGTGTCCAAGTCTGACCTTGCCCCTAGGTATTCCTGCACCATGTATATCAGACGCTGGCGATGGTTGCTGGAACCGATCATACCTTGGGGCTGCGGACTAAAAAATTGTCTGAACGCATCGGTCAGACGTCCACCTTCCCCACCGCTCCTTCTGCTACTGACCGAAGCCTCAGCAACTCGTCGTCCAGGACCAGGAGTTTGTAACCTCCCAGTTTCTGGGAACGCGTTGCACAGACCTTTCTGCAAGGCCTCCCTGAGATGTCTCATCCTCTGCTCCCTCTGCGACGGCAAGATAAGGTCCGCAACCTTACCCTTGTACCGTGGATCAAGGAGAGTGGCCAGCCAGTAATGGTCCCTCTCCTTGATCCGAAGAACACGAGGATCCTTCCGCAGGCTTTCCAGGATCAGGGAGGCCATGCAGCGTAGGTTAGCTGAGGCATTCGATCCGGAGTCTTCTGGGTCACTGAGGATGACATGATCGCCAGCCACCTCCTCCCAGCCATGTACAAGTCCACTGGTTTGTTGGGACTGTACATCATCCCTAAAAGACTGCTGATGCTGAGTGCCAGGCTCCACCTCCATGCTCACACAATCCTCCTCCTCCTCCTCCTCCTCCTCTTCCTGTGTGATGGGTGGGACAGAAGGAACACTGTCTGGATAAAGGGGGCCTTGAGAGGCAAGGAAGTCCTCCTCTTCGTGCCTCTGTTCTGCCTCAAGTGCCCTGTCCATTATCCCACGCAGCGTATGCTCCAAAAGGTGGACAAGAGGTACAGTGTCACTGATGCATGCACTGTCACTGCTCACCATCCTCGTGGCCTCCTCAAATGGTGAGAGGACAGTGCATGCATCCCTGATCATGCTCCACTGGCTTGGGAAAAAAAAGCCAAGCTCCCCTGACCCTGTCCTGGTGCCGTAGTCGCAAAGGTACTCATTGATGGCCCTCTGCTGCGTGTGCAGTCGCTGCAGCATGGCCAACGTTGAGTTCCACCTGGTGGGCATGTCACATATTAGGCGGTTCTTGGGCAGGTTCAGCTCCTTTTGCAGCTCAGTCAGCCGAGCACTGGCATTATAAGATCGGCGGAAATGCACACAGACTTTCCTGGCCTGCCTCAGGACATCCTGTAAGCCTGGGAACCTGCCCAAGAACCGCTGCACCACCAGGTTGAGGACGTGAGCCATACAGGGCACATGGGTGAGCTGCCCCTGTCGCAGGGCGGAGAGGAGGTTGGTGCCATTGTCAGAAACGACCATTCCTGGCTTAAGCTGGCGTGGCGTCAACCACCTCTCGGCCTGCCCCTGCAGAGCTGCCAGAACCTCTGGCCCAGTGTGGCTCCTGTCCCCCAAACACACCAGCGCAAGCACGGCATGGCATCTTTTTGAATGCGTACTCGCGTAGCCCCTTGTACGCCTACGGAGCACCGCTGGTTCCAAGGACAGAGCACTGGAGGAAGAAGAAGAGGAGGGGGTGGAGGAGAGAGGTGTGTCACAACCAGTAGTAGCATTTTGGAGGCGTGGTAGCGGAACAACCTCCAACACTACTGCACCTTTTCCTGCATCCCTCCCAGCTGCCAATAGAGTGACCCAATGGGCCGTGAAAGAAAGATAACGTCCCTGTCCATGCCTGCTGGACCATGAGTCAGCGGTAATATGCACCACCTTACCGCTGACCGCCCTGTCCAGTGAGGCATGGACATTGCCTTCCACATGCCGGTAGAGAGACGGAATCGCCTTCCGTGAGAAAAAGTGGCGTTTGGGAACCTGCCACTGAGGAACCGCACATTGAACAAACTCACGGAAGGGGGCCGAGTCTACCAACTGAAAAGGCAGCAGTTGAAGTGCTAGCAATTTAGCCAAGCTAGCATTCAACCGCTGGGCATGTGGATGGCTGGGAGTATACTTCTTTCGACGGTCCAGCAGCTGGGGCAGGGAAATTTGCCTGCTACAATCGGACGTCGGTGTACTGCAAGTACTTGGTTGTGACACACCTAATTCTACACCTTCAGTCCTCTCAGAGCAGCTTTCAGAAAGGACTGAAGATATAGTGGGGATGGAGATCCCAGCTGATGAGGAGCAAGGAGAGGTCCGCTTTGTTCTTTGGTGTGGGTCTTTTATGTGTGCTTGCCAACGAGCTGCATGGCAGGTCGACATATGTCTGCTCATGCTTGTGGTGCCCAAGCGGCTGATGTTTTGGCCACGCGAGATACGCTTGAGACAAATATTGCAAATAGCAGTGGTGCGATCTGATGCACTCGTCTCAAAAAAGGCCCACACCAAAGAACTTTTGTGATAACGTGCAGAGGCAGCGCCCTGCACAGGCGGAGCTCTGCGGTGTGGTACAGTTGCTGTGCTGGCCTCTAGCTGGCCTCCAGGGGGCATCCTGCCTCATTGGACATGTGACGCTGCATCCTCCTCCTCCTCCTCCTCTCTCCCTTCAGGCACCCACGTGGAGTCAGTGACCTCATAATCCCTTCCCTCTTCACCACTAGAGCAAACCTGGCAGTAAGCTGCAGCTGGTGGAACAGTACTGCCAGATTGCTGTCCTTCAGCATCCCCTCTCTCTGCGCGCACACTACTGCCTTCCTCAAGCTGGGTATCATCATCCGAGCCTTCGAATCGTTGGGCATCCTCCTGGAGCATGTACCCAACAGTGTGCTCAAAGAGTTCGGAGGACTCCTCAGGAGGACATGGTGGGTCTAGGGAAGGGGTGGCTGATGATGCCATTGAGTACGCGTTGGCAGCTGCTCTGCCAGTACCCTGAGCCTGGGTGAGAGAGGATGAGGAGGATGAGGAGGGCTTGGTCATCCATTCTACCAAGCCTTCGGCATGATGCGGCTCCACATGTCCAGCTGCCGAAAACAAAGACAAGCGTGTCCCATGGCCACGTGCTGATGACGATGCACGACCACGTCCACGGCTAGCACTGTTGTCTCTAGAAACAGAGCCTGCCTGCCCTGTGTTCTTGCCTCGGCACGCTCTGCCTCTCCTTGGCGGTCTTCCAGCCATTGTAGTCGGTAGTGTATATAGTATAAAAAATGGGTGCTGCTGAGAAGAAAATATAGGAGCTCTGTGTGCTGCCACTAACACACTAGAAGTCCTATGGGTGCTTCTGGGAAGAAAATATAGGATCTCTGTGTGATGCCACTAACACACTAGAAGTCCTATGGGTGCTGCTGAGAAGAAAATATAGGAGCTCTGTGTGATGCCACTAACACACTAGAAGTCCTATGGGTGCTTCTGGGAAGAAAATATAGGAGCTCTGTGTGATGCCACTAACACACTAGAAGTCCTATGGGTGCTTCTGGGAAGAAAATATAGGAGCTCTGTGTGATGCCACTAACACACTAGAAGTCCTATGGGTGCTTCTGGAAGAAAATATAGGAGCTCTGTGTGATGCCACTAATACACTAGAAGTCCTATGGGTGCTGCTGAGAAGAAAATATAGGAGCTCTGTGTGATGCCACTAACACACTAGAAGTCCTATGGGTGCTTCTGGGAAGAAAATATAGGAGCTCTGTGTGATGCCACTAACACACTAGAAGTCCTATGGGTGCTGCTGAGAAGAAAATATAGGAGCTCTGTGTGATGCCACTAACACACTAAAAGTCCTATGGGTGCTTCTGGGAAGAAAATATAGGAGCTCTGTGTGATGCCACTAACACACTAGAAGTCCTATGGGTGCTTCTGGGAAGAAAATATAGGAGCTCTGTGTGATGCCACTAACACACTAGAAGTCCTATGGGTGCTTCTGGGAAGAAAATATAGGAGCTCTGTGTGATGCCACTAACACACTAAAAGTCCTATGGGTGCTTCTGGGAAGAAAATATGGGAGCTCTGTGTGATGCCACTAACACACTAGAAGTCCTATGGGTGCTTCTGGGAAGAAAATATAGGAGCTCTGTGTGATGCCACTAACACACTAGAAGTCCTATGGGTGCTTCTGGGAAGAAAATATAGGAGCTCTGTGTGATGCCACTAACACACTAGAAGTCCTATGGGTGCTTCTGGGAAGAAAATATGGGAGCTCTGTGTGATGCCACTAACACACTAAAAGTTCTATGGGTGCTTCTGGGAAGAAAATATGGGAGCTCTGTGTGATGCCACTAACACACTAGAAGTCCTATGGGTGCTTCTGGGAAGAAAATATGGGAGCTCTGTGTGATGCCACAAACACACTAGAAGTCCTATGGGTGCTTCTGGGAAGAAAATATAGGAGCTCTGTGTGATGCCACTAACACACTAGAAGTCCTATGGGTGCTTCTGGGAAGAAAATATAGGAGCTCTGTGTGATGCCACTAACACACTAGAAGTCCTATGGGTGCTGCTGAGAAGAAAATATAGGAGCTCTGTGTGATGCCACTAACACACTAGAAGTCCTATGGGTGCTTCTGGGAAGAAAATATAGGAGCTCTGTGTGATGCCACTAACACACTAGAAGTCCTATGGGTGCTTCTGGGAAGAAAATATGGGAGCTCTGTGTGATGCCACTAACACACTAGAAGTCCTATGGGTGCTTCTGGGAAGAAAATATGGGAGCTCTGTGTGATGCCACTAACACACTAGAAGTCCTATGGGTGCTTCTGGGAAGAAAATATAGGAGCTCTGTGTGATGCCACTAACACACTAGAAGTCCTATGGGTGCTTCTGGGAAGAAAATATGGGAGCTCTGTGTGATGCCACTAACACACTAGAAGTCCTATGGGTGCTTCTGGGAAGAAAATATGGGAGCTCTGTGTGATGCCACTAACACACTAGAAGTCCTATGGGTGCTTCTGGGAAGAAAATATAGGAGCTCTGTGTGATGCCACTAACACACTAGAAGTCCTATGGGTGCTTCTGGGAAGAAAATATAGGAGCTCTGTGTGATGCCACTAAACACACTAGAAGTCCTATGGGTGCTTCTGGGAAGAAAATATGGGAGCTCTGTGTGATGCCACTAACACACTAGAAGTCCTATGGGTGCTTCTGGGAAGAAAATATAGGAGCTCTGTGTGATGCCACTAACACACTAGAAGTCCTATGGGTGCTTCTGGGAAGAAAATATAGGAGCTCTGTGTGATGCCACTAACACACTAGAAGTCCTATGGGTGCTCCTGGGAAGAAAATATGGGAGCTCTGTGTGATGCCACTAACACACTAGAAGTCCTATGGGTGCTTCTGGGAAGAAAATATGGGAGCTCTGTGTGATGCCACTAACACACTAGAAGTCCTATGGGTGCTTCTGGGAAGAAAATATGGGAGCTCTGTGTGATGCCACTAACACACTAGAAGTCCTATGGGTGCTGCTGAGAAGAAAATATAGGAGCTCTGTGTGATGCCACTAACACACTAGAAGTCCTATGGGTGCTTCTGGGAAGAAAATATAGGAGCTCTGTGTGATGCCACTAACACACTAGAAGTCCTATGTGTGCTTCTGGGAAGAAAATATGGGAGCTCTGTGTGATGCCACTAACACACTAGAAGTCCCATGGGTGCTTCTGGGAAGAAAATATGGGAGCTCTGTGTGATGCCACTAACACACTAGAAGTCCTATGGGTGCTTCTGGGAAGAAAATATAGGAGCTCTGTGTGATGCCACTAACACACTAGAAGTCCTATGGGTGCTTCTGGGAAGAAAATATAGGAGCTCTGTGTGATGCCACTAACACACTAGAAGTCCTATGGGTGCTGCTGAGAAGAAAATATAGGAGCTCTGTGTGATGCCACTAACACACTAGAAGTCCTATGGGTGCGTCTGGGAAGAAAATATAGGAGCTCTGTGTGATGCCACTAACACACTAGAAGTCCTATGGGTGCTTCTGGGAAGAAAATATGGGAGCTCTGTGTGATGCCACTAACACACTAGAAGTCCTATGGGTGCTTCTGGGAAGAAAATATAGGAGCTCTGTGTGATGCCACTAACACACTAGAAGTCCTATGGGTGCTGCTGAGAAGAAAATATAGGAGCTCTGTGTGATGCCACTAACACACTAGAAGTCCTATGGGTGCTTCTGGGAAGAAAATATGGGAGCTCTGTGTGATGCCACTAACACACTAGAAGTCCTATGGGTGCTTCTGGGAAGAAAATATGGGAGCTCTGTGTGATGCCACTAACACACTAGAAGTCCTATTGGTGCTGCTGAGAAGAAAATATAGGAGCTCTGTTTGCTGCCACTAACACACTAGAAGTCCTATGGGTGCCTTTGGGGTGCAATGCTGTGCTAACAGCACTGCGGTTGGTACTACTGCAATACTGTACTAACAGTAAGCACGCACCAGACTAATCCCCAGCAGCAGCTAAAAACACACTAACTGTGCAATCAGCAGCAATGAACGATCAATGACTTAGGTAGCAATGGTTCAGCAAAGAACTAGCCAATGGTTTAGCAAAGAAGAGCAAATCTTTCTGGAGCAATGAATCAAGCAAAGACAGAATCAGCAGACTGATCTCTCCTAAAGCCGGAACTCATGTGACCGGCGCCGACGGCGTGGCGGCCTTTTAAATGGTGGGGCGTGTACTAAAGCCCCTGAGCTTTAATTGGCTACAGGCGTCCTGCCTGTAGCCAATTATTGCTCTCTGAGTTTCCGGGACTGTGATTGGCCAAGCATGCGGGGTCACAGTGCATGCTTGGCCAATCATCAGCCAGCAATGCACTGCATTGCGGGGCCGCTCGCATCACACGAATGTGATGCGAACGGCCCAAATAGTTCTGGGCTCGCCGAGCGAGTGAACGCCCGGTGCTCAATGCGAACGTGGGTTCGCATCGAGCACCGGGCCCATCCCTAGTTAGAACCAGTGTGCAAAGGTGTATTTGCTATGGAAGAATAAATCACCTCTAACATTGGCTATGCTACGTGTGTGAATGTTGCTGCAATATGTAAAACTATTTATTCAGTGTTTTACATTTTAGAATGGGATACCTTGATATTGTGCATGCAAAAAGGTTGAGAAACACCGCATTAGAGACACAACTGAAAAGAGCAGGGTTGCTACATTTGTATCCTTTCATTATTTATGTTTTATTCATTATGCTTTTGTTACCATTATTTTATTATCCACCATAACCATTCAATCAAAACCAAAACAGCAGCGTACTGCTCACTGTTCATCTCTTGGCCATAATTTTTTCCATTCTTCTTCTATTTTAAAGCTCAAATTTTAATTTCAGGGAGCGTTTTTCCCTTTCAACATTACATTTTGACACAAAGGAAAAAATAATCTGTTTGCACAAATTGTAAGGCTGCTTTCACACTGGAGCGGTGGGGGCGCTGGCGGTAAAGCGGCGCTATATTTAGCGCCGCTTTACCAGCGTTTTAGCGGCGCATTTCGGCCGCTAGCGGGGTGGTTTTACCCCCGCGAGCGGCCGAAAAAGGGTCAATACCGCCCGCAATCCGCCGCTGCAGCGGCGTTTTGTGGGCGTGTTCGGCGCGCTCCCCCTTTGTTTTCAATGGGAGCGGGCGCTATAGGAGCGGTAAATATACCGCTCCTATAGCGAGCCAAAGATGCGGCTTGCAGGACATTTTTGAGCGTCCTGCAAGCGCACCGCTTCAGTGTGAAAGCCCTTGGGCTTTCACACTGAAGGAACAGCAACAGCTGTTTCGGGTCGGTTTGCAGGCGCTATTCTTAGCGCAATAACGCCTGCAAACCGCCCCAGTGTGAAAGCAGCCTTAGTGTAACATTAGGATAAGTTCAAGTCAGGTTTGTATAGACAGAAATAAGCATGAAGACAACATTTTCAAAAGTTTGCTTATGTATTTAATGCTCAGTCACGCAGCAAACATAAATGTCATTCAGACAGTAAGGGATGCACATTGAGGGCACAGTAGTCCCCAAGCCTGGGCGACACCTGTACCCCCAGGTACTTGAAGCTGCCCACCACCGGGATGGGGCAAGAGTCAGGGAGGTGCACCTCCTGGCTCTCATCCAACATCATCAATGCTGATTTTGACCAATTTATGGTCAAACCGGAGAAGTGGCCAAATTTCATTATGATGGACATAACCCCGGGAAGGGATTGTAAAGGGGCCCCCAGAAAAAGCATCATGTCATCAGCATATAACATGATCTTTTCCTGTATCGTACCGTATTGGAACCCCTGGATACAGGTACTCGCCCTCACCAGGGCTGCCAGTGGCTCTATTGCGATCGCAAACAACAGCGGGGACAGCGGGCACCCCTGCCTCGTCCCCCTGCTGAGTGCGAAGGCCGGAGACATCCTATCGAATAGGAAGAAGATGATGGAAGAAGATGCCGGAAGGAGAAGATGAAGAAACCGAAGGATGAAGAAAGGAAGAAGGAAGACCAGAAGAAAGAAGATTTTAATAAAAGAAATTGTCAAAGACCGTCTCCTGTAATTTTTACAATTTTTGACACTTTTTTTGTGAAATGGTAGGGGTACTTTTGTACCCACTTACCATTTCACCCAGGGGGGGGCGGGATCTGGGGGTCCCCTTGTTAAGGGGGGCTTCCAGATTCCGATAAGCCCCCCGCCCGCAGACACCCCACAACCAATGGCCAGGGTTGTGGGGAAGAGGCCCTTGTCCTCATCAACATGGGGACAAGGTGCTTTGGGGGGCATGTGGCCTGGTACGGTTCAGGAGGGAGGGGGCGCGCTCTCGTCCCCCCCACTTTTCCTGCGGCCTGCCAGGTTGCGTGCTCGGATAAGGGTCTGGTATGGATTTTGAGGGGGAACCCAAGCCATTTTTTTTTTTTGGCCGGGGTTTCCCTTAAAATCCATCCCAGACCTCAAGGGTCTGGTATGGATTTTGAGGGGGACCCCACACCATTTTTCTTATTTTTTTTGGCTGGGGTTCCCCTTAATATCCATAGCAGACCTGAAGGGCCTGGTAATTCAATTTGGGGGGACCCCCATGCTTTTTTTTTTTTTTTTTTTTTTATCAATGACTTTTTTTTATCAATGACTTTCAATGAATGACTGTTCTCTGTGTTACGGGAACCGGCAATTCATTAGCCTCAGATGGCTGCCTTAGATGACACAACAGGATGAAGAAAGAAAGGAAGGTGTTTTAATGTGATACTGCAATGCTGTACTAACAGCACGCACACACTAATCCCCAGAATCACAGCACAGATAATGTCAGCAGTCAGCAGCACTGCAGAATGGATCACAGCACAAACCATCACTGACACGCTGGAACACAATATACAAGGCGGCCGGCGTGGCGGCCTTATATAATGTGGGGCGTGTACTAAACCCCTGAGCTATAATTGGCCACAGGCATCCTGAAAGAAATCTCTATTTGTGGGAAAAAAAAAGGACGTCAATTTTGTTTGGGTACAGCGTCGTATGAATTGTCAGTTAAAGCGACGCAGTGCCGTATCGCAAAAAATAAAAACAAAAAAACAAACTAAAAAAAAAAAAACAAAAAAATGGCCTGGTCATGAGCAGCCAAATCTTCCGGGGCTGAAGTGGTTAAACTCTAAAACTCTAGTACATATTTATGACACTAAGTTGAATAGTGTAATTTTAGGAGCATCATTTTTATCTGCACATTTGATATATTTTACCATATTCACCGTTTTAATAAACGTTTATTTTACCCACTAGTCAATTGGATTATATATCCATTGGACTATATATTTTTTCATATATTATTGACCATCTTTGGACTTGTTGGCAATAGTGTATATGCACAGTATGTATTGGATGCACTGACATCGTCATACTTATAATTTCGATCTATCACATCAATAAGGTTGATTTTGCGCACCATCTATACAAATTCTGTATATTTTAACATATCTTTTTAAGTGTGGGAACACTTCTTGTTGGGAGCTGCACATCATTTAGCCATCTTATTGCTTTTATTAGGTTTTAAAGGTCTTTTTATACATACCAGCGCTTTAGTATCTTTTTACTAAACTCTAAAAAACACAAACACTTTTTAGAGTATTAACCCCCTTTGAGACAGTATGCTTCAAGGCGACTGAAAGTGGAAAACACATCTCATTAACTTACACCTGGTTACAGACCTCCAGATTCTCAGAGTTGAATAAACACAAGGAGTTCTGGGAATCTGCTCTGAACACCTCTTTCAACGCTGACCAATGGCTACATGCTTGCGTGTTTGCACATAAATGCGCAATCAGTACACGCCTTTAGGAAATATTGTACAAACATTTGACTAAGACACCAATTAAGATACATAGATGGATTCCCACAGCTCCGGATCTTTGTTGGCGCTGTGTCCAGGAGAAAGGCACATTACAACACATATGGTGGGACTGTATCTTGATACAACCATTCTGGCGAAAAAGTCTGTGAGCTCATAAAGCATGTTACAGAAACTGACTGCTGCGTGTTGCCTGCTTCATATTTCAAATTGATCAATAAAAACATACAAACGATCACTGACTAGATTCCTAATCACTGCCACAAAAGCAGTGGACCCTAGACATTGGAAATCCACAAATAACCCCACACTTTAGGAATGGCTCAACGAGGTATACAACCTTTACGCAATGAAGGAAATAAGGGCATCTGCTCATGAAACAACTGAAACGTTTAACAAAACATGGCAACCCTGGGTCATCTTCAAATACTCTACAGATTATGACTTACTGACTGGAAACTAATCACGGCAATCCCTAGACCTATGCCTTCTACCCTCTATTCTTTTTCACAACTTTTCTCTTTCAACTCTACTACTTTCCTATACTTCTTATTACATATTGTTACTTATGCTCACATAGCAGATACCATGCTTACAGGAATTAGAGCCAACACTCAGACTATATGCAACATAATGATTAATAATGACATCAGTTCTTGTTTTAAAATCATAATTTCCAAATCGAGTAAAGTTTTTTAGACCAGCTTTCTGGTTACTATAAATGTGGTAGGTGTAGCGTTTGTTCTCTTAATTCAAACTCTCGGAGACGTACCACTGCATTCACTTGTACAGCCACACGTGCTAACCATACAATTAAGCCATGTATTACCTGTTCCATGACTGGTGTGGTCTACATGTTACAATGCCCATGTGGGCTACAATATGTGGGCCGTACCAAACACCCATTACAGGTACGTTTGAATGAACATATTTCAAACATACTGACTGGGTTTCCAAAGCATTCCGTATCTAAGCACTAGCTACTAGAACATAACAAGGATCCCTATAAAACTCCGTTTCTCTGTATCGACAAGTTTAAATCTCACTGGCAAGGGAGCTCGCTAGTGAGAGAGATATCAAAACTTGAAATGGCATGTATTCATCGCCTGAAATCTTATGCCCCTTACGGATTGAATATTGATACAGATGTCAACGCCTTCATAGACAATTCTTGAATTTTACATAATTGTTGGCATCATTATTTTATTGTTTTATGTAAACTCGATCTGAGACACAAGAGTGGGCCCATTTAACGTGACCCTGGGGATACTATTCCTATATTAGTTTAATTATCATTTCATTATTATCATTACATTTTTTATAATTTACACATATTGGTGAGTATATAGAAATTTGATTATTTTTGCTACCACTGGATGTTAGCAATTAATTTATTTATGGTATGTATCTATTTTGCTTCTTAATTCAGATGCACTCATTACAATATAGATATTTAATTATACACTATTGGCACGCAGATATCACTCAGATTAGTTTTATATAATCAATAATCACATTACGTAAATGTAATTATTATTATATGATCATGTAACAATTTTCATATTATTTATCACTTTATTATTTATAAAGTTCATATATTTTTTTTTCATTTATATGGATTATTCACCTAATTTTTATATAATATTACACATTATTGGAAAGCTTAGAATGTTCTCTATGCATTTACATTCATTTTCATATTTATTTATTTATTTATTTATATATTAGATTATTAGGTATCCATAATCAGGGAATGATTATCAGTTCCCGTTGATGCCAAGGATCACCTGTTGTTTTATTAATGTAACATTCAAAGTTGGGAGGTATATTGCTGTTAGGGTCCTTTGCAACATTGTGTTTGGTTAAAATAGGCAATTATGCAATTTTACCGTTAAGTTTACATTTCATATTGCCTATCTGAAGATTAGGGAAACAATGCCCATATCCAATATGGCGTTGCTAGCCAGACTTGAGTGTCTCAGAATGAGGTCTGGTCCATAAATGGTGGTGCGTCGCTGTGTCGCCCGTTCCCCATTGATAACGTCACCTATGACGAAAAGCATCTGGGAAGGCACGCAGTGACGCCACCACGCTATACGAGGGGAGGACGGGCTCCCGAAATTGCCAGCCGGCTTTGTGTTTTTACACGATTGATGCAAAGATTTTTTGTAAGTGCATTACTTTCTTTTATGATTAAAAATGTTTAAGCAGTTTCACACTATGGGCAGTCTCTTTTCTTTTTGAGCCCATACTGGAGAAAGCCCTGTGGAACATTTGAGTGTCGGGTTTAGTGCAAGGTCTTGATCCAGTGAGCTGTAAGGTCCACAATACATGTTTCAGGCTGCTGACGGGCCAGATTATAAGCTTATTTTGCTTCACCATCTGGTAAGCGCATTATTATCCTGGTGGTCGGGCACTTCTCTTTACTCTACTATGCATATGTGAAGTCACCGTGGTGTTTAATCAAGATACATTTGGACTTTATTGTTTGTTTTAGAAATACATTTTTTTCACTCCTGCCAATGCATTGCCAGCAGCTGATGAGGAATGTGTATGGACTGATGGGATTGAACTAGTCATTATTTCAATCTTCCATAGTATTTTTCCATATTTTATTACGTTTGTGGTTTTCGCCATTTTTAAATAATTTAATCAGCTAATTGGCGCAGATCTTTAATTGTATTCTTTGATATATAAAACTGTCATTCTGGGATGTGGTATAGAGCAACCAGGAGCTTTGGATTTCTGCCTGAATAAAGTTTTACTGAATGGCCCTCTGTGAATTCTAATTCAAGACCCCCGACATAGACAATAGGCCAAATCAATATTAAATTAATAATTTTCTGTGCAGAAATGTTTTAAAAAGCTTTTTGCATGCTTTGTTCGCAGCTCGTAGACATCATTTTTTTTTTAAGCTTAAGATCTGACATCAAATAATAAGAGATTTTAATCAACAAGATTGTGTGAAGTTCAGTAGCATTTTGCACCTCTGGAGAGCGTCAAGCGGGATGTATGCAAATGCAATCAACTACATGCCACCTAGTGCTGACCAAACATGGATTTTTTGCTGAGAAAAATGTTAGCTCCTATAATTACGTGAACATTAAACAAACACCCACAAAGGCAGCCTCTTCTTCCTTTTGATAAAGATAATATCTCTTTTGGCAGATTGTTTCTTATACAAATAATTTATTGATATCATAGAGGTATATTTCCATCTTCTGTTTAAACCTCAGACTTCACTGCAAAAAGCTTCACAGAGGGGAGCATTCCTCTACCTGTTCTTAATTGGGACACTGCAAACATTTTTCAAAATGACCACCCCTATAACAACTTTAACATTACACTAACATTAATAAGGACACTTAGGCTACATTCACACCTGGGTGTTTTGAATCCTGGCACATATTATGTTATACCTAGCCTGCCAGTAAAATTAATTGGTGATTTGTTGACAGCTATGCACTGGCCAGTGGGCACATTTCTGAAAATTTACGGAACATATCTTATAAGCGGCTGAATTTTAAACAAGCAGTGATACGAGGGGTAATCTCTTTTCAGACACAGTTCATTGTTGTAAAAGTGCAAAAAATAGAGCAAAATTTGATACTGTGACCACGCCACACTTTCAAAATAGATGGACATTTTATAATTGGGATTTGTAGATCATTTAGGGTAATTTGAGGCCCATATTGAATGTTATGCCTCGTACACACGAGCGGACTTTCCCGCGGGAATTTTTGGCGCCAAAAGTCCGGCGGACTAGGTTTTAAGTTTTGTTTTAAAATTGTCCGCTGAACTCGGCAGTCCGGCGGACAATCCCGCGGTTAGTATGCTAGTCCGCCGGACTTTTGGAAATGAATGGACTTTCCGATCATCGGAAAGTCCGTTCATTTAGAACATGACTTCAGGTAGACGGGGCTAGCGAAGGCAGTGAATGCCGCCGCGCTAGCCCCGTCACCTGGCATGGATTTAAAGGGAATCCCCACGCCGAAAGAACGGCGTGGGGGTCCCCCCCAAATCCATCTCAGACCCTTATCCGAGCACGCAGCCCGGCCGACCAGGAAAGGGGTGGGCACGAGCGAGCGCCCCCCCTCCTGAGCCGTACCAGGCGCGTGCCCTCAACATGGGGGGTGAACTGGGGAAAGGGGGGCCGTGTGCCCCCCCACCCCAAAGCACCTTGTCCCCATTTTTATGAGGACAAGGACCTCTTCCCGACAACCCTGGCCGTTGGTTGTCGGGGTCTGCGGGCGGGGGCTTATCGGAATCTGGGAGCCCCCTTTAATAAGGGGGCCCCCAGATCCCGGCCCCCCACCCTATGTGAATGAGTATGGGGTACGATGTACCCCTACCCATTCACCTAAGGTGTAAAGTGTAAATAAAAAAAAACACACAATTTTTTTTAAAAATATTTTATTGCACTGCTCCGGGGGTCTTCTTCCGTCTTGGGGGGTCTTCTCGCCGGACTCCTCCGCTATTTTACCTAGCTCTTTTACCGAGCAGAGGAGCCCAGCTACCTTCTTCGTCGTCGCAACAGTCGTCTGGGGGTCTCGATTCGCCTTCGGGGGTCTTCCGGGGTCTCTTCTGTTCTTGCCACTGTCGTCGCTTTCTGCGCCGCCGCCTTCTTCTTCTTCCTCTTCTTCTTCTTCTTCCGATGTTGACTCGTCGCTGTCTCTGGCCGGAATGGCAGAGCCGCGCTGTGTTGTGACTTATAAAGAGACAAGGGGGCAGGGTCACATGCTCATGTCACATGGTGACCCCGCCCCCCTATGTTGTCACAGTCCCAACATCCTTCGAGGCCCTTGTCCTCCTCAACATGGGGACAAGGTGCTTTGGGGTGGGGGGGGGCGCACGGCCCCCCTTTCCCCAGGGCACCCCCATGTTGAGGGCACACAGCCTGGTACGGCTCAGGAGGGGGGCGCTCGCTCGTCCCGACCCCTTTCCTGGCCGGCCGGGCTGCGTGCTCGGATAAGGGTCTAAGAGGGATTTGGGGGGGACCCCTACGCCGTTTTTTCGGCGTGGGGATTCCCTTTAAATCCATACCAGGTGACGGGGCTAGCACGGCGGCATTCACTGCCTTCGCTAGCCCCGTCTACCTGCAGTTATGTTCTAAATGAACGGACTTTGCTCCGTGTGTGGGCAAGTCGTTCATTTTCAAAAGTCCCGCAGACTTTTTCCCGCGTATTGTCTGCCGGAGAAGTCCACACACGCTCGGAAAGTACGGCGAAGCCCCACTGGAAGGTCCAGCGGTTTGTCCGCCGGACTAGGTCAGGCGGACATTCCCGCGGGAAAGTCTGAGCGTGTGTACGAGGCATTAGGCCTAAATAACGTTAACTCTCACATATATACAGTATGTAAAGTACTTTGCAAAAGTTTTTAGGCAGGTGTGAAGAAATGTTGTAAAGTAAAAATGCTTTCTAAAATACATTTTTAATTGTTTATATTTGTCAGTTTACAAAATGCAAAGTGAGCAAACAGAAGAAAAATCTATATCAAAGCAATATTTGGTGTGACTAACATTTGGCTTCAAACCATCATCAATTCTTACACCTGCACACTTTGTACACTTGCACAAAGTCAGGGATTTTGTAGTATTAGTGTCAGGTGTATGATTAAGGCTTCATTCACACTTGGATGACTCCAAAGTCACATGATTTCCAGTGCGACTTTGGAGCACGAATTCGATGCAACTTCATTAAATGAAACAGAAACAGCTTTGTAGGAGGCTTAAAACTGGATGAGGAACAACCAAACTCGGCTACTAAGGTGAGGTTGTGGAAGACAGTTTCATGTCACAGGTCATACACCATGGCAACAAGACACAAGGTAGTTATACTGCACAAGCAAGGAATCTCCCAGGCAAAGACTTCAAAGCAGACTCGGGTTTCATAATGTGCTGTTCAGGCTCATTTGAAGAAGCAAAAAGAAACGGGCAACGTTGAGGACCGCAGATGTAGTGGTCGGCCAAAGAAAACTTAAAGCGTTTGTTAACCTAAAAATAAATAAAATTGATCCTGTTCCCTTGCATGTTATACAGCACAGTGCTTGTAATGTGTAATTTGACCCCCTGTATCACCTGCAATACCTGGCTGATCCTGCCTGGCTCTGCCCTCCCCCTTGTAAAGTATGCACAGTAAATCATGGCTGCTGAACCCTGACACTGTGGTCAGTTTACGTGTCTCCATCATCCTCAGCCCTGCTCTCATGTGTCTGTGTCCTCCTCTGTCCTCTTCTGTCCTCCCCTTCCTGCCTGTCAGCTCTGTGTCATAGCCCACCCCCCCTCCTGCTGCTGAAATAACTGTTAATATGTTATAAGCCTCTTTGTTTCCTAAGATTTAAAGATGAGACACAGATACAAACATAAAGGTGACTTCATGTTACATTTAGGCTGTGACAAACGCGTCAAATATAATAGCCAAAACAAACAAAAAGTTCCCTGTAAATGAAGGTCGCTTTTCAGTCAAACCAATATTACTTGCTGAAGTCTAATATAGGGTAAACATAAACACCTGTGTGTGCCTGGTTTTTAGTGCGCCTCTTGGCACTCACGTGACCGGCTGGCTCTATCTAGGCCCCTCCCGCTCTACCTGTCAGACGGGGAGAGGAGTGAGCCGGCCGGTCATGTGATCGCTGAGCAGCGCACTAAAGTCAGGTATATACAGCATTTTTTTTATAAAACACAGAGACAGAGGCACACAGGCTTAGGAAACAAAGAGGATTATGCAATGCAGCAGATGAAAGACACATCATACTTACTTTCCTTTGACACTGGAAGACGTCAGGCAGTGCCATCAGCACAGAACGGGCAGAAACCAGTGGGACCTAGGTACACCCATCTACTGTCCAGAGAAGTCTGGCCAGAAGTGGTCCTCATGGAAGAAATGCAGCCAAAAAGCCATACCTCCGAGGTGGAAACAAGAGACTCAACTATGCATGAAAACATAGGAACTGAGGTGCAGAAAAATGTCAGCAGGTGCTCTGGATTGATGAGTCAAAATTTGATATACCTGGCTGTAGTATAAGTCAGTTTGTTCACGGACAGGCTGGGAAGCGGTACAATAATGAGTGTCTGCAGGCAAAAGTGAAGCATGGTGGAAGTTCCTTACAAGTCTGGGGCTGAATTTCTGCAAGTAGAGTTGGAGATATGGTCAGGATCAATGGTGTCCTCAGTGCTGACAAATACAGGCAGACATCTATCCATCATGGCACACCATCAGGGAGGTGTGTGAATGGCCCCAAATTTATTCTGCAGCAGGACAACAACCCCAAACATACTGCCAATGTCATTAAGAACTAACGTCTGCATAAATAATAACATAAGAACAAGTTCCTTCAAAAACTGTGTGCAAGTGCACCTAAAATAATTAATGAGGTTTTAAAGCCACACACACCAGTTATTGATTAGATTTGGATTTCTCTTCTTCAGACTTTAGAAGAATGCATAAGCAGTTTTCAGGCAGCAGGTATTTTTCAAATTGACAGACAACCAGCTTTATTGGATTAAAAAAAAAAAAATCCTAGCTGGCCAGACAATAACTAAACATATACATGAACCTCACCATCTGTTGGTGGGCTAGACCCAGCCAACTCCAAAACACAAACTTTCAGCAACCTTACTTAAGCCCCATACACACGGTCGGACTTTTTCATGGATTCTGTCCGATCGGACAATGTTGTTGAAAAATCAGACCGTGTGTATGCACCATCGGACAGTGTACGTCGGATTGTCCGACGGACAAAGTCTTATCTCCTGCTGGAAAGATTTGCCGACAACACGGTCCGATCACACCAAATCCGATCGTGTGTACGGTTGTCCGACCGGACAAAGTGCTACGCATGCTCAGATCACATTACAAGACCAAAGCTATTGGCTACTAGCCTCTACGTAGTCCCGTCGTAGGCAACAAACGTCACCACGTTCAGAATGATCGGATTTTCCGACAACTTTGTCCGACCGTGTGTACGCAAAACCAACATCAGACAAAGTATGACGGACAGGATCCGACCGACCTGGTCCGCGGATTGTCCGGCCGTGTGTATGGGGCTTTACAGTTTTTTGCAGTTCTCACAGGTTACTTTCCTGTGCCCCAGGTCAGTGAGAGTTCTTTTACAAGGCTTTTTTTATTTACTAGCTGCAGTAGTAATTGGACCCCAGTAGTACCAAAACCTGGTCAGGATCAAAACCAACTATACGTGACATAATTCAAAGTAGAAATAAAAACCCGATCTGTATCATATGATTACAATCCTTAATCTCCCACATATGACAGGTAAATGGAGAAATATACCTCCCTTCAAAGACCTTACCCTTCTACCCATGTATAAAAACAAGTACCCCCCCCCCCCCCCCCCCGGTAAAAAAGGGACTTTAAGGGCGAACTCATTTATATCACAACACAAGTATTAATCCAAAAAATAGCCTATTTTTTGGAATAATACTTGTGTTGTGATATAAATAAGTTCGCCCTTAAAGTCCCTTTTTTACCGGGGGGGGGGGGGGGGTACTTGTTTTTATACATATACTATTTTTGGGATGGTGGCAATGAAAAATTGTCTCCTTAATGGCTTCTCCTAGTGTAATTACCCTTCTACCCAGGCAATTGATTAGTGAATGGGCATCTACACTCTTTTTAAAGTGGAAGTAAAGCCTATTTAAAAATAAAAATAAAACGGAACCTGCAAGGCAAAGGCATAATGAGCTAGTATGCCTGAGAACGAAGCCCCCGAAGCGGTCCTCATCCTTGATCTTCTGTGCCGCCATCCAGCGCCGGAGTGACTTCCGGGTCTCGCCGCTCCAGCGCTGTCATTCGCTGGAGCGGCGATGACGTCACTCCTGCGCATGCGCACGAGAGCGGCACATCGCCGTGATCTTGGCATGCGCAGTGCGCCTGCGCGCCGCTGTCTATGGCGCATGCGCCTTAGATAGCGGTGCCTTTTCTTTTCTAAATATCTCCTAAACCATGTAGGTTTAGGAGATATTTATTGGACCTACAGGTAAGCCTTAATCTAGGCTTACCTGTAGGTCAAAGGGGTTTGTAAGGGTTTACAACCACTTTAAATTTACCATTGTAGCACCCTGATGTTTAGGCAGGGTTTCTATCAAATTTAGTTGCCAGGTGATAGTTGCCTTGGCCAATTGTTAGGAGATCAATTGATTCCTCTCTAAATCTGGACTTGTTGCACCCTTTCTCTTCTGTCACTGGGTGGTACTTTGCTAGTGACATTAGATAAGACAGGGGATTTGCAAGCTCAGACATGAATGGATGGGGTGTCTCAGCCAAGGGGCAGAGATGTTCTTCGCTCCCTTGGCCTGCTGGGAGAGCCTATTTATTTAGGTGGAGTCAGGGGTGATCAGGGTTCTGTGCCACCCGGACATGTGTTGTGCTGTTCCCCCAGGCTGCTGGGCCGGAAACCTGAGGCCTATCCCAGGGTGACGTTTAGCTGCCAGGCTGCCTGAGGTCCTTTCCAGGAGTGGGAGAGCAGCGTAGGGTTGGGACTGCTTGCTTGCAGTCCAACCAGAAGTAGTGATTCCGTCAGACGGGGAACCAGCTGTGGTTGGAGGTAGAATGAGGAGCTGTCGCAACTAAGGGACCAACCACCTTGTTACCGGAGACCACTATGAGTAAGCATGTGAAGAAGTGGGAAAACTTCAGTGAGTGCCAAGCCAGGGACCCAGCGGGACAGCAGAGGTGATGCTTGCGGAGCATCAGTGGGTGCCAAGCCGGGGACCTAGCGGGTCAGCAGGGGTGAAGCTTAAAGAGTATCTGTGAGTGCCAAGCCAGGGACCCAGCACAGAAATGGGGGTGACGCTTAAGAAAGAGCGCAAGGGATCCAGTGGCTATTGGATCCGAAGTCTAGTGAAAGACTGGGAGTTAGTTGAGTATAGACTCACAGTGAGCGGAGAACTGTTTGTGTTGCCAATAGTTGAATACAACTACCCAGGGCTTTTTTTCTCAGAAAATAGGTGCAGGAACTCAACCATGGCCCCCCAAACCCCCCCCTTACCCCCCCCCCCACACACACCCTCCATCATATAGTGGGTGTGGTCAAATTTCACAATGGGAGGGTCTTAAAGGGGCATTACGTACAGAGTGCAGAGTTTTGGGGGGGTTACACACATAGTGCAGAGTTCAGGGGTTTGCTGCATACAATGTGCAGAGTTCAGGGGTTCACAGCTGCTTACCTCTGCATCCCCCATCCACATCTCAATTTCATCCCTCTTCACCTCTGACTTGGCATGCAACATCCCCCTTTCACTGCCCCATTTTTGTTCCCCCTCCTTAAAAACACCAACTTCCACATGTTCAACTTTTGTTGCTTTGTTAAGCTGAATCACCAAGCCACTCTAGTACCTCCCTGCACACTATAGGTTGCTACGTCTTTCTCACTTGCAGGGAGATCATCCAGTGGGGGTGTCGGCATCCACACTGCACCCTGAACACCTACATCTTCCTTTTCCCCATCCTGCACTCAGTGCACTTCTGATGATGCCCAGTGGGAGGGGCGAAATGCGTCAAGCTAAGAAGAATCTGTGAAGGCTGTTTGGATGCCAAGGTGGCACTTTCTGCACGTTTTTAAGATTTTGATATAAGTGTAATGATTTTAAACCTTTTAATAAAATCTCGCAGTATTACACTATATGTCCCTTTTCCTCCATTTTGTCCAAACTTTGCCACAATGGTCATAGATTGTGTAAAGTGTGTAGGACCATAACCTATAGGAGGAGGATAGGAGAGTCTATTCCCTAAAGGCACAGTACACCAACCTACTCGGTGGACGGAAGTCATCTTGATATGCAGGCTTTGGGGACCCGGGTCCTGCCCCAGAGGACATATATCAATGCAAAAAGAACTTTTAAAAACTAACGTTTTTTCTAGAGCAGTCATTTTAATGATGCATGAAGGGAAAAAAAAGTGAAATTTTCCTTTAAATATGGTACCTGGGGGGGGGGGGGTGTCTAAAGTATGCCTGTGAAGTGGCATGTGTTTCCCATGTTTAGAACTTTCCCTGCACAAAATGACATTTGTAAAGGAAAAAAAGAAGCCATTTAAAACCACTTGCGGCTTTAATGTCATGTCTTGTCCTGGCCATATGGCTGAAAATCCTTGAGGAAAATGGCATGGCTACCCCACCCCCCCCCCCCCCAGCCCCTTTGGGTCTTGTATGGATATTAAGGGGGACCCCGCACCCAAAATAAAACCCTATACCTACAATCCTATATACTCTGAACAGCAGTATATAGGCGGTGCAAACAAGTGAGGGACTGTAGGTTTGTTCTTAAGTGGAATCTGAACAGGTACATTATGAAGTGTAGCTCCATCCCAAAAAAATCTATTTTAAGCTTTTTGGAGAACATAGGGAGGGGTTATCACCCCTGTAACATTTGCTGTCTTTGCACATCTGTTCAGAACATTTCACCTCACTTTCCGTCCCATGACAAATGTTTTTGGAAAGTGGGGTTTTAATTGAAACAAGGATTGGTGATAAAGCATCAGTAGAGAGGAGATACCTTTTTCCCAAATTAAATCTAACAGGATAGAATTTCCCTTCCTAGGGGTAGATTTCCTCTCACTTCCTGTTTTCTCTTTCCGTTTGCAAGTAGGAGTCGTTTGTAAGTTGGATGTTTGAAAGTAGGGGCCTGCCGTATATACTCTGCAGAAATTTGCCCCATTAGATGTTGGTGTAGCCACAAGACTGTAAGCCCTCACAGTTACTCTTGGTGGGCACAGGAATGGGCCCTGCTGTGAGTTACTAGATCAAGATTTGTAATTGCATGCACCTGTTGAACAGGGCAGAAAAATTGGGCCTTTGGTGGTGGTGGTGGACGGTGTTGCCACAAGACTGTAAGCCCTCACAATTACTCTTGGTGGGCGCGGGAATGGGCCCTGCTGTGAGTTATTAGATCAAGATTTGTAATTGCATGCACCTGTTGAACAGGGCAGAAAAATTGGGCCTTTGGTGGTGGTGGTGGACGGTGTTGCCACAAGACTGTAAGCCCTCACAGTTACTCTTGGTGGGCGCAGGAATGGGCCCTGCTGTGAGTTATTAGATCAAGATTTGTAATTGCATGCACCTGTTGAACAGGGCAGAAAAATTGGGCCTTTGGTGGTGGTGGTGGTGGTGGACGGTGTTGCCACAAGACTGTAAGCCCTCACAGTTACTCTTGGTGGGCGCAGGAATGGGCCCTGCTGTGAGTTATTAGATCAAGATTTGTAATTGCATGCACCTGTTGAACAGGGCAGAAAAATTGGGCCTTTGGTGGTGGTGGTGGTGGTGGTGGACGGTGTTGCCACAAGACTGTAAGCCCTCACAGTTACTCTTGGTGGGCGCAGGAATGGGCCCTGCTGTGAGTTATTAGATCAAGATTTGTAATTGCATGCACCTGTTGAACAGGGAAGAAAAATTGGGCCTTTGGTGGTGGTGGTGGTGGTGGACGGTGTTGCCACAAGACTGTAAGCCCTCACAGTTACTCTTGGTGGGCGCAGGAATGGGCCCTGCTGTGAGTTATTAGATCAAGATTTGTAATTGCATGCACCTGTTGAACAGGGCAGAAAAATTGGGCCTTTGGTGGTGGTGGACGGTGTTGCCACAAGACTGTAAGCCCTCACAGTTACTCTTGGTGGGCGCAGGAATGGGCCCTGCTGTGAGTTATTACATCAAGATTTGTAATTGCATGCACCTGTTGAACAGGGCAGAAAAATTGGGCCTTTGGTGGTGGTGGTGGTGGTGGACGGTGTTGCCACAAGACTGTAAGCCCTCACAGTTACTCTTGGTGGGCACAGGAATGGGCCCTGCTGTGAGTTATTAGATCAAGATTTGTAATTGCATGCACCTGTTGAACAGGGCAGAAAAATTGGGCCTTTGGTGGTGGTGGTGGTGGTGGACGGTGTGGCCACAAGACTGTAAGCCCTCACAGTTACTCTTGGTGGGCGCAGGAATGGGCCCTGCTGTGAGTTATTAGATCAAGATTTGTAATTGCATGCACCTGTTGAACAGGGCAGAAAAATTGGGCCTTAGGCACTGGTGCTGGTGCCACAACACTGCAACCCCTCACAGATACTGTACTTGGAGCACAGCAGTCAGACGTGTTGCGAAGCATTGCTTAAAAACTTGTAATTACACGCCCCTGTTAAACAGGGGCTGAAAAATTGTGCCTTAGGCATTGGTGCTGATGCCACAACACTGCAACCCTCACAGATACTGTACTTGGAGCACAGCAATGAGACCTGTTGCAAAGCATTGCCTTAAAATTGTAATTACACGCCCCAACAGTGGCTGAAAAATTGGGCCTTAGGCACTGGTGCTGGTGCCACAACACTGCAACCCCTCACAGATACTGTACTTGGAGCACAGCAGTCACACCTGTTGCGAAGCATTTTTTTAAAAAATTGTAATTACACGCCCCTGTTACACAGGGGCTGAAAAATTGTGCCTTAGGCACTGGTGCTGGTGCCACAACACTGCAACCCCTCACAGATACTGTACTCTGAGCACAGCAATGAGACCTGTTGCAAAGCATTGCCTAAAAATTGTAATTACACGCCCCAATAGGGGCTGGAAAATTGTGCCTTAGGCCCTGGTGCTGGTGCCACAACACTGCAACCCCTCACAGATACTGTACTTGGAGCACAGCAATGATACCTGTTGCAAAGCATTGCCTAAAAATTGTAATTACACGCCCCAACAGGGGCTGAAAAATTGTGCCTTAGGCACTGGTGCTGGTGCCACAACACTGCAACCCCTCACAGATACTGTACTTGGAGCACAGCAATGAGACCTGTTGCAAAGCATTGCCTAAAAATTGTAATTACACGCCCCAACAGGGGCTGAAAAATTGTGCCTTAGGCACTGGTGCTGGTGCCACAACACTGCAACCCCTCACAGATACTGTAGTTGGAGCACAGCAGTCAGACGTGTGTCACGTACCTGGTGGTGCGAGCCCGAGATTGCAGGGAGAGGCCTCCCTTGCGTCTCCCACTTCTGGTCCCCTGGTGTGGGGACAGGAGAGCCAGAAGTGAGGAGGAGCACGGGTGCCTGGCAGGATCAACAGACCGGTAGGGTAGTCAAGTCAGCAAGCGGACACGGTGGAAGTCTGGATAGCAGGGAAGGCCGGATACAGACTGATGAGCAGGAAACAGGTTAGCAGAGCTGGCAGGATCTTTGGCAAGCAGGCTCACAGGTAAACTGGATAGCAGAGCTGGCAGGGTCTTTAGCAAGCAGGCTCACAGGTAAACCGGATAGCAGAGCTGGCAGGATCTTTAGCAAGCAGGCTCACAGGTAAACTGGATAGCAGAGCTGGCAGGGTCTTTAGCAAGCAGGCTCACAGGTAAACCGGATAGCAGAGCTGGCAGGATCTTTGGCAAGCAGGCTCACAGGTAAACTGGATAGCAGAGCTGGCAGGGTCTTTAGCAAGCAGGCTCACAGGTAAACCGGATAGCAGAGCTGGCAGGATCTTTGGCAAGCAGGCTCACAGGTAAACCGGATAGCAGAGCTGGCAGGATCTTTAGCAAGCAGGCTCACAGGTAAACTGGATAGCAGAGCTGGCAGGATCTTTGGCAAGCAGGCTCACAGGTAAACTGGATAGCAGAGCTGACAGGAACTGGACAACGGCTTGGCAAGCAGGTTCACAGGTAAACTGGATAGCAGAGCTGACAGGAACTGGACAACGGCTTGGCAATCAGGTTCACAGGTAAACTGGATAGCAGAGCTGACAGGAACTGGACAACGGCTTGGCAATCAGGTTCACAGGTAAACTGGATAGCAGAGCTGACAGGAACTGGACAACGGCTTGGCAAGCGGGTTCACAGGTAAACTGGATAGCAGAGCTGACAGGAACTGGACAACGGCTTGGCAAGCGGGTTCACAGGTAAACTGGATAGCAGAGCTGACAGGAACTGGACAACGGCTTGGCAAGCAGGTTCACAGGTAAACTGGATAGCAGAGCTGACAGGAACTGGACAACGGCTTGGCAAGCAGGTTCACAGGTAAACTGGATAGCAGAGCTGACAGGAACTGGACAACGGCTTGGCAATCAGGTTCACAGGTAAACTGGATAGCAGAGCTGACAGGAACTGGAAGCAGGAAACAGAACCACTGAATGGGCTGGAGACAGACAGGTGATCAGGTTCGTTTATAGGAATCAGACTGCAGACAGGACAGAGACCTTGCAGGGAACCAGAGTTCATTAAGGAAGCCAGGTAATGGAATCCGACTGGAAGCAAGGTACAGTGGGTCAGGCAGAAGGATGGTCAAACAAGCCGGGGTCGGGTACAGGCGGAAAGCTGGATAGTCTAGGGCAAGCCGGGTCAGAGGAACAGATATAACAGGATCAGATTTACTACACCACAACGCTGTAGAGCAGACAGCAAAGACCGTCTGCCCAGGTCAGGCTTAAATAGGCCGGCTGGTGTTAACTAGGGCGCGCGCCCGTCTCCCTGTGCGCGGTTGTACACGTGCACGCGCCCGGGCGCGCATGCGCATGCGCAGTGGAATCTGAGGGCCGGGACGGCCCCGGTTTAAGTTTCTGGCAGGATCTTCATGACATTGCCCCCCTCCTAGGGGCAACCTCCGGGTGCCCCTCTGGGCAAATCTCTCAGGATGTGTTCTCTTAAAGGCTTGAACTAGACTCTTAGCGTGGATATTACACTCGGGCTCCCAGGAATTCTCTTCAGGACCATATCCCTTCTATTTGATCAAGAACTGATTCTGATTTCTCCTTCTTCTAACATTTAGTATGGCCTCCACCTCATATTCTTCCTCGCCATCTATCAGGACTGGATCCGGGGGTACAGTCCTTCTGTTGGGAAAGGGGTTGGAAGTGGAGGGTTTCAGCAGGGAAACATGAAAGACCGGATGGACCTTAAGGGAGTCAGGGAGTTCCAACTCGTAGGCTACTTCATTAATTTTTCGTTTGACTGGGAAGGGACCTAAAAACTTAGGGCCCAGTTTCTTCGAGGGACAAGCCATCCTCAGATTCAGGGTAGAGAGCCACACTGTGTCACCTGGTGCCAAAACCAATTCTCCACGCCTCTTTCGGTCGAAGACTGTTTTGTTATGTTCCTGGGTCCGGGCCATGGTGTCCTGCAGGAGTCGGTTATTGGAAGCAAAGAAGTCAATCTTTTTCTGAACTGCGGGCACAGTACATTCAGGAAGAGAATTGGGCAGGAACGAAGGATGAAAGCCATAGTTGGCGAAGAAGGGCGTCTGTTGGGTGGCCGAGTGGATAGCATTGTTATATGCAAATTCGGCAACAGGTAACAGGGAGATCCAATCGTCCTGGGAGAAGGAAGAAAAGCACCGTAGATATTGCTCCAGGGTCTGATTGGTTCTTTCGGTTTGCCCATTGGTTTGAGGGTGATAAGCGGATGAAAACGATAGTTCAATGTTGAGGGCCTTGCAGAGCGATTTCCAGAACCGAGAGGTAAATTGTACCCCGCGGTTGGACACTATGTTGGCCGGTACCCCATGGAGTCTGATGACTTCTCGGATGAACACCTGTGCGGTTTCTGAGGCAGAAGGGGTGCCCTTCATAGGAACAAAGTGTGCCATTTTTGACAGGAGATCAACAATCACGAAGATCGTAGTGTGGTCCTCTGCTGGGGGTAGTTCCACGATGAAGTCTATGGACAGCATCTTCCAGGGACGATCGGGGACTGGCAATGGCTTGAGTAGGCCCCAGGCTTTGGTTCTGTAACTCTTGCTCCGTATACACACAGTGCATGTTTCCACAAATTTCCTGCAGTCTTCTCTTAGCTGAGGCCACCAGAAGGTACGTTGTACCAATTCAGTGGTTTTGGTGACACCGAAGTGTCCGGCAAGTCTATGATCATGGCACAATTCCAGGACGGTTACCCGCAGACCCTCGGGAATGAAAATCTTATCCCCATGCCACAATAGCCCATCCTTGGCCCGCAACCCAGGACCGGGAGTGGGTATGAGGCCACTGGAGGCCCGCCTGAGCCGGGACAGCAGGTCTTCCTGTAGCAGGAGGAAATTTCCAGGGGCAAGGATAGTGTCTGGAGGGGAACCATCCTAGGATTTGTGGTACATACGAGACAGAGCGTCCGGTTTCGCGTTCTTGGAACCCGGACGATAGGTCACGTGAAAAGTAAAACGAGAGAAAAATAAGGCCCAACGGGCCTGTCTAGGTTTCAACCTCTTGGCAGTCTTCAAGTACTCTAGGTTCTTGTGATCCGTGAAGATCAAGATTGGATGGGTAGCACCCTCTAGCAGGTAACGCCATTCCTCGAGGGCGGTCTTTATAGCCAGCAACTCCCGATCTCCCACATCGTAGTTCTTCTCGGCTGGGGATAGTTTCCGTGAGAAGAATGCCACGGGGTGTAGCAGGGCCTTGATGCCCTGTCTCTGGGACAGGATTGCCCCTACAGCTATCTCCGAGGCATCCACTTCTAAGACAAAGGGTAGAGAAGGATCCGGATGCTTCAGGATAGGGGCTGAGGTGAAGAGCCCTTTGAGGGCCTCGAAGGCCCCCTGGGCCTCGGGGGGGGGGGGGGGGGGGGGGGGGAGGGGGGTGGGGGGGGGGGGGGGGGGGGGGGGGGGTGGGGGGGGGGGGGGGGGGGGGGGGGGGGGGGGGGGGGGGGGGGGGGGGGCGGGGGGGGGGGGGGGGGGGGGGGGGGGGGGGGGGGGGGGGGGGGGGGGGGGGGGGGGGGGGGGGGGGGGGGGGGGGGGGGGGGGGGGGGGGGGGGGGGGGGGGGGGTTGGGGGGGGGGGGGGGGGGGGGGGGGGGGGGGGGGGGGGGGGGGGGGGGGGGGGGGGGGGGGGGGGGGGGGGGGGGGGGGGGGGGGGGGGGGGGGGGGGGGGGGGGGGGGGGGGGGGGGGGGGGGGGGGGGGGGGGGGGGGGGGGGGTGGGGGGGGGGGGGGGGGGGGGGGGGGGGGGGGGGGGGGGGGGGGGGGGGGGGGGGGGGGGGGGGGGGGGGGGGGGGGGGGGGGGGGGGGGGGGGGGGGGGGGGGGGGGGGGGGGGGGGGGGGGGGGGGGGGGGGGGGGGGGGGGGGGGGGGGGGGGGGGGGGGGGGGGGGGGGGGGGGGGGGGGGGGGGGGGGGGGGGGGGGGGGGGGGGGGGGGGGGGGGGGGGGGGGGGGGGGGGGGGGGGGGGGGGGGGGGGGGGGGGGGGGGGGGGGGGGGGGGGGGGGGGGGGGGGGGGGG
The DNA here is from genome assembly GCA_028564925.1 of Lithobates sylvaticus. Classification (NCBI taxonomy): domain Eukaryota; kingdom Metazoa; phylum Chordata; class Amphibia; order Anura; family Ranidae; genus Lithobates; species Lithobates sylvaticus. Next base: position 66,580,416 of record CM053032.1, on the reverse strand, counting down.
GGGGGGGGGGGGGGGGGGGGGGGGGGGGGGGGGGGGGGGGGGGGGGGGGGGGGGGAGGAGACCAATGAAAACGGGTACCTTGTTTGGTGAGTTGAGTAATGGGTGCCACTATGGCTGAGAACCCCTTAATAAATTTGCGATAAAAATTGGCGAAGCCAATGAATCGCTGGATACCCTTTCTATCTGTGGGAACAGGCCAGTCCAGGATGGCTGTGATCTTCTGGGGGTCCATCCGGATGCCCCTACTGGAGATGATCAAGCCCAGGAAGGGTATGCTTTCTACCTCAAAGAGGCATTTCTCGGCCTTGGCATAGAGGCCATGTTGCCGGAGGCGGCCCAGAACACTTTTGACATGTCCACGATGCGACTCTAGGGAGGAAGAGAAAATTAGTATGTCATCAAGATAAACAACAGCAAAAACATCAAGAAAGTCCCGAAGCACATCGTTAATGAAAGACTGGAAGGTAGCGGGGGCGTTACAAAGTCCGAACGGCATCACCAGGTACTCAAAGTGCCCAAATCGAGACCGAAATGCCGTCTTCCATTCATCCCCATCCTTTATGCGAACTAAATTGTACGCCCCTCTGAGGTCCAGCTTGGAAAAGATGGAGGCTGTGCCAAGCCTCTGAAACAGTTCAGGTACCAGGGGAAGCGGGTAGCGGTTTTTAACCGTGACCTCGTTTAGGGCACGATAGTCCACGCAGGGTCTGAGAGAGTGGTTCTTTTTTCTCCACAAAAAATATTCCTGCACCTGCAGGAGATGTGGATGGGCGGATAAAACCTTTTTTCAAGTTATCATCAACGTAGTCCTTCAATTTCCCCTGCTCCACCTCTGTAAGAGGAAAAACCCTGCCGAAGGGAATCTTGGCCCCGGGAAGGAGTTCGATGGGACAGTCATAGGGCCTGTGGGGTGGCAACACATCTGCCCTTTGTTTGCTGAACACGTCCAGGTAGGCGTGGTAGGCTTCGGGGATGGACTGGCGTAGACCTGCCTCGGTTTCTAGGCAGAGCAGAGCGGAGGGTCCTGCGGGGACCATGGAGCCGCAGGACCTTTGGCAGTAGGAGGAAGAAAAGGCCACCTCTCCTGTGGACCAGTTGATGACCGGGTTGTGAGCTTGCAGCCAGGGGATTCCTAGAATGACTGGGAACAAGGGAGAAGAGATTATGTCCAGACGTAAAAGTTCCTGATGTGACTCAGAGATCACTGTGTGCAAAGGGGCAGTCTCCTGGGTCACTGGGCCAGATTTAATGGTAGACCCATCCGCCAGATGGACGGATAGGCCCTGTTCCCTTGGACGGAGAGGAATCCGATGCCGGACAGCAAAAACAGAGTCCATAAAGCAACTACAGGCCCCAGAGTCAATGATAGCGGTGGTCCGCAGGGTCCTTCCTGGGAGCTGGAAGGAGACAGAAAGGGCAAGATGAGCCGAAACCCCGGTCACAGGATCAACATAGCTGGAAAGGATAGTAGGGAACTTACGGAGTTTAGCTGGGCAATTTCGGACATAGTGACCAGGCTCTCCGCAATACAGGCACAGATTGTTGCTCCGGCGTCTCTGGCGTTCTGCTGGAGTGAGAGAAGGTCGCAGGAGTCCTAGTTGCATGGGTTCTGCTGCCGAGGAAGTATGGACAGGTTTGACAGAGGGAGCAGTGCGGAAATGACTTGGGGCTCTGAGGAGCATCCAGGAAGGTCTTGGGGGCCCCAAGGTTCGTTCGGCCCTACGTTCCCGTAGGCGCCGATCAATTTGAATACTTAAGTCGATGAGGGAGTTCAGAGTCTGCGGTACCCCAACTCTGGCGAGCTCATCCTTGAGCACGTCTGAGAGGCCCATGCGGAATTGGTGACGGAGAGCAGCATCGTACCAGTCAGTATCGGCACCCCAACGCCTGAACTCAGCCACATAGTCCTCTGCTGGTCTCCGACCTTGTTGGAGAGAACGTAGGGCGGCTTCCGCAGTGGTTGAGAGTTGGGGGTCCTCATATAACTGCGCCATGGCGTCAAAGAAGGTGGAGAGATTGGTCAATGCTGCATCCTTTTGTTCCACGAGACGGTGGGCCCAGATTTGGGGATCCCCAGTCAGTAGGGCTACCACAAAGCCCACCTTGGTGGTCTCTAAAGAGAAGGTCCTAGGTTGTAGGGCAAAATGGAGTTCGCAGGAATTGCGGAAAGTTCTGAAGCTACCACGGGCACCTGAAAATTTCTCTGGAGTAGGAACCTTGGGCTCAGGTGGTAGCATCACTATGGTCTGGGCAGGTGCAGGCCCCGTCGGGGGTATTGCCGGGTGAGAAGTTCCTTGGGTACTGGAGGGTCCAGATAAGGCCAGTACCCGTTCCTCCAGTCGGGTATAACCTTGCTGGAGATTCTTCACCGCCTCGGTCAGTCCCGCCAGGTGTTGGCATAACCCCTCCATGGCGGGGGCTCCCTGCTCGGGCTCAGACATGGCTGTCTGCTACTGTCACGTACCTGGTGGTGCGAGCCCGAGATTGCAGGGAGAGGCCTCCCTTGCGTCTCCCACTTCTGGTCCCCTGGTGTGGGGACAGGAGAGCCAGAAGTGAGGAGGAGCACGGGTGCCTGGCAGGATCAACAGACCGGTAGGGTAGTCAAGTCAGCAAGCGGACACGGTGGAAGTCTGGATAGCAGGGAAGGCCGGATACAGACTGATGAGCAGGAAACAGGTTAGCAGAGCTGGCAGGATCTTTGGCAAGCAGGCTCACAGGTAAACTGGATAGCAGAGCTGGCAGGGTCTTTAGCAAGCAGGCTCACAGGTAAACCGGATAGCAGAGCTGGCAGGATCTTTAGCAAGCAGGCTCACAGGTAAACTGGATAGCAGAGCTGGCAGGGTCTTTAGCAAGCAGGCTCATAGGTAAACCGGATAGCAGAGCTGGCAGGATCTTTGGCAAGCAGGCTCACAGGTAAACTGGATAGCAGAGCTGGCAGGGTCTTTAGCAAGCAGGCTCACAGGTAAACCGGATAGCAGAGCTGGCAGGATCTTTGGCAAGCAGGTTCACAGGTAAACTGGATAGCAGAGCTGGCAGGGTCTTTAGCAAGCAGGCTAACAGATAAACCGGATAGTAGAGCTGGCAGGATCTTTAGCAAGCAGGCTCACAGGTAAACTGGATAGCAGAGCTGGCAGGATCTTTGGCAAGCAGGCTCACAGGTAAACTGGATAGCAGAGCTGGCAGGGTCTTTAGCAAGCAGGCTCACAGGTAAACTGGATAGCAGAGCTGACAGGAACTGGACAACGGCTTGGCAAGCAGGTTCACAGGTAAACTGGATAGCAGAGCTGACAGGAACTGGACAACGGCTTGGCAATCAGGTTCACAGGTAAACTGGATAGCAGAGCTGACAGGAACTGGACAACGGCTTGGCAATCAGGTTCACAGGTAAACTGGATAGCAGAGCTGACAGGAACTGGACAACGGCTTGGCAAGCGGGTTCACAGGTAAACTTGATAGCAGAGCTGACAGGAACTGGACAACGGCTTGGCAAGCGGGTTCACAGGTAAACTGGATAGCAGAGCTGACAGGAACTGGACAACGGCTTGGCAAGCAGGTTCACAGGTAAACTGGATAGCAGAGCTGACAGGAACTGGACAACGGCTTGGCAAGCAGGTTCACAGGTAAACTGGATAGCAGAGCTGACAGGAACTGGACAACGGCTTGGCAAGCAGGCTCACAGGTAAACTGGATAGCAGAGCTGGCAGGGTCTTTAGCAAGCAGGCTCACAGGTAAACCGGATAGCAGAGCTGGCAGGATCTTTGGCAAGCAGGCTCACAGGTAAACTGGATAGCAGAGCTGGCAGGGTCTTTAGCAAGCAGGCTCACAGGTAAACTGGATAGCAGAGCTGACAGGAACTGGAAGCAGGAAACAGAACCACTGAATGGGCTGGAGACAGACAGGTGATCAGGTTCGTTTATAGGAATCAGACTGCAGACAGGACAGAGACCTTGCAGGGAACCAGAGTTCATTAAGGAAGCCAGGTAATGGAATCCGACTGGAAGCAAGGTACAGTGGGTCAGGCAGAAGGATGGTCAAACAAGCCGGGGTCGGGTACAGGCGGAAAGCTGGATAGTCTAGGGCAAGCCGGGTCAGAGGAACAGATATAACAGGATCAGATTTACTACACCACAACGCTGTAGAGCAGACAGCAAAGACCGTCTGCCCAAGTCAGGCTTAAATAGGCCGGCTGGTGTTAACTAGGGCGCGCGCCCGTCTCCCTGTGCGCGGTTGTACACGTGCACGCGCCCGGGCGCGCATGCGCAGTGGAATCTGAGGGCCGGGACGGCCCGGGTTTAAGTTTCTGGCAGGATCTTCATGACAACGTGTTGCGAAGCATTGCTTAAAAACTTGTAATTACACGCCCCTGTTAAACAGGTGCTGAAAAATTGTGCCTTAGGCATTGGTGCTGATGCCACAACACTGCAACCCCTCACAGATACTGTACTTGGAGCACAGCAATGAGACCTGTTGCTAAGCATTGCCTTAAAATTGTAATTACACGCCCCAACAGTGGCTGAAAAATTGGGCCTTAGGCACTGGTGCTGGTGCCACAACACTGCAACCCCTCACAAATACTGTACTTGGAGCACAGCAGTCACACCTGTTGCGAAGCATTTTTTTAAAAAATTGTAATTACACGCCCCTGTTACACAGGGGCTGAAAAATTGTGCCTTAGGCACTGGTGCTGGTGCCACAACACTGCAACCCCTCACAGATACTGTACTCTGAGCACAGCAATGAGACCTGTTGCAAAGCATTGCCTAAAAATTGTAATTACACGCCCCAACAGGGGCTGGAAAATTGTGCCTTAGGCCCTGGTGCTGGTGCCACAACACTGCAACCCCTCACAGATACTGTACTTGGAGCACAGCAATGATACCTGTTGCAAAGCATTGCCTAAAAATTGTAATTACACGCCCCAACAGGGGCTGAAAAATTGTGCCTTAGGCACTGGTGCTGGTGCCACAACACTGCAACCCCTCACAGATACTGTACTTGGAGCACAGCAATGAGACCTGTTGCAAAGCATTGCCTAAAAATTGTAATTACACGCCCCAACAGGGGCTGAAAAATTGTGCCTTAGGCACTGGCGCTGGTGCCACAACACTGCAACCCCTCACAGATACTGTACTTGGAGCACAGCAGTCAGACATGTTGCGAAGCATTGCTTAAAAAATTGTAATTACACGCCCCTGTGAAGGGATATTTAGTTTAACTACTTCTTTGTATTATAGTCAGCTTCCATTTTGTGTGTCTCTAACATCCATTTTGTCAGATATGCTCAAGTCCTGCTATTCTAGTTTCGTTTTTCCATAATACTGTAATCTTCTTGTTGAGTTTTATTTCTCGTAAAGCACGTGATATTTTAGAAATAATTAGTTTCACTGTGGGCGTCAGACTGTACTTGTGCGTCTCTGTATATGATTGGATAATCTGTTAAAGGGCGGTACTTTCTGAAAAGCCCTCTTATATCGACACCCAAGAATAAAGATTAGATTTGCTCGGAGAGAAACCTGCTGTGTATATGTTTCTTTATCTCAAAGGGCAAATCTCCCAGATCTGGTTCCGGTATTTGAACGGCACACCAAACCAAAGCAGAATACCCCTAATCTTGATTTATTACCCCTTCAGTTTGGGGGCTCGTCCGGGATCGATTACTATATGTCGCGCGTGAGTAGACTTGATATATATCTTCTCTCACCGTGACCTCTATTTAGAAATCGTTCCTTTAACGGGACCTGTGATTTATGTAGAAATAGTTTTTAGACTTTGAAGAAAGTCAAGCGCTGTTGAGACAACAGCGCCAGCCCTGGGGGGGCTGGATGGGCTTTAGGAAGCCCATTAGATAAGAGCTATTCTGAGTAATAGCAAAATGCTTTAGAAGAAAGCATCTGTTCAGTGTGAACAGGGAGGATTCTGTGTAGTCCTCATTATAAGTCTGCGGCAGCCGTCTGTTCGGGATGAACAGTCAGAGAACCTTGGGTAGGTTCCAGGACTTTTGAGAAGTCCGTATATTAATGATAATACAGTACTGTAATTACAAAACAAAACAAGAAGTCTGCTAAGGTGTGCTGGAAAAAAACCGATCTCTTTGCTTTCTTATCTTTGCGTAGATGATAAGCTAACTTGTAAAATGTCTGTGTGGAATTTGTCAGCGTTTGTAAGGTAAGACAACGCCTTCCACTGCTCCGTGTTATCATAGGACTTAGATTTAAGAGCGACAGACGTGCCTTCCTATGAATTCCGGGTTCTTTTGTGATTGATGGAAGTTCCCGATCGAAACACAGAGTAGTGCTACAGTATCCGGTGATGTATTGATGTTTATTCTTAATGATTTATGTATGAATGTTTTGACTAGAAAGTTAGCAGAAAAATAGCAGTGTTAGTAATATTTTCTTAAAGGTAATGATTCATTTTGCTGCTATGCAGGGAAAGTGAAGATTGGGATGTTTGGCTTTTTGCCAACATGGTTCAAGTACTTATATCTCACTAAGCTAATAGATATTGTGAAGAATTGTTTGCGGCATTGGCAGTACAGAACTTGCAAGTACTGTTTGAACCTGTTGGCACTCTGCCAAAAATAGAAAATAATTTGAAAGAAAAAATAAAATAAAAAATTTGTTTGGTTGTAAATAATAATGTATGAAGCTTGTCTATAAATAAGATGCTGTGGGAGATCTCTGGCTGGCCCGGGGCTCCCTATGGCATCCTAGCCCAAAAGCTGCACAAGATAGGTTAGCAGAGCCATGGGATGGTGAATTTAGAGGTTAAATTAACTTTCTCCGTCTTTATCAGGCGCCCGCTTCCCCCCCCTCACATTCCATAAACCAGATAGGAGCAGCACAGACACAAGGACACAGGGAATAGCAGAATGAGTTTGAGTTTGAAACAAAAGGGATCTTAAAGGGAAATTACCTTGTTCTATATTAACAAAAGGGCCATCAATAGCCTAGTGGTACCGATTGCCCCAAAAGTGCCTGATGTGCCATCAATATTTACCGCCATAAATTACGATGCAGAGTATTTTATTGTGATTGATTTATTGAACGCATTTTTATTTCCGTCCCTGTGGATGAGGAGGCACAACCAATCTTTGCTTTATGTTTTTTTTAAAACCGCCAACTAACATGGTGCAGAATGCCCCAGGGCTATATATAGACTCCCTTGTAGCCTATTCCAAACTACTCTCAGAGCTTGGATACCAGGACATTGTTCATCCCTGCTGCAGTATGTGGATGAATTCCTCGTCTGCAGTTCTACTCGGGTGGCCGCCCTGGAGGATGGGAGAGATCTTTTGAAATGTATTTTTGAAAGTGGTCACAAAGTGTCAAAGAAAAATTGCAATGGTGTCAGAAAAGGTTGAATATTTTGGTTTGTACTCTCAAAAGGAGAAAGGAAAGTCAATCACAGAAGAGCTATGGCTCGTGTGGGTCTGCCCCGCCCACTTGCTAAGAAAGACATGTTCACCTTTCTTGGTATGATTGGTTACTGCCGCCAATGAGTACCTGACTGTTCCTACTACAATCTCCTGAGACAAGCCACAGGTTTACACATGCCAGATTGTATAAAATGGTCAAATGAAATGTGCAATGCTTTTGTGTATTTGAAAAATGCTATGGTAATGGCTCCAGGGCTCGGCCTCCCTAACTAGGAAAAATGTTTAATTAGTTTGCAGGAAAAATGTTTCATTTGTTTGCAAGGGAAAATTGTAAGGACGTGTCAGGTGTCCTCGCTCAGGAGCTTGGAGGCAAGTTGCGCCCTATTATTTTTTTCAAAGATGGTTCCGGTGCAGGTTCAAGGCATGCCTGTGTGTCTCAGAGGCATCCTATTCGATGATGGTTTTGAGATGGCCACTTCTTTCACTCTGGGGCACGACACTACACTTAACACCACCCACAATGTATGAAAAATGTACATACGCAGCACATGTCTGCTCAAAAGGTTGAGCGGCTATGAGTTGATCTTGATGTCCAATCAAAAATTGCACATCAAATATGCTTCTCCCACTTCAGGACCAGCACCAATACAAATGCCCTTTTAGGATTAAAAGGAGAGCAGAATGAGGTTGTGCCACAACATGATTGCATAAACCTCATTCACCAAGACACATCACCCAGGTCTGTATCTTCCACAACACTGCAGAGCATACACAGGCCAACAAACAGATAGCCAAGGGAAATGCTCTGGCTGATTTGCTGCTAAACAAGCTGCTACTTCACAAAATGCACAGATCCAAATGCCCATGCTAGTACCAGAATTGTTGTTTTTTGTTTTTTGTTTTTTGATCAGGTTCTTTCAGATTTGCAGGTATGGCAAACGAAGCTGATCTCAGAGGTTGGGACAAAATAGGTGTGCAGAAAGATCCAAAGACTGGATTTCTCTGCAAAGAGGGGAAGCCATGTATACCAGTAGCTAGTGCATCACTTTTGTAGCTAGTGCATCACTTTTTAGGCATCATTTTTATTTCCCAGTTCCATGGAATAGGTCACAGAGGCTGGAAAGCCACGTGTGAACTATTGGAGAAAGACTTTTACATTACAGAACTTTCCTGGCCAATTTTATGTAGCAAGATGCATCATATGTATCAGGAACAACCCACACAAGGCCGAACATGAACATCTGATATATCCAACAATTCCTTTTACACATTTGCAGATTGACTTCACACACATGCCCAAACTAGGCAAAAGACAGGAATATTTTTTGGAAATTGTGGACAAGTTCTCAAGTTGAGTTGAACTTTTTGTCACCACAAAAGAAGATGCACAAACAGTAGTGAGGATCCTCGTTCAGGAAATCATTCCTCGATGGGGATGCCCACTTCTTATAAACTCAGACAGACAATGGACCTACATTTGTATCAATGGTCTGCCAGGACTGGGTAAAAACTCGCAAGATAGAACGGAAGTTTCACATTCCCCAACACCCTCAAAGCTCAGGGATAGTAGAAAGAATAAACAGAACAAATAAAAAGATAAGAAAGGCCACAGGAGGAACCTTTGCCAACTGGAAGAAGGTCCTCCCAGCAGTCCTGGCAGAAATAAAAATGACCCTTCCAAGACAACAGTGTATTCACCTTTTGATGACTTGATGGGTCGATTTTTCCCCACCCCATGGGCCAGAGCACATTTAATGATAGAAAAGGGAGATTTAGACTTATTACAGGAAGAATATGTAAGGTAATTGGTTGAAACATTGTAAACAGTTGAGAGAAATGTTGCTCGCACCTTTTCTTTTTCTTCACAGGAAACTACTCATCCCTTCAAATTGGGAGACACCGTGGTGGTCCATCAGCTGAACAGAAATAAGAAGCAAGAGTATCCGTTGGACCTCCTACCACAGGGGTTGCAGTGACCAGAACAGCCATCCTAGTGGAAAAGTGCCAGTCCTGGATCCATGCCAACAGAGTGAAAAAGGTTGCCCAAAGCCCAAGAGCAAGAAGGAGATCTTGGATACAGGAGGCCCTCAAGCAGAAGTCCAAGCAGATGAAGGAGTTCCTGGGAAAGCAGGTCCGGCCAGAGAAGATGACCTCGCTTACTTCACCACAGACTTCTGACAAGGCATTCTGCCCACTAATCCTGATCTCTCTGACAGTGTTCCTACCCACCTGGATCACCACTAACTGTATCTACCACCCTGAAGATTTGGGTGCAATTAAAAGTATCTGTGGGAACACAAACACACACACACACACACAAGAACATTATATTGACACAAGCTAGAACCAAGAGAGAGATTGGAGATAGTTTTACTGATAAGATGCTTTTGCTAAAATTTAAGTATGCTTATGCTAAAAAATCAGGGTATGAAGAATGTTGAATATGTAGCATATTAAGCGCTGCGCAAACGGTTACATAAATCCTGTATAATAATAATAATAATAATAATAATAATATTACATCCTAGCCCTGCCCGAATTGCCCTTTTGGCTGTACCTTTAAATGTTTCCTCCTTTCTCAATGAGACTCCTCCTGTATTCTTGACTAACATATCCACTCTGTACATAAACAACATTGTTACCTTTCCAATAGCAGGTAGAAGTCATTCCCCTGTTTGGTGTTTTAATTTAGGGAATGAGACACAGACTAACCCCTCTTTCTGCAGCAGGTCAATATTTAATATCTCCATGTGCGAATCCGGAGTCTCTGCCCCTGCCTGCTCACTGTTTCAAGTAATTGACCCAGGGTTAAACTGTACTTTGCATAATTTTTCTTTTTCTCTAAAAATGTAGGTGAAATATTACACTAATTTATAAATCGCAACACAGGACAAGTACACTCATGAGTTTGTCGCTAAGAGACCTTTTGCACTGGGACAAAGTATCCATGTATGTTGTAGGAAAGTGTGTTATCCCGGGGTGCCCCTCCATGTTAAGGGATGGTGTTACCTTGTATCCTTGTTATCTGTCATGGGAATGGTAGGGGATTATAAAAAGGGGACATCCACTAGAGGCCAGCTCCAGCAGGAAGCTAGGGACATTGCTAAAACATGGAGCCCATTTGCCAATGTAGGATTTGAGCTTGGAGGTATATTTTTATGGTTAAAAGACATTGTCCTTGTTATGGTACTTATCCTTGCTCTGATTCTTTACCTCTGTTTTAAATGTTGCACTTACATAATTGCGCACCTTCGATCTCCTGATGATAAGGTTCCATCTCACATGACATACATGAAGAGTCATCAGGCAATCTATGCCACAGCCCCAAAGAAGTATTAAAGCACAACATAGAATGTAGAGATCATCTTATATGATCTAAGAGGGGATTGAAGGGATATTTAGTTTAACTACTTCTTTGTATTATAGTCAGCTTCCATTTTGTGTGTCTCTAACATCCATTTTGTCAGATATGCTCAAGTCCTGCTATTCTAGTTTCGTTTTTCCATAATACTGTAATCTTCTTGTTGAGTTTTATTTCTCGTAAAGCACGTGATATTTTAGAAATAATTAGTTTCACTGTGGGCGTCAGACTGTACTTGTGCGTCTCTGTATATGATTGGATAATCTGTTAAAGGGCGGTACTTTCTGAAAAGCCCTCTTATATCGACACCCAAGAATAAAGATTAGATTTGCTCGGAGAGAAACCTGCTGTGTATATGTTTCTTTATCTCAAAGGGATTTGCTCGGAGAGAAACCTGCTGTGTATATGTTTCTTTATCTCAAAGGGCAAATCTCCCAGATCTGGTTCCGGTATTTGAACGGCACACCAAACCAAAGCAGAATACCCCTAATCTTGATTTATTACCCCTTCACCCTGTTAAACAGGGGCTGAAAAATTGTGCCTTAGGCAACGGTGCTGGTGCCACAACACTGCAACCCCTCACAGATACTGTACTTGGAGCACAGCAGTCACACCTGTTGCGAAGCATTTTTAAAAAAAATTGTAATTACACGCCCCTGTTATACAGGGGCTGAAAACTTGTGCCTTAGGCACTGGTGTGGTGGCACCCAGAAACAAAAATGTTCTTGCAAGCTATCAAGGAATGGATCATTGAGGAGGAGGAAGAGGATAGTCAGTGAACATAACAGGACAGTCCCTCAGCATCAGCATAGGCAGTCTTGAAGGGATGTGATATTATAAATTATTCAGTTATATCCGCTTCAGGTGCCTGGTAACTGGTGGTGATCCAAGACTGATTCATTTTTATGAAGGTCAGTCGATCAACCGAGTCAGTGGACAGGCGCACCCTGTGATCCGTGACAAATCCTCCAGCAGCACTGAATGTGCGTTCGGAAAGAACGCTGGATGCAGGACAGGCCAGTAGCTCAATTGCATACTGTGCAAGCTCTGGCCAGTGATCCATCCTCAAGACCCAGTAAGCCAGAGGATTTTCGGTGGGAAAGGTGTCCAAGTCTGACCTTGCCCCTAGGTATTCCTGCACCATGTATATCAGACGCTGGCGATGGTTGCTGGAAACGATCATACCTTGGGGCTGCGGACTAAAAAATTGTCTGAACGCATCGGTCAGACGTCCACCTTCCCCACCGCTCCTTCTGCTACTGACCGAAGCCTCAGCAACTCGTCGTCCAGGACCAGGAGTTTGTAACCTCCCAGTTTCTGGGAACGCGTTGCACAGACCTTTCTGCAAGGCCTCCCTGAGATGTCTCATCCTCCACCTTACCCTTGTACCGTGGATCAAGGAGAGTGGCCAGCCAGTAATGGTCCCTCTCCTTGATCCGAAGAATATGAGGATCCTACCGCAGGCTTTGCAGGATCAGGGAGGCCATGCAACGTAGGTTAGCTGAGGCATTCGGTCCGGAGTCTTCTGGGTCACTGAGGACGACATGATCGCCAGCCACCTCCTCCCAGCCACGTACAAGTCCACTGGTTTGTTGGGACTGTACATCATCCCTAAAAGACTGCTGCTGCTGATGCTGAGTGCCAGGCTCCACCTCCATGCTCACACAATCCTCCTCCTCCTCCTCATCCTCTTCCTGTGTGATGGGTGGGACAGAAGGAACACTGTCTGGATAAAGGGGGCCTTGAGAGGCAAGGAAGTCCTCCTCTTCCTGCCTCTGTTCTGCCTCAAGTGCCCTGTCCATTATCCCACGCAGCGTATGCTCCAACAGGTGGACAAGAGGTACAGTGTCACTGATGCATGCACTGTCACTGCTCACCATCCTTGTGGCCTCCTCAAATGGTGAGAGGACAGTGCATGCATCCCTGATCATGCTCCACTGGCGTGGGGAAAAAAAGCCAAGCTCCCCTGACCCTGTCCTGGTGCCGTAGTCGCAAAGGTACTCATTGATGTCCCTCTGCTGCGTGTGCAGTCGCTGCAACATGGCTAACGCTGAGTTCCACCTGGTGGGCATGTCACATATTAGGCGGTTCTTGGGCAGGTTCAGCTCCTTTTGCATCTCAGCCAGCCGAACACTGGCATTATACGATCGGCGGAAATGCACACAGACTTTCCTGGCCTGCCTCAGGACATCCTGTAAGCCTGGGTACCTGCCCAAGAACCGCTGCACCACCAGGTTGAGGACGTGAGCCATACAGGGCACATGGGTGAGCTGCCCCTGTCGCAGGGCGGAGAGGAGGTTGGTGTCATTGACAGAAACCACCATTCCTGGCTTAAGCTGGCGTGGCGTCAACCACCTCTCGGCCTGCCCCTGCAGAGCTGCCAGAACCTCTGCCCCAGTGTGGCTCCTGTCCCCCAAACACACCAGCGCAAGCACGGCATGGCATTTTTTTGCCTGCGTACTGGCGTAGCCCCTTGTACGCCTACGGAGCACCGCTGGTTCCGAGGACAGAGCACTCGAAGAGGCCATGGAGGAAGAAGAAGAGGAGGGGGGGAGGAGAGAGGTGTGTCACAACCAGTAGTAGCATTTTGGAGGCGTGGTGGCGGAACAACCTCCAACACTACTGCACCTTGTCCTGCATCCCTCCCAGCTGCCAATAGAGTGACCCAATGGGCCGTGAAAGACAGATAACGTCCCTGTCCATGCCTGCTGGACCATGAGTCAGCGGTAATATGCACCTTACCGCTGACCGCCCTGTCCAGCGAGGCATTGACATTGCCTTCCACATGCCGGTAGAGAGACGGAATCGCCTTCCATGAGAAAAAGTGGCGTTTGGGAACCTGCCACTGAGGAACCGCACATTGAACAAACTCACGGAAGGGGGCCGAGTCTACCAACTGAAAAGGCAGCAGTGGAAGTGCTAGCAATTTAGCCAAGCTAGCATTCAACCGCTGGGCATGTGGATGGCTGGGAGTATACTTCTTTCGACGGTCCAGCAGCTGGGGCAGGGAAATTTGCCTGCTACAATCGGACGTCGGTGTACTGCAAGCACTTGGTTGTGACACACCTAATTCTACACCTTCAGTCCTCTCAGAGCAGCTTTCAGAGAGGACTGAAGATATAGTGGGGATGGAGATCCCAGCTGATGAGGAGCAAGGAGATGTCCGCTTTGTTCTTTGGTGTGGGTCTTTAATGTGCGCTTGCCAACGAGCTGCATGGCAGGTCGACATATGTCTGCTCATGCTTGTGGTGCCCAAGCGACTGATGTTTTGGCCACGCGAGATACGCTTGAGACAAATATTGAAAATATAGGTCCTATGTGTGCTCACAACACACTATAAGTCCTATGGTTCCTGACACAAACACACTATAGGTACTATGTGTGCTGACAAGAAAATATAGGTCCTATGAGTGCTCACAACACACTATAAGTCCTATGGGTGCTGACACAAACACACTATAGGTACTATGTGTGCTGACAAGAAAATATAGGTCCTATGTGTGCTCACAACACACTATACGTCCTATGGGTGCTGACACAAACACACTATAGGTACTATGTGTCCTGCCAAGAAAATATAGGTCCTATGTGTGCTCACAACACACTATAAGTCCTATGGGTGCTGACACAAACACACTATAGGTACTATGTGTGCTGACAAGAAAATATAGGTCCTATGTGTGCTCACAACACACTATAAGTCCTATGGGTGCTGACACAAACACACTATAGGTACTATGTGTGTTGACAAGAAAATATAGGCCCTATGTGTGCTCACAGCACACTATAAGTCCTATGGGTGCTGACACAAACACACTATAGGTACTATGTGTGCTGACAAGAAAATATAGGTCCTATGTTTTGTCACAACACACTATAAGTCCTATGGGTGCTGACACAAACATACTATAGGTACTATGTTTGCTGACAAGAAAATATAGGTCCTATGTGTGCTCACAACACACTATAAGTCCTATGGGTGCTGACACAAACACACTATAGGTACTATGTGTGCTGACAAGAAAATATAGGTCCTATGTGTGCTCACAACACACTATAAGTCTTATGGGTGCTGACACAAACACACTATAGGTACTATGTGTGCTGACAAGAAAATATAGGTCCTATGTGTGCTCACAACACACTATAAGTCCTATGGGTGCTGACACAAACACACTATAGGTACTATGTGTGCTGACAAGAAAATATAGGTCCTATGTGTGCTCACAACACACTATAAGTCCTATGGGTGCTGACACAAACACACTATAAATTAGGGAAGGGCTCCGCGCTTAGGAATAGGTATTAGGTGTGCGGCCTGTCCAGAAAAAATTAACCCCTTAGAGGGTAATTTTAAATGAAAATAAAAATACAAAAATTAAAAGACAAATGGCGCTACCTTTGAATGATACGTGTAGTGAACCTAAGAGGATATAAGGTGAAGTGTGCCTAAAAGGGTTCCACCGTGTTAATCCTGCTAAAGCACCAGATTAGATAAGCTGTGATGTGAATAGGGTAAAAACACCCCTAAATTGTCCAATCTGTAAATACACAATGCTAATAAGCGTAAACAAAACAATAAATAAAACAATAAATATAATTGTGGATATGTGGCTAATTAAGTGCATTAATAAGATGCAAACAGAGGAGGAAGTAGCAGCCACCAACTGACATGTATCCTCTATGCATCCGCCAATGCATCCATACTAATTATTATAGTGACTAGGGATGAGCCGAACACCCCCGGGTTCGGTTCGCACCAGAACCTTCGAACCGACCGAAAGTTTGCGCAAATTTTCGAACCCTATACGTTATAATGGACGCGAACGTTCGAAATCAAAAGTGCTAATTACAACGGCCAATATGCATGTTAATGTCACAAAACAGGTTTGGGGACCCGGGTCCTGCCCCAGGGGACATATATCAATGCAAAAAGAACTTTTAAAAACTAAAGTTTTTTCGGGAGCAGTCATTTTAATGATGCATAAAGTGAAAATAAAAAAGTGAAATTTTCCTTTAAATATGGTACCTGGGGGTGTCTAAAGTATGCCTGTGAAGTGGCATGTGTTTCCCGTGTTTAGAACTGTCCTTGCACAAAATGACATTTGTAAAGGAAAAAAAGAAGCCATTTAAAACCACTTGCGGCTTTAATGTCATGTCTTGTCCTGGCCGCCATATGGCTGAAAATCCTTGAGAAAAATGGCATGGCTACCCCATCACCCCCCCCCCCCCCCACCCTAGCCCCTTTGGGTCTTGTATGGATATTAAGGGGGACCCCGCACCCAAAATAAAACCCTATACCTACAACCCTATATACTCTGAACAGCAGTATATAGGTGGTGCAAACAAGACACGGACTGTAGGTTTGTTCTTAAGTAGAATCTGAACAGGTACATTATGAAGTGTAGCTCCATCCCAAAAAAATCTATTTTTAAGCTTTTTGGAGAACATAGGGAGGGGTTATCACCCCTGTAACATTTGCTGTCTTTGCACATCTGTTCAGAACATGTCACCTCACTTTCTGTCCCAATGACAAATGTTTTTGGAAAAGTGGGGTTTGAATTGAAACAAGGATTGGTGATAAAGCATCAGTAGAGAGGAGATACCTTTTTCCCAAATTAAATCTAACAGGATAGAATTTCCCTTCCTAGGGGTAGATTTCCTCTCACTTCCTGTTTTCTCTTTCCGTTTGCAAGTAGGAGTCGTTTGTAAGTTGGATGTTTGAAAGTAGGGGCCTGCCGTATATACTCTGCAGAAATTTGCCCTATTAGATGTTGGTGTAGCCACAAGACTGGTGGGCACAGGAATGGGCCCTGCTGTGAGTTAATAGATCAAGATTTGTACTTGCATGCACCTGTTGAACCGGGCAGAAAAATTGGGCCTTTGGTGGTGGTGGTGGTGGTGGTGGTGGACGGTGTTGCCACAAGACTGTAAGCCCTCACAGTTACTCTTGGTGGGCGCAGGAATGGGCCCTGCTGTGAGTTATTAGATCAAGATTTGTAATTGCATGCACCTGTTGAACAGGGCAGAAAAATTGGGCCTTTGGCGGTGGTGGTGGACGGTGTTGCCACAAGACTGTAGGCCCTCATAGTTACTCTTGGTGGGCGCAGGAATGGGCCCTGCTGTGAACTATTAGATCAAGATTTGTAATTACACGCCCCTGTTAAACAGGGGCTGAAAAATTGTGCCTTAGGCATTGGTGCTGGTGCCACAACACTGCAACCCCTCACAGACACTGTACTCTTAGCACAGCAATGAGACCTGTTGCAAAGCATTGCCTAAAAATTAGACATGTGCGATTCGTTTCGTACGAATTCGTAATTCGTACGAATTTTTCGAAATTCGTACGAATTTACGAATCTGTAGTACGAATTTTTTTTTTTACGAATTCCGTACGGAATACGAAATTCCGTTTACGAATTTCGTCGCCGAATGATTCGAATGAATTCGAATGAATTTGAATGGATTCGAATGAATTCGAATGACAAAGTGTCATTTTTGCAGGAAAAATTCCGTTTACGAATTTCAGCTCCAAATTATTCGAATCCAACTACCAATATCAAATTTCAACTAATTCAAACGAAATTATTATAGCAGATATAACGAATGAATTCGAATGCATTCGAATGAATTCGAATGACAAAGTGTCATTTTTGCAGAAAAAAAAAAAAGCGTAGGGGTCCCCCCAAATTCAATAACCAGGCCCTTCAGGTCTGGTATGGATATTAAGGGGGACCCCAGCCAAAAAAAAAAAAAAAAAAATGGCGTGGGGTCCCCCCCAAATATCCATACCAGACCCTTCAGGTCTGGGATGGATTTTAAGGGGAACCCCGGCCAAAAAAAAAGAAAAATGGCGTGGGGGTCCCCCTCAAAATCCATACCAGACCCTTTATCCGAGCACGCAACCTGGCAGGCCGCAGGAAAGGAGGGGGGGACGAGAGCGGCCCCCCCTCTCGCCTGAACCGTACCAGGCCACATGCCCTCAACATTGGGAGGGTGCTTTGGGGTCCCCCCCAAAGCACCTTGTCCCCATGTTGATGAGGACAAGGGCCTCATCCCCACAACCGTGCCCGGTGGTTGTGGGGGTCTGCGGGCGGGGGGCTTATCGGAATCTGGAAGCCCCCTTTAACAAGGGGACCCCCAGATCCCGGCCCCCCCCCTGTGTGAAATGGTAAGGGGGTACAATTGTACACCTACCATTTCACCAAAAAAGTGGCAAAAATGGTAAAAATGACAGGAAACGGTCTTTGACAATTCCTTTATTAAAATCTTCTTTCTTCATCTTCTCCTTTCTTCATCTTCTCCTTCCGGCATCTTCTTCCATCGTCTTCTTCCTTCGATTCGCTTCTTCTTCCTCCGGTCTTCTCGTCCTTCTCGTCCGGCATCGTCCTTCTCGTCCGGCATCAGCGTCTCTTCTCGCAGGCCGCTCCTCGCAATGGGAGGCTCCCGCTCTGTGAGGCTCCGCTCCGGGTGACAGGTCTTGTATAACGAAGGCACCTGGTGACCCCGCCCCCCCTCTGACGTCATGGGGAAAGCCATAGGGAATTCCACATGACGTCCCCGTGCGTCAGAGGGGGCGGGGTCACCAGGTGTCTTCGTTATAAAAGACCTGTCACCCGGAGCGGAGCCTCACAGAGCGGGAGCCTCCCATTGCGAGGAGCGGCCTGCGAGAAGAGACGCCGATGCCGGACGAGAAGGATGACGCCGGACGAGAAGGACGAGAAGACCGGAGGAAGAAGAAGCGAATCGAAGGAAGAAGACGATGGAAGAAGATGCCGGAAGGAGAAGATGAAGAAAGGAAGAAGGAAGAGCAGAAGAAAGAAGAAAGAAGATTTTAATAAAGGAATTGTCAAAGACCGTCTCCTGTCATTTTTACCATTTTTGCCACTTTTTTGGTGAAATGGTAGGGGTACTTTTGTACCCCCTTACCATTTCACACAGGGGGGGGGCCGGGATCTGGGGGTCCCCTTGTTAAAGGGGGCTTCCAGATTCCGATAAGCCCCCCGCCCGCAGACCCCCACAACCACCGGCCAGGGTTGTGGGGATGAGGCCCTTGTCCTCATCAACATGGGGACAAGGTGCTTTGGGGGGGACCCCAAAGCACCCTCCCAATGTTGAGGGCATGTGGCCTGGTACGGTTCAGGCGGGAGGGGGGGCCGCTCTCTTCCCCCCCTCCTTTCCTGCGGCCTGCCAGGTTGCGTGCTCGGATAAAGGGTCTGGTATGGATTTTAAGGGGACCCCACGCCATTTTTTTTATTTTTTTTTTGGCCGGGGTTCCCCTTAAAATCCATCCCAGACCTGAAGGGTCTGGTATGGATATTTGGGGGGGACCCCACGCCATTTTTTTTTTTTTTTTTGGCTGGGGTCCCCCTTAATATCCATACCAGACCTGAAGGGCCTGGTTATTGAATTTGGGGGGACCCCTACGCTTTTTTTTTTTCTGCAAAAATGACACTTTGTCATTCGAATTCATTCGAATTCATTCGAATTCATTCGTTATATCTGCTATAATAATTTCGTTCAAATTAGTTGAAATTCGATATTGGTAGTTGGATTTACTAACGATTCGTAACTATTCATAACGATTCGTAACGATTCGTAACTATTTATAACGATTCGTAACGATTCGTAACTTGAAATTGAAATTCGATATTTGTAGTTGGATTCGAATTGTTCTCTGTGTTATGAGAACCAACAATGCATTAGCCGCGTTAACGATTCGTAACGATTCGTAACGATTCGTAACTTTACTAACGATTCGTAAAAAAAATTACGATTCGTCCGAATTTCGTATTTCGTACGAATTCGAACGGAATTTCGTACACGAATTACGAATTACGAATTTTTTTATATACGAAACGGGACGAAACGAAACGAAACGAATTTTTTGACAGTTCCCATGTCTACTAAAAATTGTAATTACACGCCCCAACAGGGGCTGAAAAATTGTGCCTTAGGCACTGGTGCTGGTGCCACAACACTGCAACCCCTTTACAAATACTGTACTTGGAGCACAGCAGTCACACCTGTTGCGAAGCATTTTTTTTAAAATTGTAATTACACGCCCCTGTTAAACAGGGGCTGAAAAATTGTGCCTTAGGCATTGGTGCTGGTGCCACAACACTGCAACCCCTCACAGACACTGTACTCCAATAGAGTGACCCAATGGGCCGTAAAAGAAAGGTAACGTCCCTGTCCATGCCTGCTGGACCATGAGTCAGCGGTAATATGCACCTTACCGCTGACCGCCCTGTCCAGCGAGGCATGGACATTGCCTTCCACATGCCGGTAGAGAGACGGAATCGCCTTCCGTGAGAAAAAGTTGCGTGTGACCGGCGCCGACGGCGTGGCGGCCTTTTAAATGGTGGGGCGTGTACTAAAGCCCCTGAGCTGTAATTGGCTACAGGCGTCCTGCCTGTAGCCAATTATGGCTCTGCGAGTTTCCGGCGCTGTGATTGGCCAAGCATGCGGGGTCACAGTGCATGCTTGGCCAATCATCAGCCAGCAATGCACTGCGCCGGCCGCGCCGGCCGCAATGCATTGCGGGGCCGCTCGCATCACACGAATGTGATGCGAGCGGCCAAAAATAGTTCTGGGCTCGCCGAGCGAGCGAACGCCCGGTGCTCGATGCGAACATGGGTTCGCATCGAGCACTGGGCCCATTCATAATAGTGACGTTAATACATGTTAATTGTGGCCAGTGCCACTATTACCATATACCTTAAAAAGTGCAAACCTTAACAAAGTAAGACACTATTAGCCCAGAGAACGAGAGGGCCAAAACGTAAATGACAGTCCCAATAGTGAAACAGAAAAAATATATATATATGAATAAAAAAATATAAAAATATTTTTCTTCCTATTTTACATATATAGAGGTGACAGTCCCAATACAGAAAACCAAAAAATGGAAAAAATACATAAACTCAGTTTATAAAAAATGGTGAAAAAAACCCAAAAAACGGCTTCAAATAAAAAAAGTGAAAAGAATAAAAAATATATATATAAAGAAAGTCCAAATCCAAGGGAGAGCCCACGTAAAGAGCAGCAGGGAATATATAGATGAGTGGGTATGGGTATGTGAGTGACACTGTAACGATAATTCAACCGGTGACTTGTAGTGCTTCAGGCAGTGATAGGTGACTATGTGCTGCCCCCCAAGTTTCCTCACTCACCAGACGTAGGTACCCCTGCAGGGGTAAACAGCATTCAGATATGGATGTCAGATGCTCCTCCTGGTTAGAAATCCAGAGCGGGTCCTGGTCCGATAGCTCCCTCCAGTGGATACAGCCAGACCCTCAGATGCAGGGGAGGGGGGGTGCCCCAGATGGTACACGGAATGTGCCTCACTCATCTGCTGCCACTTCCAGCAACGTCTCCTCTCTACTTCCTCCCGACTCACCTCTCACTCAGAACTTCCTGCCTGAGGACTGAAAATATAGTGGGGATGGAGATCCCAGCTGATGAGGAGCAAGGAGAGGTCCGCTTTGTTCTTTGGCGTGGGTCTTTAATGTGCGCTTGCCAACGAGCTGCATGGCAGGTCGACATATGTCTGCTCATGCTTGTGGTGCCCAATCGACTGATGTTTTGGCCACGCGAGATACGCTTGAGACAAATATTGAAAATATAGGTCGTATGTGTGCTCACAACACACTATAAGTCCTATGGTTCCTGACACAAACACACTATAGGTACTATGTGTGCTGACAAGAAAATATAGGTCCTATGAGTGCTCACAACACACTATAAGTCCTATGGGTGCTGACACAAACACACTATAGGTACTATGTGTGCTGACAAGAAAATATAGGTCCTATGTGTGCTCACAACACACTATAAGTCCTATGGGTGCTGACACAAACACACTATAGGTACTATGTGTCCTGACAAGAAAATATAGGTCCTATGTGTGCTCACAACACACTATAAGTCCTATGGGTGCTGACACAAACACACTATAGGTACTATGTGTGCTGACAAGAAAATATAGGTCCTATGTGTGCTCACAACACACTATAAGTCCTATGGGTGCTGACACAAACACACTATAGGTACTATGTGTGCTGACAAGAAAATATAGGTCCTATGTGTGCTCACAACACACTATAAGTCCTATGGGTGCTGACACAAACACACTATAGGTACTATGTGTGCTGACAAGAAAATATAGGTCCTATGTGTGCTCACAACACACTATAAGTCCTATGGGTGCTGACACAAACACACTATAGGTACTATGTGTGCTGACAAGAAAATATAGGTCCTATGTGTGCTGACACAAACACACTATAGGTACTATGTGTGCTGACAAGAAAATATAGGTCCTATGTGTGCTCACAACACACTATAAGTCCTATGGGTGCTGACACAAACACACTATAGGTACTATGTGTGCTGACAAGAAAATATAGGTCCTATGTGTGCTCACAAAGGAAACACTAGCTCCTATGTGTGCTGACACAAACACAATATGGCTCCTATAAATCCCTGCCTGGGATGGGACAGAAGGTTGGGACAGAAGTTGGGGTGCAATGCTGTTCTAACAGCACTGCGATTGGTGCTACTGCAATGCTGTACTAACAGCACGCACACACCAGACTAATCCCCAGCAGCAGATAATATCACACTCTGTGCAATCAGCAGCAATGATCAGTAATGATTTGAATGACTCAGGTCAGGAGTTAGCAATGGTTTAGCAAAGAAGAAAATCAATCAGCAGACTGCTCTCCTAAAAGCCGGAACACATGTGCCATGGGCCGAAGGCGTGGCGGCCTGAGCTTTAATTGGCTACAGGCGTCCTGCCTGTAGCCAATTATTGCTCTCCTAGTTTCCGGCGCTGTGATTGGCCAAGCATGCGGGGTCACAGTGCATGCTTGGCCAATCATCAGCCAGCAATGCACTGCGCCGGCCGCAATGCATTGCGGGCCGCTCGCATCACACGAATGTGATGCGAACGGCCCAAATAGTTCTGGGCTCGCCGAGCGGGCGAACGCCCGGTGCTCGATTTGAACGTGGGTTCGAATCGAGCACCGGGCCCATCCCTACTGGACACTTTGCGGAGGGCCGCGGCGGTGAAGGGGTCGGCATGGCTTCAAAGGTAAGTGTGGGCACTGACGGTGAAGGAGGGGAAGGGATCGCGGGACGGCGAACAGCAGCAGTGTGCGGGGAGGTCCCGGCCTCCAGCGCGTTTTTCTCCTGGGCCTTCTCCTCAGCCACCTCGTGTCATCCGGAGCCCAGGGGAGGACGGATCGGCCCCTCCGGCGAAACGGGTGCAGTGGGACAAAACAGGCCTCGGGCGGTCCGAACGTCGCCTGCCTATCGCGGGGGCGGGGCCACAGGTCGGCATGGCGCTGTTTCCCCACCTGGTACACGCAGCATGACAGCGATGGTGGTGGCATCTGCAGGGCCCAGCAACGCCGGCGGGATGGTCACGACTGACGGGGAGCCAAGCGGAGGGACCTCAAGTGCAGCCAGGCATCACGGGGGACAGTCGCAGACGGCGAGGGGGCGGGGCCCACCGGAAGGTCACTCGGCAGGCAGATGCGGCCGTTATCGGGAGGCTTTCAGGTCTGGTTCGCGCCGCCGGTCTGAGTCGGATAGTGCGCCGGCAAGAAGGCAAGGCACTTCACCGCCTGGGGACACGGCCTCCGGGGTCCCTTCACCTGGGGGGCTGGCAGGATCATCAGACCGCGAACGAGAGGAGAGGTCGGAAGGTGAGATCTCAGATGATGAGGAGCCGCAGGTGCCAGCGAGGGAGAGCAGCAGACCGGCTGTGGGGAGACCTCCTGGTCAGCTTGGTGAGTCTAACAGTACACTTTCATTGTCTAATGCTTTACAAGATTTGTTGGGGGTTGTGCAGGTGGGCACCGGGGAGCCCATGGTGCCTGGCACAGACACAAGAGGAACGTCGGGGAACGTGGAATGTGGCTGGGCCCGCGGCACAGATGAAGGATTTGTTAGAGGGGCTGAGGGCTCTGGTGGGCAAATTTGGGGAAGGACATGGACAACATAGCCAAGTTGCCCGTGGGCGGCAAGGGGGTTGGGACCTCCGAGAAGAGGTCCGGGGGTTCTGGGGTATGGGCCCCCTCTGTAACTCCGGAAGATGAACAATGGGGGGAGGGGGTAGTTGCGGACAAAGGTGGCAGAGAAGGGCGACAAGGAGTTGGCGGCAAGGACCGACATGGTCAGGATCGCTTATGTGGCGAGGTGTGAGGTATACGTGTGCTTTGAGGGCCCGCTGGGAGCGCATTTGAAATGAGGTATGCGAGAAGATATGCAAAGGTGAGTATGTGGAAATTTTCTCGCTGCTCCCGTTAGAAAAATGTAATCTCGATAGGGTAAAACCAGATAGTTCTAAGAAGGAGGATGAGGAGAAGCGGCGGTATAGGCTGATACTGCGCACTTTTGCGAATTGGCTGCAACATATTAACCCCTTCAGCGCCCCCTAGTCTTAACCCCTTCCCTGCCAGTCACATTTATACAGTAATCAATGCATTTTTATAGCACGGATCGCTGTATAAATGTGAATGGTCCCAAAAATGTGTCAAAAGTGTCCGATATGTCCGCCACAATATCGCAGTCACGATAAAAATCGCAGAGCGCCGCCATTACTAGTTAAAAATGCCATAGATCTATCCTCTATTTTGTAGGCGCTATACCTTTTGTACAAACAAATCAATATATGCTTATTGCGATTTTTTTTACCAAAAATATGTAAAAGAATACATATTGGCCTAAACTGAGGAAAAAAAATGTTTTTTTTTATATTTTTTTGGGGATATTTAGTATAGCAAAAAGTACAAAATATATATATTTTTTTAAACTTGTCACTCTTCTTTTGTTTATAGCGCAAACAATAAAAAACGCAGAGGTGATCAAAAATAAAGCTCTATTTGTGGGGACAAAATGATAACAATTTCATCTGTATACAGTGTTGTATGACCGCGCAATTGTCATTCAAAGTGTGACAGCGCTGAAAGCTGAAAAATGGCTTGGTCAGGAAGGGGGTCAAAATGCCCTGTATTGAGGTGGTTAATGTACCTGCCTACTCACAAACAAATTGTCCTTTTTGAAGTAAAACACATAGCCAAGTATTTGTCAAA
Source organism: Lithobates sylvaticus (assembly GCA_028564925.1). Classification (NCBI taxonomy): domain Eukaryota; kingdom Metazoa; phylum Chordata; class Amphibia; order Anura; family Ranidae; genus Lithobates; species Lithobates sylvaticus. The sequence goes on along the minus strand of CM053032.1, from coordinate 66,555,575 downwards.
ATTTTTTTTTGACATAATTAATTAATAGGGGTCCTAACAAAATAAAGAGGAAGGTGACGCTGGAGAAACAGTTGGAATTGGTGAAGCCTTTGTACCCCAGGGCAGACATCAATTATTTGACTGTCAAAATTGGTAACCTGAGGAGTCCATTTAATAGGGAGCACAATACGGTCCAGGACTCCGAGAGATCGGGAGCAGCAGCAGATGACATATATGTCCCAACGCTGTGGTCTTACAACAGCCTGTGTCTTTTGCCAGACCACACCAAACCCAGTTCATCACTCTCAACACTTCCTTCCACGCTTACTTCCATGCTGCTGTGGTGGGTTGGGTTGTGTCGTTGCTGAAGGTGGTGGTGGTGTTGCTGGAGGAGTAGTATGGTGACTTGGCCCCTCATCCCCTTGTTTAGGGCCTGAAGAATGATCTCCTCACAGATGAGGCGTTGGCATTCCAGCTTGGCATTCCAGTTTACTTGCTGCCAGACAGCCAAACGATTCGGGGGTTGTTGTTAGTCCTGCAGTAGCCTGGCGAATTAAAGTAGTTGCTGACTCCTCCAGGTTCCTTGCCTTCCTGGTCCTTTTGGTTGGAAGGCAGATGGGAGGAACCTGGGATTCGGTCAGGCTGCTTGCCACGGCCTCTTCCTGGATGAGACTTTCCTGTGTATGAAAATTTTACAAAGTTTTAGTTTTTATGTTCATCAATCAAACACAATTTTGAGCTCATGACTGTTGCAAATTGAATGTTAACAAATAGAAAAGACTATTATTCTGACCCCAGCATTTTTCATTCTTGTCCCAATCATTTTTGGCCACTACTGTCTATTGATATGTAAACCACTTTGTTAAATCAGAAATTAGTGATCAATAACATCTAGTTAACATCATTACATTTTTGACAAGAAATATGTTCAACAATGCTATACCTGGCTCAATCTGGGCTCCTCCACATCTTCCTGGGTGGAAGGCCCAGGTTGGACTTCAGGAGCCTCATCTGATGTTGAAGGAAGTATGGAAGGAAGTGTGGAAAGAAGTGTAGATAGTGATGGCCTGGGTTCACTCTGGTCTGACAAAAAATGCAGTCTGTCGTCGTACCAGAGCCTGGGTACATATACGTCATTTGCTGCTGCTCCTGATCTCATGGAATCCTGGACATTTTTGCGCTCCCTATTATATGTGCTTCTCAGGCTACCAATTTTGGCCTTCAAATAGTTGATGTTTGCTGTGGGATACACCGTCTTCACCAATTCTATCAGTTTCTCCAGCGCTGCCTTCGTCTTTTGCCTGTTGGAGTATTATCTGCATGTCACTTGCTAGAGACATGGCAGCTCCCTGTACATGTCCAGGAATTTGGGCAGGAAGTCCGGGTCAGTGAATTTATCAACCATTTTCTCGGCAAGACACAACACAAGACAAACCCTAATGTCAAGCTAAACATTCCTAATCTTGTCCTAATATAGGCCTCAATCTCTAAAGCAGTATAGGCCACTAACCACTGATGCCCCAAGTTAAAATTGTACCTTCGTTTGCACGATCAATGCTTACGATCCTCCATCCTCCACTCACAGATCGTATGTATGACGCCCGTGTGTTATGCTTTATATTGACTGCGCATGCGTAAAACTCCGCCCCTGTCCTTCTTTCTAGTGTATTCCCCGCCTTTTCTCTTTCGGGCAGTGGGAGAGCACATGGCGGAGACACTGCAGGTGCGTGCAGAGAGCAGCAATGACAAAAGCCCGGAGCAAGGCATTTCCAGATCCAGGAGGAGATATAAGGTCTCAAATATGTCCTTTGTAGAGATGGTGGAGATGGTGGACATCTTGAAGAGGGCAGACTATGATGGGAAGTATGGACCATTTCTCACCCAATGTGAGAAAGACCAAGATCATGACTAAAGTTGTGAGAAGTCTGCACAGGAATTTTGGGGTACGACGATCCAAGGAGCAATTGAGGAAACGCTGGTCAGACCTGAAATTGAGGGAGCACGATCAGTATAGAAGGACCAAGTGCTTCTAAAAAGTAAATATTTGTCGTGTGTTCCTATTATTATTATTACTTTAATGCTGCTCCATGTGCTTTTCTTTACTGTTGTACAGTTTAAAATGGCAAGTTTGAGGTTCGTGGGCACAGTAATCGTTCGTAGTAAACTTTGTTCGTTCGACCACTAATACAACGTTTTTGGCAGATGCAGGTTAACTACCTTTGTTAATGCCTATTTGTATGAAAAGAAGTCTAGTATATTATTGTCTAGATGTGTTTGTAACTAATGAAATGCAAACTAGATTCAGTGTAAGGAGAGGACACTCAGCAGCTGTTTACACATCTGGATGCAGTAGCACTAGTGTGGGACATCAGAACAACCTTTTTATGGTGTCCCACGCAGGTGCTCCAATGGATATTAGGGGTCTCTCCATGTGTGAAACTTGCACAAAACAGGTAAGTATTCCAGCTTTAAAGAAGGGAAAAAATCATGTCTTCAGCTTGGAACTCTGCCAAAACAGACAATTGGACGACATTTCCAAGCAATGTTTCATATTACCATTTCTCGCCTCAAATATCTGTCTGCTAAGTATACCATTTTTGGATTCACATAGGGGAGAAAAGAATCGGGACATATGAGGACACCAGGAACCCCACACCGAATGAAGAAGGGGAACAACTCGGCACACAACATGAGGGTGTTGATTCCGAGGTTCAGGAAGTTGGCGAAATGGTGACCACAACAGGTCAGTGTCTGAGACCACAGCTTCAGGTAATAGATGTATGATAAAAGCAAATAAGGGATGATGGCGCTGTTCAAATGGTGAATAGTGAGAGCAAAGCCTCTATGAATAAGATAAGTGAATAATACATAAACATCCAGTGACCAATGTGTGTAAAACTGTAAATACAGTCTATTAAAAGTAGGTGAAGAGAGTTATATGCGTGTATAAATGTTGTACAAACATTAAAATTATAGAATCAACAATAATGTGCAAAATATGTAAGCCTCCCAATGGCTATATAAAGTGACCCAGTGCAAAAACAAATATAAAGTGGAAGCAGTAAAATGTGACTGATTAACTGATATATAAACTTGAATGAATCACACAATAAATAATAAGTTAACGTGTTATAAAAAATCCTCAATGAGTCTAGAATGTGTTAAAGGAATAAAAAAATGTTCCATAGAAAAAAAGTATATATATCTAAAAAATTAATTAAATAAATGAAAAAGTATATAAATAGTCCTGTGCAATCAATGAAATATTCCTGTGTGATGAATGAAATATTCCTGTGCGGTCACTATGGGTGACTTCAAACAGGCAGGCAGGAAACTTGAAATCGGTGACTTTTGAAATGCTCCCCTCCTTCCTCAGAGTGTCCCCTTATGTGAATTCACTCACCAGAGTGCCTAACCCCTGCAGGGGTAACAGGCATATAATATCCTATCTCAGTGATGGAAATCCTCCTTTTGGGGGCGTCCTGGAAACCTCAGTGCCTTGGACCTTCCACTCTCAGAGGATAGGTTTAATCAGCAGCAGAGTGGAAGGTCCAAGGTGGTGAGTGAATTCACATAAGGGGACACTCTGAGGAAGGAGGGGAGCACTTCAAAAGTCACCGATTTCAAGTTACCTGCCTGCCTGTTTGAAGTCACCCATAGTGACCGCACAGGAATATTTCATTGATTGCACAGGACTATTTATATACTTTTTCATTTATTTAATACATTTTTTATATATATATACTTTTTTTCTATGGAACATTTTTTATTCCTTTAACACATTCTGAACTCATTGAGGATTTTTTATAACACATTAACTTATTATTTATTGTGTGATTCATTCAAGTGTATATATCAGTTAATCAGTCACATTTTAATGTTTCCACTTTATATTTGTTTTTGCACTGGGTCACTTTATATAGCCATTGGAAGGCTTACATATTTTGCACATTATTGTTGATTCTATTATTTTTACGTTTGTACAACATTTATACACGCATATACCTCTCTTCACCTACTTTTAATAGACTATATTTACAGTTTTACACACATTGGTCACTGGATGTTTATGTATTATTCACTTATCTTATTCATAGGGGCTTTGCTCTCACTATTCACCATTTGAACAGCGCCATCATCCCTTATTTGCTTTTATCATATTTATTGTCTTCACACTTGTGTGTAGTTTTTTAGGGAGGCTGCAGTTATCTTTTTATCCTGAGCGCGGATTTTAGAGTACTTTTATTTTAGGTAATAGATGTATGCCTGCATATTTATAATAAATGGTGTGGTTTTGTTTTTTAGGTGATGTAGATGTTGTGGAAGAAGAAACTCACTTCAACAGTGCAGTGCACAAGTCCTCATCAGCGAAATAATGGTGTGCAATCGGGATTTAGAGAAGGTCAAGGAAAAGACTCACCAACATCATAGATATTTTATCCAAAATAAAAAATAAAAATTCAATGTTGTTATTTTTTATGTTTTTCTATAAATTTTAAAGTAATTGGAAAGCCAAATTTTAAAGATGCACACAGTGTGTCAACATGCGCTATCAGCTTTCGTGGGATATCAATGTACATGCTTTTTGGGTGCAGCCCCTTCCTCGCAACTAAGGTAAGTGAGAAGAAGGGGTTGCACCCCCGAAACACGTTTATTGATCCCCCGTGATGGGATCTAGCACATGTTGACACACTGTGTGTTTTGTGGCTTTAGAAAAATAGATGTAGGCAAAAGACACACATTTTAGGCATGGGGTGAGGAGGGAAATCCACATTTTGAGTCCCAATTTGTGTGCATCTTTAAAATTTGGCTTTTACAAGGGTGACATCACCCCATCTGATGAAGGCAAAATTAACAAAGTTTTGACATACTAATGTCTCATATTGCCTTCACTTTATCAAAGTTGAACTTTGTGGATAAGTTGTGGATGTGTATGTTATGGTTTTAAACATGCCCGTTTAGCCACAAAAAAGGCTATATACTGTCACAGATACATGTTATACACCAAAGATGTTGGTTTGTTAAAAAAAACTTTTATAACGTACATGTGAATGTGCTTGGAGTAAAATGTTTTTTACTCAACAATGTGTGGCTTCTTCTTTCAATGCTAAATATCAGTTTTTGGAGTAAGTTGGTGTAGTTACAGTGGCAATGGGGATTATTTACTAAAGGCAAATCCACTTTGCACTACAAGTGCACTTTCAGTGCAGTTTCAGTACACTTTCAAGTGCACTTGCAGTGCAGTTTCAGCGCACTTGTAGTGCAAAGTGGATTTGCCTTTAGTAAATAACCCCCACAGTGCTCTAAAATTTGCCCCAATCAGGCCATTTTAGGGACCCCAAGCAATTAATTCACGTTGAAAAGGATGATTATTTTTATCATTAATGCATTACATACATTAACAACAAAAACATTATGTGTGTGTAGCAGACCCATAGCACAACATAATAGTTAGCTGAAACGTCATGTCATCTCATGTATCAAATAGGTTACGTTTGCACTACTGAAGAAAATGGCCAAAAAAAAGGCCATTGGAGAACCTAGGAGACAGATAAAAGAAACACAAGCAGTAAATCAAATGAAATATGAGTTCAGTTTTTAACAACAAATTTATTTTCAAGAGGTTTTAAACATTATCTGGCATATCAATTGCCCCCCACCCGCAAAGTACTCCAGATAGCTTTGCCATACTTCACGAGTACTTTAGAGGGGCATAAGCCAGGACGGCCAGGTTCAATTGCCGTCATGTTTTGGTTCGGTAAGCCGGCCTCAGTAGCAACTGAGGCAAAATATTTGGCTGCATTTTTTCTTAAAAAATTGTGCAAAATGCAGCAGCAAAGAATAATGTGGTTTAGTTTATATTCCGCCATATTTATTGCAGTTAGGAATAGGTGGAACAGGCTTGCCATTATGCCAAATGCATTTTCAACCACTCTTCTGGCTCTGGCTAGCTGGTAGTTAAAAACCCTCTTGTCCGGGTCGAGGGTCATCATAGGGAATGGCCGCATAAGATGGTCCCCCAGTGCAAATGTTTCATCTGCTACAGACATTAATGGGAGGCCCGCCACGTTGTCTGCTAGGGGAGGCAAGCCAAAGCTGCCATTCTGGAGCCCTCTGTAGAATTCCGTCTGGGTGATGACACCATCCAACATCCGGACATTCTTCCCCACGTCCACATAGAGGAATTCGTAAGTCGCCAACAACACGATACTACTATACCCATTGTATTTAAAGTAGTACGACCCAAGTTGGGGGGTGGGACGATAAGGACGTATTTCCAATCTATTGCCCCACCACAGTTGGGAAAGTCCCACTGCTGGGCCACTTGGGAGGCCACAGTCTGCCCTTCCTGTGGGTTCGAAGGAAATTGTGGAGTCAAACAAGAAAAAAAAAAGTAGTACTTTTGCACATAACATTGCAAGCAGATTAGACACAAGCTTTCTTGGCCAACATAAGTAAAACATTTATTGAAATGAGTATTTAAAGTCAAAAGTATGAGGTACACTTATCAGATTCCTCACCCCCTCTGATGACCCATTGTAAAAATTGTAGGATGGTGGTGGGTGGGTGGGGGGGGGTTGGACAGGTAACCCTCTCCACTTCATTGAGAGCTGAAGGCATAAATAATGTGTGTTACTTTAGCCAGCCCCTCCTTACTTACACTATTGGCAGACCACTGGACAGGTAAAAAGTGTCACAATACAAAAATGTGAATACACACTGTCCAAATTGAAGCAAATTTTTTACATTCTGCAATTACCTATCAAGATAATAGGAGAACAAAACTTTAAACAGTATCATTTTAAAGTATTCAGGCAGGCCCTTGCACTACATGCTTTGGTGGATTCATCCATAAATCTGACCACAATAGAGGTAGGTATAGTGTGTATGGGTTTGGCAAAGTCAGCAGTTGGGGGGGAGGGAGGGTTCCAAATGAGTTTTGGCCCCCCAAAAAAAGCCTCTTGCACTCTGCCCGAATTTAAGGACAAAAATAACATTTGGACACATTTTAGGAGGTGTTTAGGGTAAGCACTACAATGGAGCTGACAAAATACATTGTTAAGTGACTAGGCTAGGTGTGTATGGGTCCAGGATAGCATGCTGGGGAGGTTAGTGAAGGCCAATATGCATGAAGGACAAAAAAGGAGCATTAAAAGCTTACAGCATGCATGAGGACAAAGAGGACATTCACAGCATATTACAATCATGGTAATTATGGAATGATGAAATAAATATAATACATTAGCAAACATTATATACATAGAATGTGATGTTAAAGGATAAAACTTACCTTAATATAGTCATTCTGCAGAACCTGAATTATGGCAGAACAGGTCTCTGGAATAATGATTCCAGAGCCTGGGGGGAGATCCCTGTCCTGAACTTAATATTCTGAAGACTTCTCCACGTCGCCAAGTATCACAAGGTGGCGACGAGCCTTTGCTTGGGAGTGATGGCTTGCTGCATGCAGGTGTCCTGCTTCTTAATATAAGGGGTAAGCAAACCCAACAGACAGTGAAAAACGGGGTTGGTCATCCAGAGATAATTCCTGAAATCGTCAGGATTATTCTCTTTGATCTCCCGCAGCAAAGGCATGTGAGAGAATTGGTCAAGCTGGAGCAACCAATTTTTGGTCCATGAACTCCTCCTCTCCCTGTTCATGGACTAGACTTGGGTCAAAGCAAGAACTCCAACACCAAGCCCAACAATGGCACGAGCTCTCCTATGAGAACGTAACCGCAACATGGCTAGAAAACGGTCCGCTGGTCAGAACGAACTAAAAGAACGCACCGAAAATCAGAAAGGACCTGAGAAGAACCAGCTGAAAATCTGAAACAAGCGGACAAGAACGCACTGAAAAACAAAAGCGAACTATAAATATAACGCACAGGAACAAACTAACAACACGCACTGAAGAACAGATACGAACCCACAAGCACAAACTGACAAGCAGAAACAAACTGAAAAGCACGAGGCTGAAAAGCGCAAATCGTCTCTCACACCAAACTTCTACTAACACGAGATAAACACGAGATTAGCAGAAGGAGCCCAAAGGGTGGCGCACTGGCTATTGAACTTTCTTTTTATAGTCCCATCGTACGTGTTATACATCACTGGTTCTCACATTTGGAATTTTTGACCAACATCTGTGTGACCGTGTGTATGCAAGACAAGTTTGAGCCAACATCCTTCGAACAAAAATCCACAGTTTTGTTGTCCGATTGTGTGTACGCGGCATTAGTCTAGCACCTACACTAGGTAGAGGGTGCTACACAAATAATTATTATATATTGTTTTTAAGGTAATTTACTATATTTTCAAAAACTGTACTCAAGCAGGTGGCTTAACGGACATATTACTGAAGTTTGAAGTTATAACTTCAAACCAGTAATTTCACAGTAAATAGATAAATAATAAATTATTATGTTATAACATATAGCATAATAATATATGATTTAGCTTGATTAAAACAGTGCCTTTTCATCAGCAGATTCTCATTCTCCCTCTTAACCGTGTGAGAAAAACATGGGATTATGGGTAAATCTTATACCTATAAACCCATGCTTTTTTCTTCTAGTTAAGAGGGCTGGGCTGGAAGGGAGCATGTGTCTCTTAGACACATGCCCCCTTCAATGACACTGCAGTGAGAAGGGAGCCTCCACTGCAGCATTTTTATTGGATAGATTGTGCCAATGGTGCTTTACCATTGGTCCAAGGCTCCAAGCTGTCCATTAAGCTCAGTGCCTCTGACAAGAAGTGAGAGGCACTGTGAGCTCATCCTCTTAGTCTGCTGCAAAAAGAGTGTGCAATTGCATTTAAACTGTTCGCTCTGTATGTAGCTTCGGACAGGCTGCACAAGAAGCCCTGTATCTCTGGAACAATAAGTGTCAGGGGTAGGAATTCAGCTAAATATCCCCCAAATTTGGGGTCTCTGTGACTGCACGTCCTTGCTCTGCATCAATCCTAGACTGCTTGCACTAAATTTCTTCAGACATGCCTCTCAGTCCTCTGACTGTAACACTGTCGGGGCTGGGCTCAGCCCTTCCTTCTCTGAGCTGGTCGCTCATCTGTTGGCTAATTGCCAGCTTCTATCTCTCCACAGTAACTTACAAGTTGTTGATATCCTGCTCGTCAGTCCAGCCTACTTAAGCCGTCCAGCCCAGATGATCTCTGCCTTTTAGCAGTCCTACACTGGTCCTGACCCGTGGGTTTACATCCTCTGCAGCGTTTTCTTGGCTTTGCCAACTATTATCGGAAGTTTATTTGTAACTTCTCGTCTCTGGTCAAGCCCTGGCTGATATGACCAGAAAGGATGGTAACACACAGTGTTGGTCTCTGGAGTCCATTAAGGCCTTTGAGAGTCTCAAGGCTGCCTTTGTTTCTGCACCTGTGTTGGCACATCTTGATCTTACGTTAGCTTTTATCCTTAAGGGTTGATGCTTCTGAGACTGGAGTATGTGCCCTTCTGTCTCAACGTCCTACCTCTGAGAGTGCTATGCATCCTTGTGGCTACTTTTCCAAGAAATTGTCACCTGCGGAGTGCAATTACAAAATTGGTGACAGAGAGTTGTTAGCGATCATTTTAGCCCTGAAAGATTGGAGACATCTCCTCGAAGGTACCACTGTGCCGGTTCTCATTCTTACTGACCATAAGAATCTTACATTCTTGTCTAGTTTCAATTACATTGTCTCATTCTTACCCGGTACTAAGAATATAAGGGCTGACGCTTTGTCACAACAATTTCCCTCCACTTCCAAGATGGGGTCGGTTTCGGTTCCTGTGATTCCTCCTGATTGTATTCTGGCTACGATTCGCACCAGTCTCACTTCTCCTTTGGGCGACAAAATTCTTGCTGTTCAGGTTTATGCTCCTCCTGAGAAACCTTGTGACCTCTGCTTTGTCCCAGAGAGTCTCCGTACTGCCGTGCTCCAGACTTACCATTCTCCCAAGGCTGCTGGCCACCCTGGGAAGAATCAACTCTTTTGGGCCATTTCCCAACAATTCTGGTGGCCTAGTCTATGTGCTGATGTAACTGCCTTCGTAGCTGCCTGTTCCGTGTATGCTCAGAGTAGGACTCCACGACACCTTCCAGTGGGCCTCCTACAACCAATCCCCAATGGAGAGAGGCCCTGGACCCAACTCCCAGGGCAACACAATTATCCTTATGGTGGTTGACCGGTTCTCGAAAATGTCTCATTGTATTCCACTTAAGATGTTGCCCATTTCTAAGGAACTGGCTTCCATTTTTGCTCAGGAGATCTTTCGCTTACATGGGCTACCCAAGGTGATTGTCTCGGACAGGGGTAGTCAGTTTGTGTCCCGGTTCTGGTGAGCCTTTTGTGCACAGTTGGGAATTCAGCTTGCTTTCTCCTCTGCATATCACCCGCAGTCTCATGGGGCCACAGAACAAGCCAATAAGTCCTTGGAGCAATTCCTACGTTGCTATATTTCTGACCATCATAACAACTGGTCAGACCTCTTACCGTGGGCGGAGTTTACTCACAATAGTGCCTTGAATTCTGCTTCCCGATTGTCCCCGTTTATGGTGAACTATGGTTTCTAACCTTCCATGTTGCCTGACTCATTTGTTTTTCTGCAGAGTATTCCTGCGTTAGAGGTGCATCTCCGTGGTCGTCGTTCCACTTGGGCACAAGTCCAGGAGGCTTTGCGGCATGCTAATGATAGGTACGGACTCCATGCTGACTGCAGACACCTGCCAGCGCATTACTACCAGGTTGGGGACAGGGTCTGGCTGTCATCTTACAACCTCCGACTTTGTGTTCCATCTCTGAAGTTAGCAGCTCGGTTTATTGGGCCTTTCCATATTCTTTGCAGGATTAACCCAGTAGCTTACGCATTAGACCTTCCTTCTAATATGCGTATCTCAAATGTATTTCATTTCTCCCTATTAAAACCTTTGGTCTGCAACTGCTTTACCACATCGGTGCCTCGTCCTCACCCTGTACAGGTTGAGAACCATGAGGAGTATGAAGTACAGTCCATTGTTGACTCCAGTAGGTTCCGTGGATGCATGCAGTACCTGGTGCAATGGAAAGAGTACGGTCCATTTAACGCTCTTGGGTCTCATCCTCGAATGCACATGCCCCTTTCCTCCTTCGTGATTTCCATAGACGTTTTCCCCTCAAGCCTGGTGGTTATCCGAGGGGGAGGGGTCATTAAGGAGGGGGTACTGTTGGGGATGGGCTCAGCCCTTCCTTCTCTAAACTGGCCGCTCAGCTGTCGGCTAATTCTCAGCTCCTATCTTTTCACAGTGACTCACCTGTTGATGATATCCTGCTCGTCAGTCCTGCCCACTTAAGCTCTCCAGCCCTGATGATCTCTGCCTTCGCCTTGGTCACAACTCTAGAGATGCTCTCCTGTGTTCCTGTTAAAGACTTGCTTGGCTGACATTCCTTCTGGCTCCAGATCCTGCTTGCTGTTCTGCTACAGCCAATCTTTGGCTCCCTGACGTTTTGGCTTGTCTGACTATCCGTTCCGGTTCCTGAACTCTGGCTATGTTTTGACTATGTTTATCTTATTTTTATTATTATTAAACAAGTGAAATTTAACTGCACTTCTGTCTCAGTCTGATTCATGGTTTCTGACAAACACTTGCCCGGCAGTGTCCTCCTGCTGTCCTCTCCTTGCTTCCATGCCTCCTAGTCAGTATTCCTCCGTGTGTCATGAGAAGGGGTCCCTTCCGCACCCGAGCCCAGGCCTGAATTCATTCCCCCCTCAGACTAGGGAGCTACTCTCAAAGGCCCGACAGCCTAACACTCCATCTCCAGCTTCCACCCGAACTCCACACTGCCCCAGCTGGACTGACCCTGAGTATTTCAAGAGGCCTACTCCCTGCTAACCCTTCTGTTGGGGATGGGTCTGGGCCCTCAGAATACTCAAGCTAGCTCCTCCTAGACCCCTCCTAACTGCTTCTGGAACCTTCTCCCAGTTTCTAGCAAGCAGGGAGGAGTTACCAGAAAAGCTGCCAATGAGTCATCCAGCCTATCTGAGTCACTCACCCGATGCAGAAAAACACACAGGCTTGGCTGCCAGTCAAGCCTGAAAATTTACCTACACTAACACAAACATCCTACTATAGCACTCTAGCCACGCTAGGGGGTGCTACACCTGCTTTCCCTAAAGAGTCTAGTACAGCTTTAATTCATGGAAGGTGCATCTTACAGTCAGAGCTGTGAATGACTATATCATCCAAATGGGCTGCAACATATTGTCAATAAGGTTTCAATATCTTGTCTATCATTCTCTAGAATGAAGCAGGGGCCCCATGTAAGCCAAAGGACAACCTTTTATACTAGAATGGCCCCTCTAGGGTTCAGATTGCTGTCTTTTCCTTATCACTTTCAGTAAAAGTACCTGCCATTAGCCTTTTCTCAGACATTGTTAGATATCTGGCAGTACTCAACTTGTCAATAAGTTTGTCAAGCATAGGGTAAGCATCAAATTTGGACAAATTATTTAATTTTCTAAAGGCATTGCAAAATCTAAAACTTCCATCTAGCTTTAAAATTAACACTCTCAGACTTGATCAGTCGCTGTGGGTTACTTTCCTCTATCATTCCCAACTCTAGCATTTTCTTTATTTCATCTGTAATTGCTTCCTGAAGAACTTTGGATATTATATATGGCTTCATATTTACCCTGGCATCAGGCTCAGTAACAAAGTCATGTTGAATAATGCAGTTAGTCTGGGTATCTCAAAGAAAATGCCCCTATTCCTTATAAGGAACTCGTCTGCCTCATTTTTATGGGAGCTGATAAGGTTTCTGCTATTTTTATTTCTGGTATCAAGGCGCCTGTATCATTTTGAGGAGTTGGCGTGACAACCAGAGTTCCCCTGTCCTTTCCCTGACCCATGGCTTCATGAAATGATTGTGATAAATGTCTTCTGGTTTCTTTTTACCAGTTTATGGACTTTATGATTTCCTTCTACATTCTCTAAGATCTCAAAGGTACCTTACCATTTGGCCAGAAATGTACTTTCAACTGGGTAAAATTACAAACTTTTGGCACATCTATTATAAACCCTTCTCTGGGATTCCTGGCGTGCTCTATATGTTACTAAATAAGTGACATGATAGCTAACATTCTATCTTGCATCAACAAAATATACTCAATAATGATTTTAAAAGGTGTGGTCTGTCCCCATATTTCTCAACAATTACTAGCAAACCCCTGGGGTGCCTACTATAAAGTAACTCAAAAGGTGTGTAGCAATCCTCCCGCAGGACCTGCTGGTAATTTGGGGTCCTCTGCTCTCTCTAGCCCTAGACAAGGCCTCTTCCTCACTGATACCACCAGGATACCTTGACTGGGAACTCACAGCTAACATACAAAGATGGCACACACTGCTCTTTAAAAGGGTAAGCAGACTGTATTATAGACTGTAGTAGCAGATTAAGTATAAGAAAACAGATTAATAATACATCAACATCAATGTACATGAACACAACAAAACAAATTCAATGCACCCAACAGAGGTAACTCTGGAACCAGAACCAGCTTCTACTGCAATACTAGGAACGTAAACAGTAGCTTTCCAAATGAGAGGTTATGCCTCAAGTGACCAAAAAGGATTATAAAGAGATGTAACTAGCTAAGTCACCTGAGGGCTGTCAGACAAACGATCTAGGCTTAGGCCTGGGAGTTTAATTTAATACAATACAAATCCCCCCTTACCCCTCTATTTCCCTCCCCTTTTTACCTTCCCTTTCTTTCCTAGTCCCCCTTTTTGCTTCCGCACATGCATCCTTGCATGCCTAATTCATACATGTGACCTCTTGTAGGCAGAGTGGGGCCACCTGCTTGTCGCTCGTCCTTGTGGAAAATCCAGCTGTGATGATTTTAAAATAAACTCTGGTTGATAATATTTGGTTTGCCATCTAAGGTAGGATTCAATATAATACCGTAGTTTCCTGTATATACAGGCTGTTATAAATGTAAATAAAGCAAAGTAAATGATATTGAATGCTAATGGCATGTATTTGATACATTATAGATACCCACATTTTTCCCCCTGAAAAAGATCGTTTATATTCAATAGAGATTGAAATGCGTTGGGGACACCCCATATGGCGAATGGTGAATTGTACATAGTTATTGTGGTATTTTGGACATCCATTAGAATATTGTACACCAGAGCTCATGTTGTTATCCTTTTAAATGTATATGGATCTCTCTTTTTTCATGCTTTGTTTTTTGATTTTTTTGATAATATTATGTAAAGTTAGAATTATTTCTCTTTTTTCTTATATACATCAATAAAGTAATAATTTTTACAAACTAGTAATCAATTCTTTGAGCTCCCTATAGGCCCTTGGGAGAAAAACTTTTTCTTTTCCATACAATTATCGGGCTAGCAGCATTCTGTCTATACCTAGGGAAGGTGGGTACCCAACTTTGCCAATTTAATACAAGAAACCCAGTTCTGCTCTCAGGAATGTAGTAACGCAAGCAGTCTTTGGGTAAGCTTGTGCTGGTAATGTTGTCACGCAGTTATCGAAGGAGAACTGCCCATAGATGGCATCGAAATTCAATTGGACCCTGCTGAACCAGTCTAATTTTGATCTATGGCCAGCTTTATTGAGTGATTATGCTCTCACTATTAAATTGCATATAGCCTTGATATAGCTCAAGCATCTGAAGACTATGTTAGAATGTTATTTATTTATTGATTTTAGTTCTTCTTTCCATACAGTAATCTGACACAAACTGGTGTTTCAATTTAACAACCTGAACCTAGGTCCCTCACATCTGCTCATAGATTATGGATCTCCTTACTAACAGTACACCAACTGTGAGCATAGGAAGTCGACTCTCCTCCACTTTGATTTTGAACACATGAGTACCACAGGGCTGTGTGCTCTGTCCTGCACATTATTGCATGCCCATTTATGCCTTTAACCACTTCAATACCGCTTCATGTTCATATGACGCCCACAAGGTGGATCTACCATCCTGGGTGGGCGTCATATGACGTCCTCGGATTCTCGGTACGCCGGGCACCCGCGATTGCCCGTTAAAACAACGGGACCGTGCGGGACCGTGGAGCTGTGTGTGTAAACACACAGCTCCACGGTCCTGTCAGCGGAGAGGAGACCGATCATGTGATCCCAGTACAGAGGAACACATGATCGGTCTTCTCCCCTTGAGTCCCCTCCCCCCACAGTTAGAATCACTTCTATAGGGAACACATTAACCCCTACAGCGCCCCCTAGTGTTAACCCCTTCCCTGCCAGTCACATTTACACAGTAATCATTGCAATTTTATAGCAACGATCGCTGTGTAAATGTGAATGGTTCCAAAAATGTGTCAAAAGTGTCCGAAGTGTCCGCCGCAATGTCGCAGTCACGAAAAAAAAAAACTCAGATCGCCGCCATTATTAGTAAAAAAAAAAAAAAAAAAAATTCAATAAATCTATCCCCTATTTTGTAGACGCTATAACTTTTGCGCAAACCAATCAATATACGCTTATTGCGATTTTTTTTACCAAAAATATGTAGAAGAATACGTATCGGCCTAAACTGAGGAAAAAAATAGTTTTTTTTTTTAAAAAATGGGATATTTATTATAGCAAAAAGTAAAAAATATTGTGTTTTTTTTCAAAATTGTCGCTCTTCTTTTGTTTATAGCGCAAAAAATAAAAACCGCAGAGGTGATCAAATACCACCAAAAGAAAGCTCTATTTGTGGGAAAAAAAGGACGTCAATTTTGTTTGGGTGTAACGTCGCACGACCGCGCAATTGTTAGTTAAAGCGACGCAGTGCCGAATCACAAAAAGTGCTCTGGTAAGGAAGTGTGTTTAAAAGCCCTGTATTGAAGTGGTTAATACAGGGGTGTCTAAACTTTTTTCAAAGAGAGCCAGATTTGATGAAGTGAACATGCGTGAGGGCCAGCCATTTTACCTGACATTCTTTGAACCATTAAAATGAAATGCAAATTAACTAATACACTGCCCAACAACAATTCACTTGCCTTTGTGGCTGTGTGTGGTGAAGAGTCTAAGGATGAGCTCGGGTGTGTTATTTGGATATACTGTATTTATGTATTTATCAGCATATAACACGCACCTTCACTTTAAGAGGGAAGTTTCAGGAAAAAAAAATGACATTTTATATAAAGAACTGTGAAGCAAAATAAGGGTCATTGCCCATCAATGCAGCCTAATCTGTGCCCATCTGCAGCCTCACCATTGTCATGAATGCAGCCTCACCATTGCCATGAATGCAGCCTCACCATTGCCATGAATGCCACCTTAACGTTGCCATAAATGCCACCTCAACATTGCCATGAATGCAGCCTCACCATTGACATGAATGCAGCCTCTGAATGCAGCCTCACCATTGCCATGAATGCAGCCTCACCATTGACATGAGTGCAGCCTCTGAATGCAGCCTCACCATTGCCATGAATGCAGCCTCACCATTGCCATGAATGCAGCCTCTGAATACAGCCTCACCATTGGCATCAATGCAGCCTGATCGATGCCCATCTGCAGCCTTGGAGGGAACAGGGAGGGGGTGGGACGAGCACCAACAGATTACATATAGGAGAATCTCCTGTTTACTCGGCGGCCTCTTTTAATACAAAGTCCCACCTCCTATCATAGACAGGACAGTTGTCCGCTGCCAGCCCAGGTGACGGGACTTCCTATTACAGAGGCCACTGAGTAAACAGGAGATTTTCCTGTATGTAATCTGACAGCACTTGTCCCGTCCCCTCCCTGTCCCCTATGAGGAAGCCAGAACAATAAATACAGTATATAACTTTTGTTATAAATAAATATATAAATATCCAAATTACCAGTGGGGCCGCATTAAACCGGAACGCGGGCCACAATTGGCCCACGGGCCAGACTTTGGACATGCCTGCTCTAATACTATAGTGAAGGTCACAGATGATACCACTTTAATTAGACTTGACAATGATAAAACAACCCACAGAAAGGAAGTTCAACATCTGGTCAAGTGCTGCATAGACAACAACCTGACACTAAGTAATACAAACATTAAGCAGATATTAATGGACTTCAAGAGCTCCGCAAAGACTAACCATTCTCCTTTGCATATGTATGGAGAGGAGGTGGATACTGTGAATAACGTCAAATTCCTAACAGTTTATATAACAGAGGGATTGTCGTAGTCCCTCAACAGTCCCATCTGGTGAAGAAGGCTGTTTTTTTCTTAGGAGACTACGAGGAGGTAAGTAAACCTAAAAAATAAAAATGTAATGTATTATATCCTACCAATCATTGGATGTGGTGGCTGCATTCATTTTCTTTTTATTGAGCTGTTATTCCTATATTTTCATCTGGTGATCAGCCAGTAGCAGACTTCCTGTCTTAGGGTGGCTACACTCACTCCTCCTCTATATCAATGGAGGAGCCACCTTTATACAACAGCATTTTCAATCTGTGATAAGGGTAGTGTTAGATGGACTAGTAGATTTAGATGGACTTTACATAAGTGACCAACAATTTAAAGCCAAACTCCAACTAACATTTATTAAGTCGTTACAGATTATTTTCTTCTTTTAGGATACAGGTTTTACATAAAAGCAGACCATCGTCAGCACCCCTGTCAGTGTTAAATGGTTTGTTATAAAAGGTGTACTCCTAATGTTAAAGGTGAAGTCCTGCCAAAGCTCGTTTGGCTGTACTTCTCCTATAGATCACAGGAGTGCAATTCATTTTACACTCCTGTGACCCGTTTTCAGCAGAGAGCAGACTAAAGTCCGCTCTCTGCTGAAGTCACCAATGTCAGTCCAGGCACCGCATCATCCCGACCACGGAGTCTGGATCTGCCAGGTGCCTGGACTGACACCCCGCTCTGCCTCTCAGCGAGCTGCTTAGAGCCTGAGACAGCAGCTCCACCCCAAGAGCCCAGCACTCCAGTGAGCGAGGAGGGAGAAGAATGACAGTCTACAGCTCACTGAGCTGCGAAAATCGAGTAATCGGCGGTGTTCGACTGCTCAGTTCTCAGTGCAGAGGCGCCAGGGGACAGATGCGGCATCGGACCAATGCTGCATCCACCTAGGTAAATATTAATAGGGAAAAAAAATTCCTTTACTTCTCTTTTAAGTATGGAACTCCTGATGTAAACAGTGACTATGGATATAAAGGGCATCTACTAGACATGTGCGATTCGTTTCGTACGAATTCGTAATTCGTACAAATTTTTCGAAATTCGTACGAATTTACGAATCCGTAGTACGAATTTTTTTCGAATCCGAATTCCATACGGAATACGAAATTCCGTTTACGAATTTCGTCGCCAAATTTATTCGAATCCGACTACCAAATATCGAATTTCAACTAATATGAAAGAAATTATTATAGCGGATATAACAAATGATTTGAATGAATTTGAATGAATTTGAATGGATTCAAATGAATTCGAATGACAAAGTGTCATTTTTGCAGGAAAAATTCCGTTTACGAATTTCAGCTCCAAATTTTTCGAATCCAACTACCAATATCGAATTTCAACTAATTCGAAAGAACTTATTATAGCAGATATAACGAATGAATTTGAATGAATTCGAATGATTCGAATGACAAAGTGTCATTTTTGCTGAAAAAAAAGCTATTTAAAATCACTTGCGGCTATTGCAGAACAGTCATTCATTGATATATATAAAAAAAAAAAAGCGTAGGGGTCCCCCCAAATTCAATAACCAGGCCCTTCAGGTCTGGTATGGATATTAAGGGGGACCCCAGCCAAAAAAAAAAAAATGGCGTGGAATGCAGAACAGTCATTCATTGCGGCCTGACTTCCGCTTCCGCCGACGCGACCGGATGTGACGGTCGGACGCGGCGTTCGGATGTGAGCTGCGGAAGGTTTGAGATCAGCCTGAGTCTCCGACAAGTATCCTGAATAGACCCTGTTACCGAGACCCTAAGTCCGCGAAAACGAACGCTTGGTGGTGCCCGAGTCTCCTACGGAACCTTGATCGGCCTCTGCTATCGAGACCTTAATTTCGTGAAACACGTGAAAACGATCGCTTGGTGCGATGAGCAATAGTAAGCAGTCGGCGGCCAACCGTCTTAAAGAATTTGCTCGAACAGATAAGCAAGACGGCGGTCGTAGCCCCCCACAGACACGGAGTGGTGGACCATCAGCGCTGGAAATCCAGAAGCTTAATACGCCCCAGCCGCAGTCCGGGAAAGCAGCAGAGAAACAGGAGAAATATTCCAAATTGACCCTGGAACAGATGAACTCCCAGATAATGGAGGCCATCTACTCGAGTAATACAGCACTAACAGGTAAAATGGATGAGATTATAAATGATATAGGACTGATCAGGCATGATATGCAGAGTATAAGAGAGAGAATGACGGAAGTGGAAAATAGGACTGCTTTATTGGAAGATATTGTTACCCCTATGTCTAAAAAGATAGTCACGATTGAAAAACAGATTACCCTGTGGCATCAAAAATCTGATGATTTTGAGAACCGTATGCGCCGCAATAATTTAAGAATAGTTGGTTTACCAGAGAAGGCAGAAGGGTTTAATCCCGGTGACTTTATAGAAAAATGGCTGAAAAATGTGTTCCCAGATATGGAAGTATCAGCAGCATATGCAGTGGAGAGAGCGCATAGGGTCCCGGCAGCAACACCTAAACCAGGGTTCCCCCCTAGACCCCTGTTGGCACGACTATTAAATTGCAGAGATAGAGACACAATTCTGCGAAAAGCAAGACAGAAAGGGGAGATTCGCTATGAAAACAGCAAAATATCAATATTTCCAGACTTCTCTCTGGAGCTGCAAAAACAACGGGCAACATTTTATGAAATAAAACGAAAAATGAGAGAGGCAGGAATTGAATATTCTATGGCATACCCAGCCCGATTGAGAGTGGAGGAAGGGGGAAAGACTTTGTTCTTCAGTACACCTGAACAAGCTAAAGACTGGCTGGAAACAACTAGGCCTATGCCTCAATAGGAGAAACAGAGAAGTCCTGAAGGGATAAGAGACACCAAGAAGATTGGAACTTTGGGGGGGGGGGGGGGGGAGGGGGGATGAGAGGGACACTCTCCCTACTTTATATCTGTTTTTTTTTATTTTATTTTTTTTTCCTTTTCTTGGGGTTAAAGGAAGAAGTTTTAATAGTTTATAAGTTTGGTTTTTTCTTTCTTTCTTGGTGTGGTTTGGGGTATTCTGATCCTCCACAAGTCAGCCCATCCTACTTCATTCATAAATTTCTCCAACACCTTCGGCCCTTCCCCTCCTTTATGATTATTTCTGACCATTCTGGATTAACCTTTGAGCTAAAAATAGGCCCAAAAAGAATAAGACCGGGGTATAGGATACAGGCTCAATGGTTAACCCAGATAGGATTAAATGATAGAATTCCAGAGCAAATAGGAATGTTCCTAGAAGCACATGGCAATAGGAAAATAGATGGAGTATTCTGGGATACATTTAAGGCATACTTGAGGGGGATAACAAGATCAACAATATCATACATTAAACGTACTAATAGGCAGGAAGAGGAGGAAATGGAACAATTATGCACACAGGCAGAAAATAGGTTCATAGAGGACCCCTCAAACATAAACCAAATAAGATGGGCAGCCTCATCACGGCAATATAAGAACCAACTAATAATTAATGCTAAGCGTAAGAAACTCCAATATGCACAAAAAAACTTTGAACAAGGACAACAATATAATAAGATGCTGAACTTTATGATAAAAAGACAAACACCATCACTAGCAATATCAGAGGTGAAAAATGAAAAAAGAGAGGTGGTAAACACATTAGATGAGATACTTGAGACATTCCAAAAATACTATATTGACATGTATACATCAACACTGACCTGTACTCGAGAAGATATAGAGGAATATCTGAAGGATCTGAACTTCCTTAAATTAACAGAGGAACAAAAAGAGGAGTTAGAGAGGGATATAGAGGAAGAGGAAGTACGAGAAGCTATCTTCTCTCTGGGAAAGGGTAAGTCCCCAGGACCAGATGGCATACCACTGGAAATGTACCAGCGATATGCAGAAATTATGGTACCAGTCATGACCAAAATGTATGGAGAGGCGTTCCAAAGGGGAGAAATGTCTGCTTCCATGTATGACGCCACAGTCATACTGATACCAAAACCAGACAAAGACAGAACTGAGTGTGGGTCGTATAGGCCAATATCATTATTAAATATAGATTATAAAGTATTGGCAAAAGTGCTTGCCAAAAGGCTCAATCAGGTAATTTTGTCTATAATAGCGGAGGACCAAACTGGATTCATGCCAGGGAAATCTACATCAATTAATATTAGAAGGACGCAATATATGACACAAATGAGAGAGTTTATTCCGGAAACAAGTGCCTTGGCATCATTGGATACAGCCAAGGCATTTGATTCTATAGAATGGGAATTTCTGCAGACAGTCCTGGAAAGGAATGGATTTGGGGAAAAATTTAGGAAATGGGTGAGAATAATCTATAAACAACCATGCTCCAATTTGCTAATAAACGGTATATTATCTCCTACAATAAAACTATACAGAGGAACAAGACAGGGCTGCCCAATGTCACCGCAGTTGTTTGCTCTGGCAATTGAGGCATTGGCAAACAGATTCAGACAATCAGATAAATATAAAGGGATTAGAGTAGGAGAAAAAATTGAACACATAGGCTTAATGCGGAAGATATTATATTATACATGGGAGATGCGCAAGCATCTCTGACGGAAGCAATGAGAATAATAGAAATATACGGGAGGTTCTCAGGGTTAAAAATAAACTGGCAAAAATCCGCACTGATGCCCCTGGGAACAGGTAATACAAGAAGAGCTCAGACCCCACTAAAAATAGTTGAAGTATTTAAATATTTAGGAGTAAATATTACGTTGAAACACGAAGATGAGATGGAAGCTAATATACTCCCACTAGTAGAACATGTGAAGAAAAAATTGGAAATATGGATAAAGCTACCAATATCAATGGCAGGCAGAATTCACCTGATAAAATCTATTATACTACCCAAGTGTCTATATGTATTTGCACTCTCCCCAGTAAAAATACCAAAACAGATATTTAAAAAATTAAACTCGCAGATGACTCGGTTCATTTGGGCATATGGAAGATGTAAATTAAAATTTAATAAATTACAAAGACCAAAGACAGAAGCTGGACTGGCCCTCCCGGACTTATATTTATATTATTTGGCAGGGCAATTGAAACACCTAAGATCATGGGTAGGACAGGAAAAAATAACAAGGATAGAGGAATATCTCCTTAGTAAAATGCAAATAGAGGACTTAATGACGGGATTAGAATTAAAAGACTTGAGGAGAGTGGGAGTAAAAATTCCCCTTTTGAAAGTGGCAAGGACAGTATGGAGAGAGGCTAAGAAACTGACGGGATTTGTTGGAATCCCAATAGAAACTGCGCTGTGGAATAACCCAAAATTTGAACAACTGGAAGCTTTTGAGGACAGTAAATTTTGGAAGCAGAATAAGATAACAACTTTTGGTCAGCTATATGACAAGAATGTGATACTAACCTATGAAAACCTATGTAAACAATATAATTTATTGAGTAAACAGTTCTACAGATACCTTCAACTGAGGCAGGTGCTACAGACACAGTTTAGAAGAGAGGAATTAAAGATATCTAAATACCCCCTTATAGGTATCCTGAAATCACAGGGACCTAAGGGATTGATAGCAAAGATTTACACACACCTGTTACAGAAGAAAATAGAAGGCGAACCACTGAAAATAAGGGATAAGTGGCAGGAGGCTATCCCAGACATGAGCGATCATGAATGGGATGAAGCCTGCAACTCCCATTGGAAGGTATCCCCTGCAATGAATAACAGGATAATACAGATGAATATAATACATCAGACATACTTGGCTCCAAATAGATTGCACAAAATGGGGAGGATGACTGAACCAAGATGTACTAGATGTGGGCAGGGGGGAGCAGACTTCCTTCATGTAATGTGGTATTGTGGTAAAATAGGAAAATATTGGCAACAAGTAGCTAGGAAAATAGGAAAAGTCCTGAATAAACCTTTTATAGCTACGATGGAAATATGTTTGTTGGGGATATTGAGGGAAGAGAGAGATAATAGAGATAATAATACCTTCTTAAGGGAGGTACTGTTCCTGGCAAGAAAACAAATAATAGAAAAATGGATTCAGCCATATCCCCCGACAGTAACCCAATGGGTGAGAGCAGTAAACCAGGTCCTACCCTATGAAAAAATAATGTATGAACAAAGGGGAAATGGGAGAAGGTATGAAAAAATATGGGCAAAATGGAATAGAACATGGTTAACAGTGGATAGAGGAATATCTGAAAACATAGTATTAAGTGACCATAGAGGGTGAGAGAGGAAGGAATGAAAGGAAGAGTAAATGTAATTATAATTTGTATTATATAAAGAAATGGAAAAGTATATAAAAATGTATAATGTAAATTATTATGTAATGAAAAATTTGGAATAAAGAGTTTTGAAAAAAAAAAAAAAAAAAGCGTAGGGGTCCCCCCAAATTCAATAACCAGGCCCTTCAGGTCTGGTATGGATATTAAGGGGGACCCCAGCCAAAAAAAAATAAATGGCGTGGGGTCCCCCCAAATATCCATACCAGACCCTTCAGGTCTGGGATGGATTTTAAGGGGAACCCCGGCCAAAAAAAAAAAAAATGGCGTAGGGTCCCCCTCAAAATCCATACCAGACCCTTTATCCAAGCACGCAACCTGGCAGGCCGCAGGAAAAGAGGGGGGGACCTTGTCCCCATGTTGATGAGGACAAGGGCCTCATCCCCACAACCCTGGCCGGTGGTTGTGGGGGTCTGCGGGCGGGGGGCTTATCGGAATCTGGAAGCCCACGGGGACGTCATGGGGAATTCCCTATGGCCTTCCCCATGACGTCAGAGGGGGGCGGGGTCACCAGGTGCCCTCCGTTATAAAAGACCTGTCAGCCGGAGCGAAGCCTCACAGAGCGGGAGCCTCCCATTGCGAGGAGCGGCCTGCGAGAAGAGACGCCGATGCCGGACGAGAAGGACGAGAAGACCGGAGGAAGAAGAAGCAAATCGAAGGAAGAAGAAGATGGAAGGAGATGGAAGAAGATGACAGAAGGAGAAGATGAAGAAAGGAAGACCAGAAGAAAGAAGAAAGAAGATTTTAATAAAGGAATTGTCAAAGACCGTCTCCTGTAATTTTTACCATTTTTGACACTTTTTTGGTGAAATGGTAGGGGTACTTTTGTACCCCCTTACCATTTCACACAGGGGGGGGCCGGGATCTGGGGGTCCCCTTGTTAAAGGGGGCTTCCAGATTCCGATAAGCCCCCCGCCCGCAGACCCCCACAACCACCGGCCAGGGTTGTGGGGATGAGGCCCTTGTCCTCATCAACATGGGGACAAGGTGCTTTGGGGGTCTCAGACCCCCAAAGCACCCTCCCAATGTTGAGGGCATGTGGTATGGTACGGTGCAGGCGGGAGGGGGGGCCGCTCTCGTCCCCCCTCTTTTCCTGCGGCCTGCCAGGTTGCGTGCTCGGATAAAGGGTCTGGTATGGATTTTGAGGGGGACCCCACGCCATTTTTTTTTTGCCCGGGGTTCCCCTTAAAATCCATCCCAGACCTGAAGGGTCTGGTATGGATATTTGGGGGGGACCCCACGCCTTTTTTTTTTTTTTTTGGCTGGGGTTCCCCTTAATATCCATACCAGACTTGAAGGGCCTGGTTATTGAATTTGGGGGGACCCCCCCACGCTTTTTTTTTTTTTTTATCAATGAATGACTGTTCTCTGTGTTACGTAGCCGATTATATTAGATATACTGAATCTCGAATTCATTCGAAGCATTCGTTATATCCGCTATTATAATTTCTTTCATATAAGTTGAAATTCGATATTTGTAGTTGGATTTACTAACGATTCGTAACTATTCGTAACGATTCGTAACGATTCGTAACTTGAAATTGAAATTCGATATTTGTAGTTGGATTCGAATTGTTCTCTGTGTTATGAGAACCGACAATTCATTAGCCGCGTTAACGATTCGTAACGATTCGTAACGATTCGTAACGATCGTAACTTTACTAACGATTCGTAAATAATTTTACGTTTTTCGTACGAATTCGAACGGAATTTCATACACGAATTACGATTTTTTTTATATACGAAACGGGACGAAACGAAGCGAAACAAATTTTTTGACAGTTCCCATGTCTAGCATCTACTAATGCAAAAGTGGACTTTTGATGTAAAGGGGGGACTTTTGATCTAAAGGGGGATTCCTAGTGTAAAGGGAGAGACTTCTGATGCAAGGGGGGAACCCCCAATGTAAAGGGGGACTAAAAATACACACACAAAAAAAAACATTAGTATAGCCCTCCAGCTGGCTATTTGTGATTATTAGACAAGTCAAAGGGTGCTGCTGCTCTCTATGGACCCTCTGGGTGTCAGGAACATATCTAGACAAAACACAAAAGAAAAGAGCGCAAAGACGTCCTAGTGTAACTCGGCTTTAATATGGTAAAGTTAAAAACACTACAATGGTCAAACTCACATTGTGTGAAGATAGATACAGCATAAGGATTCCACTGTGGCCGCACTCCTAAAACCACCTCAAGATCCCGACACAGGAAGGGGGAGCTGTGGACGTTCAACCTAGCTGCCTGGATTCTGGCAGCACATCTGAGGCTATCCACCACCACGCGCGACGTGCAGATCCTAATGCGCATGCGCACGGTCCAGCCAGCACTGCTCTCCGAGGATACATGAACCCACACAAGCAGGATATGGGGGGGGGGGGGGGGAGAGAGTGAGAACATCACACAGTTGACATGACAACACATTTTAGAGGCATGGCCTACTTGCTCAGGTCACGCCCACTAACTCGCTGGTAACTCGCCAATTTATAGGGGAAGAAAGACGCAACTCACCGTGACGCCTCCCCTTGGATCTTAAAGGGAAGGGAAGGCAAAAAGTACTTATAAGCATTGGTTACAACGGTGGGACTATAGCAACTTAATAGTTAAAACATCATAAAAAATTCCATGAGGTGGTAAAAAAAACAATTAAACAATTTATAAAAATGTATCTGCTCCCAGCGAACACTAATATGTTAAAAAAGTTAATAATTTGAATATGCTTAATTATGCTAATTATGGGATTGGCCATGAGACAGAGAGCATACTACTCCCATTAAATGGTCCTTTGATCACTAAACTGACCTCTGTAATCATCCATTTTCACTAATACTCCATTTTAACAAAACTGGGCTATGAATATAAATATAAAAGTGAAAAAAATATATATATATTTTTTAAATTATTTTGGTGCAATATTATATATACATATTCTCCTTCCTCTCCCATAAATTGGACATATGTATTTCATATGGAGATATGTTAAAAAATAAACTTAAAGCGGTTCTGCACCCATTTCATTCAGTAAATCTCTTTGCCTTCCAAATCAGGCAAAGAGTACTAAATGAAATGTGTTTTTTTTTTTTACTTACCTTGTAATCGAGGACTTCCTGTCTTCTTTCTCTTCGGGGGTGGGCGGGGTCTTGTGGGGATCCTCGTCACGCCGCACTGTCTCCTGGGATCTGGTGTCATTGATCCCAGGAGTCAGTGCGGGCATTTTCCGAAATCTCACGAGATTTCGGCCACATCTTCCGAAATCTCGCGAGATTTCGGCCACATCTTCCAACATCTCGTGAGATGTCGGCAGATGTGCCGTTACTGCGCATGCGCGAGTAACGGCGGTGCATGCTGGGCCATCTAAAGTGCCTGTGGGGTTTCACATGCCACAGGCAAGATGGACCCCAGCAGACAAGAAGAACACAAGAAGAAGATGAAGATGAAAACCGGCGGCGATCGAGATGGAAGATGGAACAGGTAAGTCCCCCAATTGAGCTATATGCCCTTGGCATATAGCCCAAAAAAAAAAAAAACGAGTGCAGAACCGCTTTAAGTATAACAGGAGGATGGAGGAAGGGGGAAATAATTTATGATTAGGAACAAGTAGAGTTGAGCGGACACCTGGATGTTCGGGTTCGGCGGAACGTCGGAAAAAAGTCCGGGTTCGGGACCGAACTTGACCCGAACTTGACCCCGAACTCCGAACCCCATTGAAGTCAATGGGACCCGGACTTTTGAATACTAAAATGGCTGTAAAAAGGTCATGGAAAGGGATAGAGGGCTGCAAATGGCAACAAAATGTTGTTAAGAGCATGGCAAGTGATCTGCAAACAAATGTGGATAGGGAAATAACTTAAAATAACATAAAAAAAATAAAAAATAAAAAATAAAAAATAAATGCTGGAGGCCCCCTTCTCAGCAGAAGAGGTACAGGAAGTCATTAAGAACCTCAGAAACTCAACGGCACGATGCCGCACATATGGTGGGAATATCCCAGAATACGCACTTTCTGGAAAAAATTATTCAATTTAATGGATAAGATAGTGGGAAAATAAAATACTTGGAAATAAAAAAAAATGAAAAAATTATAATCTTGACCTAGGAGGACGAAATTCAAATGGAGTAGGAGGTTGAGGTGGCGGTGGATGTGGCGGTGTAGGTGGAAGCGGCGGTGGAGGAGGACGAGGTAGCCAACACTGGTTTAAAAATACAATAATGGCTGGGTAAGGCTAGTGGTGAATGGTGTGTCGAATTCTGTCCCCCGTCGCATAGTGTCCGCCCTGTACTGCGCTTGCTCAGTACGTAGGACAAGGGGATTTAGAAACTCTCTGAAGACGAAGCGCAGTGACTCCAGGTTCAAGCCACATCATCCGAGGTTGAAGCCTAGCCAAGCGAGCCCATGAGGGGCCCTGTTACTATGTGCTACCGTATGTCCACTTGGATGGTCGGGCTTGAACCTGCACTCACTGCGCAGGCGACATTCATCTTTGGAGATTTTGTGAATCTCCTTGTCCTCCGTACTGCGCAAGCACTGCACCTGCGCAGTAAGTGGCCGGACACTATCCGATAGCAAGACAGTTTTCGTCAGAACACCGGTATATGTGTCTATTCTGCACAAGGTACGGCCAAGTCTTGTGGGATCTATGCCTGGTTCATTTTAATGAACGTGAGCTTGTCCACATTTGCTCTGGACAGGCGGCTGCGCTTGTCTGTGATAACGCCCCCTGCCGTGCTAAATACACGTTCAGATAATACACTGGCGGCAGGGCAGGCCAGCACCTCCAAGGCGTAAAGGGCAAGCTCAGGCCATGTGCCCAATTTGGAGACCCAGAAGTTGAAGGGGGCAGACCCGTCATGCAGTACGTGTAGGCGTGTGCACACATACTGCTCCACCATGTTGGTGAAATGCTGCCTCCTGCTAAGACGTTCCATCTCAGCTGGTGGTGCTGGTTGTTGTGGCGTGCTGACAAAGCTTTTCCACATTCCGTCTATGCTAACCCTGTCTTCCGAGGTGCTGGCGGTGCCCCGGCTGCGTTGGCGACGTCTTCCTCCTCCTCTGCCTTGGCCTTGTGCTTCCACCGTACCCCCGCTTCCAAGTGGGAATGCCACCAGCAGCGCGTCTACCAGCGTGCGCTTGTACTCGCGCATCTTACGATCACGCTCCAGTGAGGTAATTAAGGACGGCACGTTGTCCTTGTAACGGGGATCCAGCAGGGTGGCCACCCAATAATCAGCACCAGTTAAAATGTGGGCAACTCGGCGGTTGTTGCGGAGACACTGCAGCATGTAATCGCTCATGTGTGCCAGGCTGCCCAGAGGCAAGGAAAAGCTGTCCTCTGTGGGAGGTGTATCGTCTGTGTCCTCTGTATCCCCCCAGCCACGCACCAGTGATGGACATGAGCTGGTCTGGGTGCCACCCTGCTGTGAACATGGTTCCTCCTCCTCCATCTCCTCCCCATCCTCCACCTCGTCATCCTCCAGAACTGTGCCCTTGCTGCCAGACAATTGTGTACCTGGCGCTTGTTGGTGCAGGAACCCACCCTCGTAGCCACTTGTAAATGACTGCCATGAAAGCCTTGGAAATGAACCCTCTTCCTCCTCCTCCTCCTCCTCATCCTGTGCCACATCCTCTTCAATCATCGCCTGAAGAGTTTTTTCAAGGAGGCATAGAACTGGGATAGTAACGCTGAGAACGGCGTCATCGGCACTGGCCATGTTGGTGGAGTACTCGAAACAGCGCAACAAGGCACACAGGTCTCGCATGGAGGCCCAGTTATTTGCGGTGAAGTGGTGCTGTTCCGCAGAGCGACTCACGCGTGCGTGCTGCAGCTGAAACTCCACTATCGCCTGCTGCTGCTCGCACAGTCTGGCAAGCGTGTGCAAGGTGGAGTTCCAACTTGTGGGCACGTCACATATGAGACGGTGAGCGGGAAGGCCGAAGTTACGCTGCAGCGCTGACAGGCGAGCAGCAGCAGGGTGAGAACGCCGAAAGTGCACACAGACGGCCCTCACTTTCTGCAGCAGCTCTGGCATATCGGGGTAATTCTTAAGGAACCTCTGGACCACCAAGTTCAGTACATGCGTCAGGCAAGGGATGTGCGTCAAACCGACAAGGCCCAGAGCTGCTACGAGATTTCGCCCATTATCGCACACCACCAGGCCGGGCTTGAGGCTCACTGCCACCAACCACTCATCGGTCTGTTGTTCCATGTCCCTCCACAACTCCTGCGCGGTGTGGGGTTTTTCCCCCAAACAGGAAAGTTTTAAAACTGCCTGCTGTCGTTTAGCCCTGGCTGTGCTGAAGTTGGTGGTGAAGGTGTTACGCTGACCGGATAAGGAGGCGGTAGAGGATGAGGAGGCGGAGTAGGAGGAGTTAGCAACAGGAGGCAAACTGAAGTGCCCTGCAATCCTCGGTGGTGGAAGGACATGGGCCAAAGTGCTATCCGCCTCAGGCCCAGCCGCCACTACATTTACCCAGTATGCTGTTAGGGAGATATAACGTCCCTGACCGTGCTTACTGGTCCACGCATCCTAATTTTGTCCCCCACTTGGTTGTGCAGGGAAGGGATAGCTCGTCTGGAAAAGTAGTGGCGGCTGGGCACGACGTACTGTGGGACAGCCAATGACATCAGCCTTTTAAAACTCTGCGTCTCCACCAGACTGAATGACAGCATTTCAAAGGCGAGGAATTTTGAAATGCTGGCATTCAGGGCCAGGGATCGCGGGTGGCTAGGGGGGTACTTCCTCTTCCGCTCCAGTGTTTGGGAAATAGAGAGCTGAATGCTTCCAGGGGACATTGTGGAGATGGTTGGTGACCCAGGTGGTAGTGTTGCTGGCAGATCCTCTGTTTGCGGGTTGGTAGGTGTCACTGTCACTACAGAGGTGGATGAAGAGGCTGAGACTGCAGCAGAAGAGGAAGCAGGAGGAGCCAGAGACCTTTCTTGGTTTTTGAGGTGTCTACTCCACTGCATCTCGTGCTTTGCACTTAGATGCCTGGTCATGCAGGTTGTGCTTAGGTTGAGAACGTTTATGCCTCGCTTCAAGCTCTGATTGCACAGCGTGCAAACCACTCGTGTCTTGTCATCAGGACATTGTCTGAAGAACTGCCACGCTAGGGAACTCCTTGCACCTGGCTTTGGTGTGCTCGGTCCCTTGCTGCGTTGGGCAGTAGCAGACGTACTGTCTAGGGGACGGACGCTCCGCTTTTGCACCCTGCTCCCTCTTCTGCTGTGCTGGTGGCTCTGTGCGACCACCACCTCTTCCTCTGAACTACACTGGTCACCTGCATGAAGCTGATTCCATGTGGGGTCAAGGACCTCATCGTCCTCCACATCATCTTCCACCCAAAATTCACCCCTGCCCTCCTTGTCGGTCTGCACAATGGCGAAAGCAGCAGCAGTTGGCACCTGTGTTTCGTCATCATCCGAGACGTGCTGCGATGGTCCTTCCATGTACTCATTATGAAACATAAGTGGTTGGGCATCGGTGCACACAATCTCTTCCACTTCTGGGGCAGGGCTAGGTGGATGGCCCTGGAAACCCCTGCTAACAGAGTCATCAAAAAGCAGAAGAGACTGCTGCATGATTTGGGGCTCAGACTGATTGGCTGATTTGCAAGGGGGTGAGGTGAAAGACTGATGGACATCGGCTGCAGGTGCCAACTCTGAACTTTCATCAGGAGACTGGGTGGGAGACAATGTAAAGGAACCGGAGGCACTGTCAGCAGCAACCCAATCTACTATCGCCTGTACTTGTCCTGGCCTCAACATTCGTACAGCCTCATTAGGCGCGCCAAAATACTGCTGCAGGCTCTGTCGCCTACTCGCACCTGAGGAAGGTGTTTCACTAGTGCGTGTAGCTGGCACAGATCGACCACGTCCTCTCCCTGCAACAGGAGCGCCACCAGCAGCACCACGACCCGGGCCACGTCCCCTTTTTGATGATCTCCTCATATTTTCAAAATTTATGATCTCGCCCTAAATGGGTGTTTTTGTATATAGCAGAATACACGTACAGTGTCTAAAGCGTTTATGAACACGCAGAAAATGCTATTGGGAAAAAAAAACACTGCAAAATTAAATTTTTTTGCAATGTTTTTCCAATATCAGAATAAACGGACAGTATGTAAAGCGTTTATGAAAACGCAGAAAATGCTATTGGGGAAGAAAAAAAACACTGCAAAATTAAATTGTTTTGCAATGTTTTTGCAATATCAGAATACACGGATAGTGTCTACAGCGTGTATGTATGAACACGCAGAAAATGCTATTGGGAAAAAAAAAACACAGCAATATTAAAGTTTTTTGCAATATTTTTGCAATATCAGAATACACGGATAGTGTCTACAGCATGTATGTATGATGTATGTATGAACGCGCAGAAAATGCTATTGGGAAAAAAAAAAAAAAAGCAAAATTAAATTTTTATGCAATGTTTTTCCAATAGCAGAATAAACACAGACTGTGGTGTATCTCTTAGTATATGCAGTGTTTGTCCTAATGGTGCACTGAGCTTGCAGGTAAAACTTTTATATTTTGTCTGGCACTGGCCTCATGGCACTGTTAAAAGACTGTGCACTGCACCCCAGCCAGGGTAAAATTGATTTAGGAATCTCTTCAATAATTCTCTCTGCCTCTTTCTTTTGCTTAATAATAAAGAAACTCCCTACTCTAGCTATCTAGATCGCTCACTGATCTAACTAATTAGAAGAAAATTCAAGGAATGCTGACTGACTGACTGACTGAATCACACTAACTCCTAAAATCCTCTCAGCAGCACAGGAACCTGTCTATAGCTGAATGACGCTGTGTGCTGTGTGTGTGTACTATATATAGAGGCTGGGTCACATGCTGCACTGGCCAATCACAGCCACGCCATTAGTAGGCATGGCTGTGATGGCTTCTAAGGGCACACTAGTGAAACGATCGTCGATTGGCTGCCCTGCAGCTGTTAAAAAGGCGCCAATACAGCGCCGAACACCGGACCCGAACCCGAACTTACAGCCAATAGTTCGGGTTCGGGTCCGGGTCCCGAACACCCAAAAGTCCGGTACGGACCCGAACTTTACAGTTCGGGTTCGCTCAACCCTAGGAACAAGCTCTTGTGATAATGAACTACTTACATATCTCTATCTCTCTCTGTATAACCATCTTCACTCCTCAAATGAAAGCAAAATGAATGACAAAATAATTCAGAGAACATATATATATATATATATATATATATATATATATATATAATGCTTAGTATACATACAATATACACACATACATACATACAAACATATATACAATGTATATAAAAAGTCTACACACCCCTGTTAAAATGTCAGGTTTCTGTGATGTAAAAAAACGAGACAAAGATAAATAATTTCAGAACTTTTACCACCTTTAATGTGACCTATGAACTGTATAACTCAATTGAAAAAAACACTGAAATCTTTTAGGGAGGGGAAGTGAAAATAAAAGACTCAAATAATGTGGTTGCATAAGTGTGCACACCCTTTTATAACTGTGGAGTAACTGTGTTCAGAATTAAGCAATCACATTGAAACTCATGTTAAATAGGAGTCAGTACACAGCTGCCATCATTTAAAGTGCCTCTGATTAACCCCAAATAAAGTTCAACTGTTATAGTAGGTCTTTCCTGACATTTTCTTAGTTGCATCCTACAGCAAAGGCCAAGGTCCGCAGAGAGTTTCCAAAGCATCAGAGGGATCTTATTAAAAGGTATCAGTCAGGAGAAGGGTACAAAAGAATTTCCAAGGCATTAGAAATACCATGGAACACAGTGAAGACAGTCATCACCAAGTGGAGAAAATATGGCACAACAGTGACATTACCAAGAATTGGACGTCCCTCCAAAATGTATGAAACAGAAGAAAGCTGGTCAGGGAGGCTGCCAAAAGGCCTACAGCAACATTACCACTTCAGTCCCGGAAGGATTTGCCCCTTAACGACCAGGCCATTTTTTGCGATACGACACTGCATCGCTTTAACCACTTGCCTACCAGGCCAATTCTGACATTTCTCTCCTACATGTAAATATCATAATTTTTTTTGCTAGAAAATGACATAGAACCCTCAAACATTATATATGTTTTTTTAGCAGAGACCCTAGAGAATTAAATCGTTGCAACTTTTTATCTCGCACGGTATTTGCGCAGCATTTTTTCAAACGCACTTGTTTTGTTTCATGCATAAAAAAAAACAGTAAAGTTAGCCAAATTGTTTTGCATAATGTGAAAAATGATGTTACCCTGAGTAAATAGATACCTAACATGTCATGCTTCAATATTGCACACGCTCGTGGAATGGCGCCAAACTTCGGTACTTAAAAATCCCCATAGGTGATGCTTTAAAACAGGATCCTCAAACTACGGCCCTCCAGCTGTTGCAGAACTACACATCCCATGAGGCATTGTAAAACTCTGACATTCACAGACATGACTAGGCATGATGGGAATTGTAGTTCCTGAACAACTGGAGGGCCGTAGTTTGAAGACCCATGCTTTAAAATGTTTTACTGGTTACATATTTTGAGTTACAGAGGAGGTCTAGGGCTAGAATTATTTCTCTCGCTCTAACGTTTGCGGCAATACTTCACATGTTTACATATGTGGGCGCAACTTATGTATGCGTTCGCTTCTGCATGCGAGCACACAGGGGCATGGGCGCTTTAAATTATTTTATTTTTTTATTTTTAATTTTACTTTTCTTTTTCTTTTTTTGATCACTTTTATTCCTATTACAAGGAATTTAAACATTCCTTGTAATAGGAATAAGCATGACAGGTCCTCTTTACAGTGAAATATGTGGTCAATAAGTCCCCACATTTCACCTCTAGGCTGGGAAGCCTAAAAAAAAAAAAAAAGATCTCGGCTTCCCAGCCTGGGCGGCACCATTTTTTCAAATGCAGAGGCCAGGCGTGACGTCATAACATCGCACCCGGCCTCCGAACGATCATAGAGACTCTGGGGACCATGTGGTCCACTGGAAAGCTCTATCACCAGTATCCATGCAAGCGATTACCTTCTGCGACTTACGGATGGCAGGGGTGAGTCGGTAGAAGCACCAGAGGGCGGTGGGAAGGGGGGTGACGCCTGTAAGAATGATCAAGCGGCTGCACAGCCGCTATGATCATTCTCATGGTGTAGAGAATGAAAAAGAAGATATTTGAATGATGTCTGTAAGGCCCCTTTCACACTGGGGCGGTTTGCAAGCGCTATTGCGCTAAGAATAGCGCCTGCAAACCGACCCGAAACAGCTGTTGCTGTATCTTCAGTGTGAAAGCCCGAGGGCTTTCACACTGAAGCGGTGCGCTTGCAGGACGCTCAAAAATGTCCTGCAAGCCGCATCTTTGGTTCGCTATAGGAGCGGTATATTTACCGCTCCTATAGCGCCCGGTACCATTGAAAACAATGGGGGAGCGCGCCGAACCCGCCCGCAAACCGCCGCTACAGCGGCGGTTTGCGGGCGGTATTGACCCTTTTGCGGCCGCTCGCGGGGGGTAAAAACACCCCGCGAGCGGCCGCAATGCGCCGCTAAAACGCCGGTAAAGCGCCCCCACCGCTCCAGTGTGAAAGTAGCCTAACTGCCAGTGTTGGTCATCTTACTTTAAAAAAGTAATTAGTTACGTTACAAATTACTTCTCCCAAAAAAGTAATTGAGTTAGTAACTCAGTTACTACATTGGAAAAGTAATTAGTTACTCAGCAAAGTAACTGACTTTTTTTTTTTTAATATTCTTAGGGGCGGGTCTAGTATTACTGTAAGCAAGGGGCCCGTTCCCCCCTGCACGTCTATTTCCCCTCTGTACCCCCCTGCCCGTCTGTTCCCCCCCAACACATATATCTGTTTCCCCTCTGTACCCCACTACACATCTGTCCCCCCCCCCCCCACACACACACATATATCTGTTCCCCCTCTGTACCCCACTACACGTCTGCCCCCCCACACACATATATATCTGTTCCCCCTCTGTAAATCTGTCCCCCCCAAACTCACGGATCGGATCGTTGCTCGGATCAGAGTCACGGATCGGTTCATTTTTCGGATCAGCAAATAATTGAATTTGCAAAAACCTTTGAAAATTCCACCACCATAAAGCCCCCACTGTAATATCCACGTCATCTCCCCAACTGTAATATTGGCTGAGTATAGCTGGGTACGGCTGAGCATGGCTGGGTACGGCTGGGTATCACCGAGTATGGCTGGGTATTGGCAGAGTATTGGCAGAGTATTGGCAGGGTATTGGCAGGGTAGTGGCAGGGTATTGGCAGAGTATTGGCAGGGTATGGCAGGGTATGGCAGAGTATGGCAGAGTATTGGCAGGGTATGGCAGAGTATTGGCAGGGTATGGCAGAGTATTGGCAGAGTATTGGCAGGGTATTGGCAGGGTATGGCAGAGTATTGGCAGAGTATTGACAGAGTATTGGCAGAGTATTTGCAGGGTATTGGCAGGGTATGGCAGAGTATTGGCAGGGTATTGGCAGGGTATTGGCAGGGTATGGCAGGGTATGGCAGGGTATGGCAGAGTATTGGCAGAGTATTGGCAGGGTATGGCAGAGTATTGGCAGAGTATTGGCAGGGTATGGCAGAGTATTGGCAGGGTATGGCAGAGTATTGGCAGGGTATGGCAGGGTATGGCAGAGTATTGGCAGAGTATTGGCAGAGTATTGGCAGGGTATGGCAGAGTATTGGCAGGGTATGGCAGAGTATTGGCAGGGTATGGCAGAGTATTGGCAGGGAATGGCAGAGTATTGGCAGGGTATGGCAGGGTATGGCAGAGTATTGGCAGAGTATTGGCAGAGTATTGGCAGGGTATGGCAGAGTATTGGCAGGGTATGGCAGAGTATTGGCAGGGTATGGCAGGGTATGGCAGAGTATTGGCAGAGTATTGGCAGAGTATTGGCAGGGTATGGCAGAGTATTGGCAGGGTATGGCAGAGTATTGGCAGGGTATGGCAGAGTATTGGAAGGGTATGGCAGAGTATTGGCAGGGTATGGCAGAGTATTGGCAGAGTATTGGCAGAGTATTGGCAGGGTATTGGCAGGGTATTGGCAGGGTATTGGCAGAGTATTGGCAGGGTATTGGCAGGGTTTTGGCAGAGTATTGGCAGGGTATTGGCAGAGTATTGGCAGAGTATTTGCAGGGTATTGGCAGAGTATTGGCAGGGTATGGCAGAGTATTGTCAGGGTATGGCAGAGTATTGGCAGAGTATTGGCAGGGTAAGGCAGAGTATTGGCAGGGTATGGCAAAGTATTGGCAGGGTATGGCAGAGTATTGGCAGGGTATGGCAGAGTATTGGCAGGGTATGGCAGAGTATTGGAAGGGTATGGCAGAGTATTGGCAGGGTATGGCAGAGTATTGGCAGAGTATTGGCAGGGTATTGGCAGGGTATTGGCAGAGTATTGGCAGGGTATTGGCAGGGTATTGGCAGAGTATTGGCAGGGTATGGCAGAGTATTGGAAGGGTATGGCAGAGTATTGGCAGGGTATGGCAGAGTATTGGCAGAGTATTGGCAGAGTATTTGAAGGGTATTGGCAGAGTATTGGCAGGGTATGGCAGAGTATTGGCAGGGTATGGCAGAGTATTGGCAGAGTATTGGCAAGGTATGGCAGAGTATTGGCAGGGTATGGCAGAGTATTGGCAGGGTATGGCAGAGTATTGGCAGGGTATGGCAGAGTATTGGCAGAGTATTGGCAGGGTGTTGCAGAGTATGGAGGGATGGCTGCTGCCATCCGTTCTCTCCCCTCCACTGTACAGATCTGTACACAGATCTGTACAGATCTTGTAAACGTTTGTTTACAAGTGATCGCTCCGTCATTTGACGGAGCAATCACATTGTAAACGGCCGACGGGTGCACCAAGATGGCCGCTGCTCCGGAGCTAGGCCGGAGCTGCGGCCATCGGGTGCACCAAGATGGCCGTCGCTCCGGAGCTAGGCCGAAGCCGCGGCCTTTCCTAAGGCCGAGGCTGCGGACGGCTCCGCAGATCGCGGCGGGTAATTGCGGTAACGCCGCCCCAGTAATGGGAATGGCGTTACCGCGAGGGGACGAGTAATCAGTTAGATTACTCGTTACCCTCAAAAGTAACGGCGTTACGTAACGCCGTTTACTTTAGCGGCGTTAGTTACAACACTGGTAACTGCAGGCATCATTTAGATATTACTGCTCAAACCCAACAACGTCATATGACGTGCGGCGGATGGGAAGTGGTTAACTGACAATTGCGTGGTCGTGCGACATTTGTACACAAACATAATTGATGTCCTTTTTTTCCCACAAATAGAGCTTTCTTCTGGTGGTAATTGTACTTTTTTCTCTAATACATATCCAAAAAAAACGAATAAAAAAAAAAATGTATTCATCAGTTTAGGCCGATATATATTCTTTTACATATTTTTGGTAAAATAATTCGCAATAGGCATATATTGATCAGTTTGCACAAAAGTTATAGCGTCTACAAAATAGGGGATAGATTTAGGGTATTTTTTTTTTTTTTTTACTAGTAATGGCAGCGATCTGAGATTTTTAGCAGGACTGCTACATTGTGGTGGACAGATCATACCCTTTTGACACTTTTTGGGACCATTGACATTTATACAGCGATCAGTAATAGTATAAATAGCCACTGATTACTATGTAAATGTCACTGGCAGGGAAGGGGTTAACACTAGGGGCAATCAAAGGGTTAAATGCGTTCCCTAGGTGTGATCGCGGGTCGCCGGTTGACATCAAGTCTGCCCGACCCCCAGAGTGCAGCGGGCACCCACCCGCTATCACACCTGCACGAGCCGCCTCAGAGATACAGCGTTTTGCGCAGGAGAGCCGACTTGCCGCTGTATAAT
Source organism: Lithobates sylvaticus (assembly GCA_028564925.1). NCBI lineage: Eukaryota > Metazoa > Chordata > Amphibia > Anura > Ranidae > Lithobates > Lithobates sylvaticus. The sequence continues at coordinate 66,517,335 of CM053032.1, read as the reverse complement.
GAAGGTGGCTGGTCGGCAAGCAGTCAAAAGAGCTTCAGGAATATCTGCCAAGTACTGGCTGTGTGGTACATGTGAGAACAATCTCCCATATTCTATGTGGTAGAGTGGCAAAACGGAAGCTTTTTCTTACAAAGAAAAACATCGGAGCCCGGCTAAATTTTGCAAAAACACATCTGAAGTCTCCCAAAAGCATGTGGGAAAATGTGTTATAGTCTGATGAAACCAAGGTTGAACTTTTTGGCCATATTTCCAGAAGATATGTTTGGCGCAAAAACAAGACTACACATCACCTTCTAGCTTGAGAGCTCTAACGAGCAGGGCCCTCTGATCCCTCCTGTATTAAATTGTATTGTAACGGTACTGTTTGCCCCATGTTGTAAAGCACTGCGCAAACTGTTGGCGCTATATAAATCCTGTATAATAATAATAATCACCAAAATAACACCATACCCACAGTGAAGCATGGTGATGGCAGCATCATGCTTTGGGGCTGTTTTTCTTCAGCTGGAACAGGGGCCTTAGTCAAGGTAGAGGGAATTATGAACAGTTCCAAATACCAGTCAATATTGGCACAAAACCTTCAGGCTTCTGCTAGAAAGCTGAACACGAAGAGGAACTTCATCTTTCAGCATGACAACGACCCGAAGCATACATCCAAATCAACAAAGGAATGGCTTCACCAGAAGAAGATTGAAGCCCAGGCAAAGCCCAGCCCTGAATCCGATCGAAAATCTGTGGGTTGATCTGAAGAGGGCTGTGCAGAGCAGATGCCCTTGCAATCTGACAGATTTGGAGTGTTTTTGCAAAGAAGAGTGGGCAAATATTGTCAAGTCAAGATGTGCCATGCTGAAAGACTCATACCCAAAAGACTGAGTGCTGTAATAAAGCCAAAAGGTGCTTCAACCAAGTATTAGTTTAACCACTTGCCGACCGCCGGCCGTCAAATGACGGCCAGGCGGCGCTTCTCTTGTTCCGGCAGGGCGTCATATGACGTCCTCGCCTTTGAACAGGGAATGCGCGCGATCGAGCGCGCGCATCCCCGTTCCTTCGGTGGCGGCGTGTCACGGAGACTCCGCTCGCCACCGAAGAGGGTGAACAGCCATTCGTCATGGCTGTTTACCACGTGATCGGCCGTGATGAAGTCACGGCCGATCACAAATGGTTCCACCCCCAATGTGCACGGCGCATGCGCGCGATCGCGAGCGCGCTGCGCGTGCACGTCGGTGACGGCGTGTTCCCCGGGAACACGGCTCGTCACTGACGCCGGTAAACAGCCATTGGCTGGCTGTTTAGTCACGTGATCGGCTGTGATCCTTTCACAGCCGATCACTAAATGTAAACACAGCGCGGTAACGAGCTGTTACCAGCGCTTCTCTCCTCACACACCGTTTCTAGTGTGAGGAGAGAAGAGCCTGGAGCAGTGAGTTACCGATCTGTGTTCTGTAGTGTCTGCACCAACACCACACTTGTCAGATCGCCCCCCCCCCCATTGTCATCTGTCACCCAACAGTCACCCCATAAAGTTCACCTGTCACATAGGAGACTGCCATCAGTGACCGTCAGCGGTGCGCCAGTCACCCGTCACCCATCAGTGACCGCCAGCTGTCACCCGTCACCCATCAGTGACCGCCAGCTGTCACCCGTCACCCATCAGTGACCGCCACCAGTCACCCGTCACCCATCAGCGACCGCCACCCGTCACCCATCAGCGACCGCCACCAGTCACCCGTCACCCATCAGTGACCGCAGCTGTCACCCGTCACCCATCAGTGACCGCCACCAGTCTCCCGTCACCCATCAGTGACCGCCACCAGTCATCCGTCACCCATCAGTGACCACCAGCCGTCACCCATCAGTGACCACCAGCCGTCACCCATCAGTGACCACCAGCCGTCACCCATCAGTGACCACCAGCCGTCACCCATCAGTGACCACCAGCCGTCACCCATCACCCATCAGTGACCGCCAGCCATCACCTGTAACCCATCAGTGACTGCCAGCCGTCACCCATCAGTGACCACCAGCCGTCACCCATCAGCCATCACCTGTCACCCATCAGTGACCGCCAGCCATCAGCCACCGCCAGTCTTCAGCCATCACCCATCAGTGACCGCCAGCCATCAGTGACCGCCAGCCATCAGTGACCATTACCTGTCACTGTCCGTGGCCTGTCACCCATCAGTGACCATCGCCTGTCACACCGTCATCACCTATCAGTGAAAGTCACCTGCTACCCATCACACAGCCCATCAGTGACCGTCACCTGCCACCTGTCACACAGCCATCAGCGCCATGTCCAAAAGGCTTTACAATAGTGAGGAGGCGTTCCAGATCCTCTCCATGACCGATGAGAGCAACGGGGAGTTCTCATCGGAATCAAATTCTGATTCCGAATCAAATCCCGATTCCGAATCAAATCTCGATTCCGAATCTACATTTGAACCGAATAGTGAATCGGCAAATGATTCGGAAGAAGAATGGGTCCCTCCTAAAAGGGCACGGCACTCTGGAAACCAGGATTGTATCCCCAGGCCCAGTACAAGCGCTGCCGCCAGCAATAGGCCCCAAGAACAAATATCCAGGCCCAGTACCAGCGCTGCCGCCAGCGTTAGGCCCCAGGAACAAATGCCCAGTACCATCGCTGCTGCCGGCGATGGGCCCCACCAACAAATGCCCAGACCCAGAACCAGTGCTGCCACATCACGCCTGAGTACCAGCCCAGGAAATTCTAATCCAAATACTGGAGTGTCACATCCCCCAAGAGCCAGGGCCTCTACATATATGCCAGATGGTCTTGCCAACCCAACATGGCTGCCTTCCGACTCGGCTTCACCAATTATTCCCCCTTTCACAGCACAGCCAGGTGTGCAGGCCAACACCCAAAATTTTTCAGAGATGGATTTCTTTCATTTATTTTTGCCCGACACTTTTCTGCAATTTATTGTGGACCAGACAAATTTATACGCCCAGCAGCATATTGCCAATAACCCCCGATCATCACATGCCCGTCCGTTTCAGTGGAGAGATCTGAATTTGAATGAGTTCAAAGTGTTTATGGGCCTCACCCTAAACATGGGGGTTACAAAAAAAAATGAAGGACATACCTATTGGTCCACCCAACCCATGCACGCCATGCCCATTTATTCTGCCATAATGTCCAGGTCCCGATACAACATCATAATGCGCTTTCTTCACTTCAGCGACAACACCCAGTGCCCTCCCCACAATCATCCAAATTACGACAAGTTATATAAACTTCGCCCACTGATAAATTTCCTTTCCAAACAATTTGCAGAACTTTATGTCCCCGAGCAGAATATATGTGTCGATGAGTCCCTGGTACCCTTTTCTGGCCGGCTAGGAATAAAGCAATATATTCCTAGCAAAAGGGCCAGATACGGAGTCAAATTATACAAACTGTGTGAGAGAGCCACGGGATATTTGTATGCGTTCCGCATATATGAAGGAAGAGATTCCCAGCTCCAGCCCCCTGAATGCCCGGCCTACATGGGCACAACTGGAAAGATTGTATGGGACCTGGCATACTCACTTCTGAACAAAGGATATCATCTATACCTTGACAACTTTTATACCAGCCTGCCCCTTTTCAGACACTTGTACCTGGCAAAAACCCTGGCCTGCGGAACCTCCAGAAAAAATAGGAAGGGCTTCCCACAATCACTGGCGAATAAAAAGCTGCGAAGGGGGGAAAGAGCATCATTGAGATGCAATGAAGTGCTGGCCTTGAGGTGGAAGGATAAAAGGGACGTGCACATGATGTCCACCATCCATGAGGACACTACAATTGAGGTTCAAAGAAGACAAGGTCCCATTGAAAAGCCAAAATGTGTCCAAGACTATAATCTCTACATGGGGGGGGTGGATTTCAATGATCAAATGATCAAGCCCTATTTGTCAATAAGGAGGTCCCGATTCTGGTATAAGAAGGTAGCAATTTATCTCTTCCATTTGGCCATTTATAATTCCTATGTAGTCTACACCAAATCCATGGAAAGCCACGCCCCCTTTCTAAAATTCATAGAAAAAATTGTCACGTCCCTCACCTATCACCAAGGACCCCCTCCAGAAGACCTTCGCTCTGAGACTGTTTGCCGAATTTATGAGCGCCACTTCCCCTTCAAAATTCCACCATCTGAAGCAGGCCGAAGAAGGCAAAAAAAATGTCGCGTGTGCACCAAAAGAGGGTTTCGGACAGATACCAGCGTCCATTGTCCCCAGTGTCCCTCCCAACCTGGCCTTTGCATCGGTGAATGCTTCCAACTTTATCATACATCCCTAAAATATTAACCATTTCCCCATTTTCAGTGCTGACCATTTTCCATGCTTCCCCAAATTACCATGCCACTGCCTTCCACGTGAACTGACCCTGGCCTGTTTTTTTGACTATGCCTCTGCCTACTGTTTGGACTGCTTCCACGTGAACTGACCCTGGCCTGTTTTTTTGACTATGCCTCTGCCTACTGTTTGGACTGCTTCCACGTGAACTGACCCTGGCCTGTTTTTTTTACTATGCCTCTGCCTACCGTTTGGACTGCTTCCACAAAAACTGACCCTGGCTTGTTTTATTAACTACGCTACTGCCTACCGATTGGACTGCTTGCACGTGAACTGACCCTGGCCTGTTTTATGGACTATGCTTTTGCCTACCGCTTGGACTGATCTATTGCCCTGCTACTGTAGTACACAGGGGTCTCACATATGTGAGGGGCTCCAGAATTGTTTTTCCGGATGGAGAAAACAATTTGTTTTTGTTTTCTCCGGTTTTCGGATTAGGGTCTGGAGCCCGGAGGCTTCATAGAGATTTGGGTGGGTCGAAGCCTCTACCCCTGTGCACCTGTGCACAGGTCTTACCTGATTGCGGCCCTCAGCTTGCTGCTGACTTACTGCCACCATGCCTCTGCCTGCCGCATGAACGGACCACACCGCTACCTCGACTATGCAAATAATTATCTGTAGCAAGAGGCAGTATGTTTATGAAGGGCTGGAGAGCGGTACAATGAGTGTATGCAGGTAACAGTGTACCAGGACCAATATTATGGCTGTGCTGGCTGTCTCTGCCTGGACAATTTCTATGGACTGCTGTGCTGACAATATCCTTGTGCTGACTATAGACAATATTCCTGCCTGTTGCCTGGATAATTACCATTGCTGTCGCTAAGCACATCCCTACCTGCTGCCTGGACCAGTGCTCTCCTCTGTGGATACTACTAAAAGCACAGGTAATGCTTTTTTTTTTTTTTTACCCTTTCCGCGATAAAATTTATTTTGAATTGTAATTCTTGGTATGTACATGCTATGTGTTAGAAATATGAAGGGCCTTCAAAAATGATAGGTTGCCAGGAAATTATATATGTCATTTATGCTCCTAGAACACCTGATGGTGCTACTTGGATGTTGGGCCTTTGTATGTGGCCAGGCTGTATAAAAGTCTCACACATGTGGTGTTGCCATACTCGGGAGGAGTAGAAGAATGTATTTTGGGGTGTCATCTTTGCTGTGTACATGCTATGTGTTGGAAATATCTGATAAATGGACAACTTTGTGTAAAAAAAATGCGTTTTCATTTTTTTTCCACATTTTCCAAAAACTTCTGGAAAAAAATGAACCGCTCAAAAGACTCATTATGCCTCATAGATTATATGTTGGGGTGTTTGCTTTCCAAAATGGGGTCATTTTGGGGGCAATTCCATTGTCCTGGTGCTCCAGGGCCTTCAAAAGTGTAATAGGTGGTTGAGAAATGAGATGTGTCATTTATGCTCGTAGAACGCCTAAAGATGCTACTTCAATGCTGGGCCTCTGTATGTGGCCAGGCTGTGTAAAAGTCTCACACATGTGGTATCGCCATACTCAGGAGGAGTAGAAGAATGTATTTTGGGGTGTCATCTTTGCTATACACATGCTATATGTTGGAAATATCTGATAAATGGACAACTTTGTGTAAAAAAAATGCGTTTTCATTTTTTTTCCACATTTTCCAAAAACTTCTGGAAAAAAATGAACCGCTCAAAAGACTCATTATGCCTCATAGATTATACGTTGGGGTGTTTGCTTTCCAAAATGGGGTCATTTTGGGGGCAATTCCATTGTCCTGGTGCTCCAGGGCCTTCAAAAGTGTAATAGGTGGTTGAGAAATGAGATGTGTCATTTATGCTCGTAGAACGCCTGAAGATGCTACTTCAATGCTGGGCCTTTGTATGTGGCCAGGCTGTGTAAAAGTCTCACACATGTGGTATCGCCATACTCAGGAGGAGTAGCAGAATGTATTTTGGGGTGTCATCTTTGTTATGCACATGCTATATGTTGGAAATATCTGATAAATGGACAACTTTGTGTAAAAAAAATGCGTTTTCATTTTTTTTCCACATTTTCCAAAAACTTCTGGAAAAAAATGAACCGCTCAAAAGACTCATTATGCCTCATAGATTATACGTTGGGGTGTTTGCTTTCCAAAATGGGGTCATTTTGGGGGCAATTCCATTGTCCTGGTGCTCCAGGGCCTTCAAAAGTGTAATAGGTGGTTGAGAAATGAGATGTGTCATTTATGCTTGTAGAACGCCTGAAGGTGCTACTTCAATGCTGGGCCTTTGTATGTGGCCAGGCTGTGTAAAAGTCCCACACATGTGGTATCGCCGTACTCAGGAGGAGTAGTAGAATGTATTTTGGGGTGTAATCTGTTGTATGCATATGCTCTGTGAGAGAAATAACCTGTTAATATGAGAATTTTGTAAAAAAAAAATAATAAATAAAAAAAATATTCATTTTGCAAAGAATTGTGGGAAAAAATTACAACTTAAAAAAATTCACCATGCTACTTACTTAATACCTTGGGATGTCTACTTTCTAAAAAGGGGTCATTTGTGGGGTATTTGTACTTTCCTGACTTGTTGGTGTCTCAAGATATGAGATACACCCGATATACTGAAGGCTTGATCAGATGTGATCAATTTTCAGTGATTGGCACCATAGTTTGTAGACTCTATAACTTTCACAAAGACCAAATAATTTACACTAATTTGGGTTATTTTTACCAAAGATATGTAGCAGTATAAATTTTGGCCAAAATTTATGAAGAAAAATTACTAATTTGCAAAATTTTATGACAGAAATAAAGAAAAATGCATTTTTTAAACAAAATTTATGGTATTTTTTATTTATAGCACAAAAAATAAAAAACCCACTAGTGATTAAATACCACCAAAAGAAAGCTCTATTTGTGTGAAAAAAAGGACGCAAATTTCATATGGGTACAGTGTTGCATGACTGAGTAATTGTCATTCAAAGTGAGAGAGCACTGAAAGCTGAAAATTGGTCTGGTCAGGAAGGGGGTGTAAGTGCACTGTATTGAGGTGGTTAAGGGTGTGCACACTTATGCAACCATATTATTATTATTTTTTTTTTTTTTTTACTTCCCTTCACCTAAAAGATTTCAGTTTGTTGTTCAACTGAGTTGTACAGTTTATATGTCACATTAAAGGTGGAAAAAGTTCTGAAATGATTTACCTTTGTCTCATTTTTTTACATCACAGAAACCTGACATTTTAACAGGGGTGTGTAGACTTTTTATATCCACTGTGTATATATTGGAAGGCCGGGTACCAGCCTGAAGTTATGGGAGGAGCCCGGAGGGTATTTAAGCAGCCCAAAGGCCGCCGGTCTTTGTCGGTTTCCTGTGCGTGATATCTGATACGTCAGACATCTAGGACCGACTCGTTCGAGACAAGCGCTGTTGGTGCCGGTTCGTGAGCTCAGTTTTCGTCTGTCCGTCTCCTCTTGTTGCAGTTCCGCGTTCCGTGTTCGTAAGTCGTGTTGTCCCTTCGTGTCGCACTCGTGTCGCCGAGTCGCAGTTCGTTCAAAGAGTCTGGTTCGGCTGTCGCAGGTAGGGCTTCGGCTCCCATGTTTTACGTTCTCATGCACTGCTTATCATGTCACTAAACTGTGGTCTGCGTAGCTCACGAACCACGCGCTGCTTGTCTCGAAACCTAAAACACTTACTCGCACGTTTTTGGTTGTACACGATCGGGAGCCATCTAGCGGCACGCACATTCAGGGCCGCCGCCACGAAACACTCCGACCGATGCCGCATCCGGCACTCAAGGGTTCCCTTAGGCGGTCGTACTACGCAGTCTTCGAATCGTTCAAACACGACTCACGCACGGGTGCCGTTCGCACTCACACGCATCGTTCATGTCCTGCCATTATTCGAATCAGTGGCGCCAGCGAGCGTACCAAATCGCTATTCACATTCCAAAGCACTGTTGGCATACTAATTGTACGAATCACTTCGACCGTGTCGAAACATTTCACGTGTTAGCATGACAATCATTTCATCATTTCAAACATGGCTAACGTATCGGGCCATTCGGTCATGCTAAATCATTTCGCATCAGTTAAACAGGGCGTTCATGCCATCGCTTCGATCCTGGTCCGGTCGCATCCATACATGCTCCGATCGGGGCGATCCAGATGCACGACTACCCGGCCTCATTTCGATACATGCGCCAAGGGCGGAATCACATCACTGGTTGCGTACATTCCTGATTCTTGCCCCTGTCATGGTATATCATTTCTGTCACCTTACCACGCCCGGCATGAATGCAGTCACTACCTCGCACTAATTCGTGTCGGCGTGCCCCAGGCCGGCCTCATTTCAATACATGCGCCAAGGGCGGAATCGCATCACTGGTTGCGTACATTCCTGATTCTTGCCCCTGTCATGGTATATCATTTCTGTCACCTTACCACGCCCGGCAGGAATGCAGTCACTTCCCCGCACTAATTCGTGTCGGCGTGCCCTAGGCCCGGCCTCATTTCAATACATGCGCCAAGGGCGGAATCGCATCACTGGTTTGCGCACATTCCTGATTCTTGCCCCTGTCATGGTATCTCATTTCTGTCACCTTACCACGCCCGGCATGAATGCAGTCACTACCTCGCACTAATTCGTGTTGGCGTGCCCTAGGCCCGGCCTCATTTCAATACATGCGCCAAGGGCGGAATCGCATTACTGGTTTGCGTACATTCCTGATTCTTGCCCCTGTCATGGTATCGCATTTCTGTCACCTTACCACGCCCAGCATGAATGCAGTCACTACCTCGCACTAATTCGTGTCGGCGTGCCCTAGGCCCGGCCTCATTTCAATACATGCGCCAGGGGCGGAGTCGCAAAAAAAAAAAAAAAAAAAGAGACTTTGACTCTTGTCCTTGTCATGTTATATCATTTCTGTGTCACCTTACCACGCCCCGGCGTTAATTGGTCACCTGCCTGTACGAATTCGCGCCGGCGTGCCCTAGGCCGGCCGCATTTCTACAAAAAAAAAAAAAAAAAGGGAGCTTGGAGTCGGACCCGGTGGCAGCTGGATGTCACAGTTCGGCCTCAGCAATACCCAGGCAGTTAGCCTCGTGTCACGGTTGCCTCATTCCTGTACGTGCTCCAGAGTCCGGCTCACAGGCACCCCATACGGTACGAACAGGCCGGGCCCTGTCACGGGAAGTTCGTTCAGTTAAGGCAACATGTCAAGTCAGTCATTCGTGTTGTCATCTGTCATTTGATCCCACAGCGGTCTCGGCAGTCGACTTAAGTCACTATCGCCTGTTGTTATCATCTACGTTGGGTTCCGTCGCTCTGGACGGCAGCAGTTTAGGCTCTTAAATAGGTACTTTCTCTCACACTCTCTCAGGTCAGTCGGATTCAGTAGGTCCACCTGCACCAGCTTGATCAGGGTTCCAGCAGGTAAAAAAAAAAAAAAAAACGCTGGGGCACGAGGGGCTCCTGCTTTCTCATGGCAGGTACGTAGATCATAGGTGACACATTCAAACTCATTGCTTGTCACCTCTTTATAGGCCCAGCCTGCAGACACGTGACCAGTCTACTAAGTAACGGGTCTTGGCAGCCGCCATGTCATCAGTCGGCAGCGATGACCTCACCACCCCGCTATCTCCGGCATCAGCCTCCGAGGCTGGCAGTGTCCAGTCCCTTAGGGCATGGACAATTCCCAGGCTGTCCGCCGAGCTGAGACGCAGAGGGATACCCTTCTCGGCCGCGGCCAGGAAGGCGGAGCTATTCAGGCTCCTCTTCCCACCACCGGCCGCAGCAAGCCCCAGCAGCCAGCAGGCGTCTCTGGAATCGATTTCCGCCGCCGTCGCTCAGCTACACACCCTCGTGTCTTCCCTGTCCTCCTCAATCGTTGAGGTCCAGGACAGGGTGTCTCGTCTAGAGACTAGCCCGGCTGCCACGGTTCCGGACCCTGCGGTGGTCCCAGCCATCAGTGCACCGGCCGCAGGTAGTGAGCTTGCCACGACTACCGTTCACCCTTCCCACCTGGTGCCACCCAGCGTAAGGAAGGACATTTTAGAGGGCAGAGACGTTAACCTGGCCTCACTCATGATCTCGGTCCATGACTTGGCCGAGAACAAGGCCTACACCTGGGGGGACGTCTCGGTGGTTTTGAAAGCGAAGGATCCGAGGCTCAACAGAAAGCTCACGGTGCCCGAGTTCACGCTCGCTTTCGGCATGTTTAGGGACGTGCTGTGCTCATCCTCCCCCGGCAGACGGGAGGAACTGGACCTCTACCTCCATTTGATCGTAGACCTGGGCCACAAATACGGTGGCTCAGCGTTCTACGACTATCATCGGTCCTTCTCGGCCAAAGCCGCAGCCAGATTCTCACAGTTTCATTTGACAACGGACTGGAGCGTAGTGGACACGGAGTTGTTCTGCCGCCACTTCGCGGGTCTTCGCTCCCCGCTATGTGCTGTCTGTCAGTCAGCGTCCCACACCACGGTCTGGTGTGCCAACATAGCCTCTGTCCATCCGATAGCTAGCACGGCCTCTACCAGCACGAGCCAGGCTCAGCAGGCCCCGGCGCAAGGGCAAAAGGTGGACAAGTTGGGACGTCTGGTGCGGATGGTTGGGGGAGCCGCCATTTGCAACAATTTCAATTACGGCTCCTGCAATTTCAGCCAGTGCCGGCTCTTGCACGTTTGCACCCTATGCCAGAGGGCGCACCCCAGGATTCTATGTGAGGTCAAACAGAAGAACCACGACTAAGCCGGGTCAATGCCCTTTGGCTCGGTGTTTACTTGACCTCACACCCCACTCCGTCACTCGCTAGCTACCTCATCCGGGGTTTCACCGATGGGTTTCATACCGGGCTCATCACCCTGCCCCACTCCACCCACGAATGTCCGAACCTACGCTCAGCAGCAACAGATGAGCCAGCGATTGACGTCCTTCTGCAGACGGAGTTGGATCGGGACTTCTTGATAGGCCCGTTCAGTCAGTCTCCCTTTAACATCTGGAGGGTTAGCCCTATCAAGCTTGTACAGGGAATATTTTTTCAAATAAAAAACGTCTGGTGTATGATCTGTCAGCGCCTCATTCTTCCGTCGCTCCCAGTCTCAACTCGCTCGTCCCCTCATCAAGTGGAGGGAGCGATATTTCGCGACCAATTTGACCTTCGGGTCTAAGAGTAGCCCTTGGGCAGCCAGGGCAGATCTGGCCATGGGGGAACACTTTCTTGGTAATTGGAACGGTGTGTCCCTGTTCATCCCAGTCGTGTCCACGCAGTCACCTCAGGTGGTGACCGATGCGGCGACATCCACAGGATGCGCCGCCATTTTTGGCCATTTGTGGTTCGCCGCCCCTTGGCCTCCTCAATTACTAGCCACACCAGGCTTCACTACCACGTCAGCCCTCTTTGAGCTCTTCCCCATCGTAGCAGCCGCTCACCTATGGGGTCACCATTGGTCTGGACAGACTGTGGCTTTCACAACAGACAATCAAGCCACAGCCAAGATCAGCAGCAAGGGCAGGCCTAAATCCAGGCCCGTCATGTCCTTCCTCTGCAGACTGGTCCAGCTGTCCCTACAGCATCAGTTCAATGTTTACTGCTCATTCATTCCAGGGAAGTTTAACTCAGCGCTTATTGTCATTCTCACCTAGCACTGTCACACAGCACGATACGCCAGTACGTGGCCGGGGTGCCGCACTACTTGTCGCTTCAAGACCCCGCGAGGCCTTCGGTGTTCTCCTGCCACGCAGTGAGGGCTCTACTACGGGGAGTGCAGAAACACCAGCCGCCAGTCAGCCCGAAGCGGCTGCCTACCACGGGGGAGATCTTCAAGGGAATGTCTGACATCCTGGATAGGTCCCCTTTCGGTCTCCTCCTCAGCACCGTCCTGCAGGCTGCGATACACATGGCGTTTTATGGGTTTCTACGGCCAGCGAGTTCACTCGCAGCCACCCAGCCGGTCCAGCCTTGCATAGAAGTAGTCTCTGCCGCCACCAGGGTCACTACGTCCTTCACTTGGCGACATCCAAAACTCAGCAGCGAGGTTCCGGAGTAGATGTTCACCTGTACAGGACTCACAACAACTGGTGCCCAGTTGCCGTGTTAAACCGCTTGACGGCACTGCTATCCGACCGCCCAGGGTCCAGTCCGCTTCTACCCTTTCCGGTATAACCCCTCAACTCGTCGCAGTTCGTGGAACATGTCCGGGTCCTTCTCGGCAATCTTCAGTTGGACCCCAGCCAGTACTCCGGGCATTCATTCCGGATTGGGGCGGCCACGACGGCCTCAAGACAGGGGGTTCCGGACCATGTGATCAGGAACTGGGTCGGCGGAAATCGGCCTGCTTCTCTCGCTACATTCCTAACCCACAGTTAGAGGTGGCTCAGGCCTTTGCTCGTCTTACTCAGTGACATTACCTTTAATAAATAATTATCCCCTACCTGAAGGTTTTTGCCCCCTTATTTTGGTGTACCATACGGTAGACCAAGGCACACTTTCAGGTCTATTTCATGTTGGTGAGTTTTGTGTTGTTCCTATATGTCATCTTTACTCATGTCGTCCGTAGGGCTCTAGACCATAAATTGGAAGGCCGGGTACCGGCCTGAAGTTATGGGAGGAGCCCGGAGGGTATTTAAGCAGCCCAAAGGCCGCCGGTCTTTGTCGGTTTCCTGTGCGTGATACCCACCCACCCTCCCCTTTTAAAAGCCTCTTCCAAGTATTCTTACCTCAGACTGAATACTCATTCCACATTATTCCATAACTACTTCTTATCATTCTTTATCTAGGGTATGCCCCCTTATTTTGGTGTACCATACGGTAGACCAAGGCACACTTTCAGGTCTATTTCATGTTGGTGAGTTTTGTGTTGTTCCTATATGTCATCTTTACTCATGTCGTCCGTAGGGCTCTAGACCATAAATATATATATATATATATATATATATACTGTATCTCTACATATACACACATATTTCCCAAGAGGAAGCCCGGAAGAACAGTATTCATATAAGGGTGTTAATTTCCAACTCCTCATTCAACTCATTGACATGGAGTTCAGAGTAAAAATCCAGAAGGTTTGCCGTAAGCAGAATCTGGAAAACATTTTACCTTCATTTACCTTCTGGAATGGTCATAGGTAAAGCTTCTATACCAAAAATCTCCAGCCCCTGTGTGCTACCTCCATGTACCTGTGAGAAATGCCGCAGGATACTGTTTATCACATTCCTTTTCAACAAACCGTCAGTGTTCTCTGAATCTCTCCCACATGGTACGTACAGTTCTCCCCACATAGAGGAGCCCACAGGGGCACCTTACCCCATAGACCACAAACTGGGTATTGCAGCTTATAAACTGTTTGATCTCAAACTCCCGGACATCTTTATTGGTAAACCTCTTTTTGCCATGTATCATGAACCGACAGGCCTTACATCTACAGGACGTACACCTGCAGGATCCTGTCAAGTTAAGAAACATAGGCATATCCTTGGCCCTCTGTTGCTTGCTTTGGATACGACTTGGGTCAATGATGCTCTTAACACTGTTGACCTTTCTAAAGACTGCCTGAGGCTTATCAGGAAGCAACCTTTGAAGAGGAGGGTCTTGTTAAAGAATTGGCCAATGTTTTTGAATAAAATGGGGAAGGGTTTGGGACTTTAAATGAGGCATAGGACAGTTACGTCACAGGTGCCTCCATCCCTTTCAAAATGAAGAAAAGAAAGATTTGGGACTTTTTCTTGAAGCATGCAGACTTGGAAGCAAAAAAATGAGCTATGTAGGTCTGATAATGTTGAATTTATTGAATATTGCACAGTAAAAAACATCAAAGGCAAAAGCAGTAGTACATATTGCATCTTCCATCATGATTGATTAATTCATACATTGACATATTGCACATTGACAATAGTATCCAAGTAAATTAAGTAAAACAGTGTATACAGAGTATATTACAAAACTGCATAATTGTGGCATCTGAAGCTCGACGCGTTTCGTGGCTACCTTGCCACTCATCAGGAGCTGATGTAGAAATTGGATGTCTATATAACGAAAGTAATATATGGGACAATGAGTAGGTCTCATATATGGAACGTCAAAGTAGATGCAGTTAGCTTGAATTAAACACCCATACTTACGGCTGAGGCAATAGATAGGGCATGGCAGTGGTCGTACTGGCAGTTGGGTACATGGTCTGACACGGGAGCTGAGGCGACATATGCGGCAAAACAGGGAAGCAAGCCGTGTGCTAAAAGAGTGAGAAACGGTGATGGGTGCCAAAAAATAAAATTGTAAATGTGTATGAATGAAAATGAATAAGATGAGTGAAAAAAAAAAAAAAAAAAAAAAAGGTTATTTGTGAAAGAGAAGTGATGGAAATCTGTGGTAGTGAGACTGTGTTGAAAACAATGGAAATGCTCCAACGTAGTGAGCACTAACATTAAGAAGTGGGAAAAAAGGAGGGGAGGGGAAAAGAAAAAAAGGGGAGAGAGGAAGAGGGAAAAAAGAACAAGAGAAAGGCACAATAAAAAGCGACGAAAACAGAGGGAAATGGGTGAAGATAAAAGAAGAGAGAAAGAAAAAGAGAGGGGAAAGGGGTAGAGGTGAGGTAGTGGTGAGGATCTGTGGTAGTGAGACTGTGTTGAGAACAATAGGAATGCTCCAACGTAGTGGACACTAACATTGGAAAATGGGAAAGGGGGGAAGGGGGAAAAAAAAGAAAAAGGGGAAGAGGAAGCAGGAAAAGGCAAAGAAAAGGGAGGGAACAAGATGGAAAAAGCAGAAAAGGGATGAAAAAAGGAGATGAGGTGAAAAAAGAAAAGAAAGGAAAGGAGAGAAAACAGGAAAATGTGTGACAGTACATCTATGCTGGAAGCAATGGAAGTGCTCCAGCCTAGTAAACACCATCATTTGGAGGTGAGAGGACTCAAATATGTGATAGTGAAGTTGTGTTGCTAACAATAGGGATGTTCCAACATAGTGGACACTATAATTGCAGAAAAAGCACAAGGATGTGATGGGAAAAGGAAAAGGGAAGAAGGATTTGACAATTGCTGGGTGTATTACCTGATGTTGAAGTAAAAGGTGCGTGATGTTCCCAATCGGCAACCCCTGTGTGTGTGTATGTGGATGCCTGTGCTCCAAACAAATGCTTGCCTCACCGCAGCCGCATGTAGCTGCCAACGTCACGTTGGCGGATATGAAGGAAGAGGAGGCTCCACCCCCAGGCACCGAATGGCCGGCGAGTGGCGCCAAACTTCTCCCCCACGTGTCAAACACCCGGTGGATACACGGCGCCCACGTGATGACGTCGACGGAGGTCGGCGTCAGACGTGATGCGCCGGAGGCGTGACGTCGATGCACAGAGGGGCGACCGCCCGCCCCCCCAGGAAGGAGGGAGGGGGAGGACCCCCGATGTGCATCGCAGCTCCCCAAGCCAGACGGAGCCCCAACTATCACCACCCGGCCCACAAGGTCCACGCCCCTCACATGTATCAAGCCCATGGGATGCAATGTAGCTATAAAGATGGACCAAAAACTTTTTGGCATAAACAATATCAAGACAAGGGGTCATCCCCAGACTTATCCCACAGGTTGGGTGGGAGTAGAAAATTCTGGCACTAGGGTACTGTGTCAGAAATGCTCTATAAACCTATCCTGAATCTTATCCCGCAATTTTGCAGGGACCAGAGGAAGGGGATAGAGCATAATATATATATATATATTAATCTCTATGTCAGCTCATTGCTAGACAAAACCGCATGCTTCCATCCCTATACGGTTTGAGGAAAATGGGGAAGGGTTTGGGACTTTAAATGAGGCATAGGACAGTTACGTCACAGGTGCCTCCATCCCTTTCAAAATGAAGAAAAGAAAGATTTGGGACTTTTTCTTGAAGCATGCAGGCTTGGAAGCAAAAAAATGAGCTATGTAGGTCTGATAATGTTGAATTTATTGAATATTGCACAGTAAAAAACATCAAAGGCAAAAGCAGTAGTACATATTGCATCTTCCATCATGATTGATTAATTCATACATTGACATATTGCACATTGACAATAGTATCCAAGTAAATTAAGTAAAACAGTGTATACAGAGTATATTACAAAACTGCATAATTGTGGCATCTGAAGCTCGACGCGTTTCGTGGCTACCTTGCCACTCATCAGGAGCTGATGTAGAAATTGGATGTCTATATAACGAAAGTAATATATGGGACAATGAGTAGGTCTCATATATGGAACGTCAAAGTAGATGCAGTTAGCTTGAATTAAACACCCATACTTACGGCTGAGGCAATAGATAGGGCATGGCAGTGGTCGTACTGGCAGTTGGGTACATGGTCTGGCACGGGAGCTGAGGCGACATATGCGGCAAAACAGGGAAGCAAGCCATGTGCTAAAAGAGTGAGAAACGGTGATGGGTGCCAAAAAATAAAATTGTAAATGTGTATGAATGAAAATGAATAAGATGAGTGAAAAAAAAAAAAAAAAAAAAAAAGGTTATTTGTGAAAGAGAAGTGATGGAAATCTGTGGTAGTGAGACTGTGTTGAAAACAATGGAAATGCTCCAACGTAGTGAGCACTAACATTAAGAAGTGGGAAAAAAGGAGGGGAGGGGAAAAGAAAAAAGGGGAGAGAGGAAGAGGGAAAAAAGAACAAGAGAAAGGCACAATAAAAAGCGACGAAAACAGAGGGAAATGGGTGAAGATAAAAGGAGAGAGAAAGAAAAAGAGAGGGGAAAGGGGTAGAGGTGAGGTAGTGGTGAGGATCTGTGGTAGTGAGACTGTGTTGAGAACAATAGGAATGCTCCAACGTAGTGGACACTAACATTGGAAAATGGGAAAGGGGGGAAGGGGGAAAAAAGAAGAAAAAGGGGAAGAGGAAGCAGGAAAAGGCAAAGAAAAGGGAGGGAACAAGATGGAAAAGGCAGAAAAGGGATGAAAAAAGGAGATGAGGTGAAAAAAGAAAAGAAAGGAAAGGAGAGAAAACAGGAAAATGTGTGACAGTACATCTATGCTGGAAGCAATGGAAGTGCTCCAGCCAAGTAAACACCATCATTTGGAGGTGAGAAGACTCAAATATGTGATAGTGAAGTTGTGTTGCTAACAATAGGGATGTTCCAACATAGTGGACACTATAATTGCAGAAAAAGCACAAGGATGTGATGGGAAAAGGAAAAGGGAAGAAGGATTTGACAATTGCTGGGTGTATTACCTGATGTTGAAGTAAAAGGTGCGTGATGTTCCCAATCGGCAACCCCTGTGTGTGTGTATGTGGATGCCTGTGCTCCAAACAAATGCTTGCCTCGCCGCAGCCGCATGTAGCCGCCAACGTCACGTTGGCGGATATGAAGGAAGAGGAGGCTCCACCCCCAGGCACCGAACGGCCGGCGAGTGGCGCCAAACTTCTCCCCCACGTGTCAAACACCCGGTGGATACACGGCCCCCACGTGATGACGTCGACGGAGGTCGGCGTCAGACGTGATGCGCCGGAGGCGTGACGTCGATGCACAGAGGGGCGACCGCCCGCCCCCCCAGGAAGGAGGGAGGGGGAGGACCCCCGATGTGCATCGCAGCTCCCCAAGCCAGACGGAGCCCCAACTATCACCACCCGGCCCACAAGGTCCACGCCCCTCACATGTATCAAGCCCATGGGATGCAATGTAGCTATAAAGGTGGACCAAAAACTTTTTGGCATAAACAATATCAAGACAAGGGGTCATCCCCAGACTTATCCCACAGGTTGGGTGGGAGTAGAAAATTCTGGCACTAGGGTACTGTGTCAGAAATGCTCTATAAACCTATCCTGAATCTTATCCCGCAATTTTGCAGGGACCAGAGGAAGGGGATAGAGCATAATATATATATATATATTAATCTCTATGTCAGCTCATTGCTAGACAAAACCGCATGCTTCCATCCCTATACGGTTTGAGGAAAATGGGGAAGGGTTTGGGACTTTAAATGAGGCATAGGACAGTTACGTCACAGGTGCCTCCATCCCTTTCAAAATGAAGAAAAGAAAGATTTGGGACTTTTTCTGGAAGCATGCAGACTTGGAAGCAAAAAAATGAGCTATGTAGGTCTGATAATGTTGAATTTATTGAATATTGCACAGTAAAAAACATCAAAGGCAAAAGCAGTAGTACATATTGCATCTTCCATCATGATTGATTAATTCATACATTGACATATTGCACATTGACAATAGTATCCAAGTAAATTAAGTAAAACAGTGTATACAGAGTATATTACAAAACTGCATAATTGTGGCATCTGAAGCTCGACGCGTTTCGTGGCTACCTTGCCACTCATCAGGAGCTGATGTAGAAATTGGATGTCTATATAACGAAAGTAATATATGGGACAATGAGTAGGTCTCATATATGGAACGTCAAAGTAGATGCAGTTAGCTTGAATTAAACACCCATACTTACGGCTGAGGCAATAGATAGGGCATGGCAGTGGTCGTACTGGCAGTTGGGTACATGGTCTGACACGGGAGCTGAGGCGACATATGCGGCAAAACAGGGAAGCAAGCCGTGTGCTAAAAGAGTGAGAAACGGTGATGGGTGCCAAAAAATAAAATTGTAAATGTGTATGAATGAAAATGAATAAGATGAGTGAAAAAAAAAAAAAAAAAAAAAAAAGGTTATTTGTGAAAGAGAAGTGATGGAAATCTGTGGTAGTGAGACTGTGTTGAAAACAATGGAAATGCTCCAACGTAGTGAGCACTAACATTAAGAAGTGGGAAAAAAGGAGGGGAGGGGAAAAGAAAAAAGGGGAGAGAGGAAGAGGGAAAAAAGAACAAGAGAAAGGCACAATAAAAAGCGACGAAAACAGAGGGAAATGGGTGAAGATAAAAGAAGAGAGAAAGAAAAAGAGAGGGGAAAGGGGTAGAGGTGAGGTAGTGGTGAGGATCTGTGGTAGTGAGACTGTGTTGAGAACAATAGGAATGCTCCAACGTAGTGGACACTAACATTGGAAAATGGGAAAGGGGGGAAGGGGGAAAAAAGAAGAAAAAGGGGAAGAGGAAGCAGGAAAAGGCAAAGAAAAGGGAGGGAACAAGATGGAAAAAGCAGAAAAGGGATGAAAAAAGGAGATGAGGTGAAAAAAGAAAAGAAATGAAAGGAGAGAAAACAGGAAAATGTGTGACAGTACATCTATGCTTCCTTCATCTTCCTTCATATCCGCCAACGTGACGTTGGCGGCTACATGCGGCTGCGGCGAGGCAAGCATTTGTTTGGAGCACAGGCATCCACATACACACACACAGGGGTTGCCGATTGGGAACATCACGCACCTTTTACTTCAACATCAGGTAATACACCCAGCAATTGTCAAATCCTTCTTCCCTTTTCCTTTTCCCATCACATCCTTGTGCTTTTTCTGCAATTATAGTGTCCACTATGTTGGAACATCCCTATTGTTAGCAACACAACTTCACTATCACATATTTGAGTCCTCTCACCTCCAAATGATGGTGTTTACTAGGCTGGAGCACTTCCATTGCTTCCAGCATAGATGTACTGTCACACATTTTCCTGTTTTCTCTCCTTTCCTTTCTTTTCTTTTTTCACCTCATCTCCTTTTTTCATCCCTTTTCTGCTTTTTCCATCTTGTTCCCTCCCTTTTCTTTGCCTTTTCCTGCTTCCTCTTCCCCTTTTTCTTCTTTTTTCCCCCTTCCCCCCTTTCCCATTTTCCAATGTTAGTGTCCACTACGTTGGAGCATTCCTATTGTTCTCAACACAGTCTCACTACCACAGATCCTCACCACTACCTCACCTCTACCCCTTTCCCCTCTCTTTTTCTTTCTCTCTCCTTTTATCTTCACCCATTTCCCTCTGTTTTCGTCGCTTTTTATTGTGCCTTTCTCTTGTTCTTTTTTCCCTCTTCCTCTCTCCCCTTTTTTCTTTTCCCCTCCCCTCCTTTTTTCCCACTTCTTAATGTTAGTGCTCACTACGTTGGAGCATTTCCATTGTTTTCAACACAGTCTCACTACCACAGATTTCCATCACTTCTCTTTCACAAATAACCTTTTTTTTTTTTTTTTTTTTTTTTTCACTCATCTTATTCATTTTCATTCATACACATTTACAATTTTATTTTTTGGCACCCATCACCGTTTCTCACTCTTTTAGCACATGGCTTGCTTCCCTGTTTTGCCGCATATGTCGCCTCAGCTCCCGTGCCAGACCATGTACCCAACTGCCAGTACGACCACTGCCATGCCCTATCTATTGCCTCAGCCGTAAGTATGGGTGTTTAATTCAAGCTAACTGCATCTACTTTGACGTTCCATATATGAGACCTACTCATTGTCCCATATATTACTTTCGTTATATAGACATCCAATTTCTACATCAGCTCCTGATGAGTGGCAAGGTAGCCACGAAACGCGTCGAGCTTCAGATGCCACAATTATGCAGTTTTGTAATATACTCTGTATACACTGTTTTACTTAATTTACTTGGATACTATTGTCAATGTGCAATATGTCAATGTATGAATTAATCAATCATGATGGAAGATGCAATATGTACTACTGCTTTTGCCTTTGATGTTTTTTACTGTGCAATATTCAATAAATTCAACATTATCAGACCTACATAGCTCATTTTTTTGCTTCCAAGCCTGCATGCTTCAAGAAAAAGTCCCAAATCTTTCTTTTCTTCATTTTGAAAGGGATGGAGGCACCTGTGACGTAACTGTCCTATGCCTCATTTAAAGTCCCAAACCCTTCCCCATTTTCCTCAAACCGTATAGGGATGGAAGCATGCGGTTTTGTCTAGCAATGAGCTGACATAGAGATTAATATATATATATATATTATGCTCTATCCCCTTCCTCTGGTCCCTGCAAAATTGCGGGATAAGATTCAGGATAGGTTTATAGAGCATTTCTGACACAGTACCCTAGTGCCAGAATTTTCTACTCCCACCCAACCTGTGGGATAAGTCTGGGGATGACCCCTTGTCTTGATATTGTTTATGCCAAAAAGTTTTTGGTCCATCTTTATAGCTACATTGCATCCCATGGGCTTGATACATGTGAGGGGCGTGGACCTTGTGGGCCGGGTGGTGATAGTTGGGGCTCCGTCTGGCTTGGGGAGCTGCGATGCACATCGGGGGTCCTCCCCCTCCCTCCTTCCTGGGGGGGCGGGCGGTCGCCCCTCTGTGCATCGACGTCACGCCTCCGGCGCATCACGTCTGACGCCGACCTCCGTCGACGTCATCACGTGGGCGCCGTGTATCCACCGGGTGTTTGACACGTGGGGGAGAAGTTTGGCGCCACTCGCCGGCCGTTCGGTGCCTGGGGGTGGAGCCTCCTCTTCCTTCATATCCGCCAACGTGACGTTGGCGGCTACATGCGGCTGCGGCGAGGCAAGCATTTGTTTGGAGCACAGGCATCCACATACACACACACAGGGGTTGCCTATTGGGAACATCACGCACCTTTTACTTCAACATCAGGTAATACACCCAGCAATTGTCAAATCCTTCTTCCCTTTTCCTTTTCCCATCACATCCTTGTGCTTTTTCTGCAATTATAGTGTCCACTATGTTGGAACATCCCTATTGTTAGCAACACAACTTCACTATCACATATTTGAGTCCTCTCACCTCCAAATGATGGTGTTTACTAGGCTGGAGCACTTCCATTGCTTCCAGCATAGATGTACTGTCACACATTTTCCTGTTTTCTCTCCTTTCCTTTCTTTTCTTTTTTCACCTCATCTCCTTTTTTCATCCCTTTTCTGCTTTTTCCATCTTGTTCCCTCCCTTTTCTTTGCCTTTTCCTGCTTCCTCTTCCCCTTTTTCTTCTTTTTTCCCCCTTCCCCCCTTTCCCATTTTCCAATGTTAGTGTCCACTACGTTGGAGCATTCCTATTGTTCTCAACACAGTCTCACTACCACAGATCCTCACCACTACCTCACCTCTACCCCTTTCCCCTCTCTTTTTCTTTCTCTCTTCTTTTATCTTCACCCATTTCCCTCTGTTTTCGTCGCTTTTTATTGTGCCTTTCTCTTGTTCTTTTTTCCCTCTTCCTCTCTCCCCTTTTTTCTTTTCCCCTCCCCTCCTTTTTTCCCACTTCTTAATGTTAGTGCTCACTACGTTGGAGCATTTCCATTGTTTTCAACACAGTCTCACTACCACAGATTTCCATCACTTCTCTTTCACAAATAACCTTTTTTTTTTTTCACTCATCTTATTCATTTTCATTCATACACATTTACAATTTTATTTTTTGGCACCCATCACCGTTTCTCACTCTTTTAGCACACGGCTTGCTTCCCTGTTTTGCCGCATATGTCGCCTCAGCTCCCGTGCCAGACCATGTACCCAACTGCCAGTACGACCACTGCCATGTCCTATCTATTGCCTCAGCCGTAAGTATGGGTGTTTAATTCAAGCTAACTGCATCTACTTTGACGTTCCATATATGAGACCTACTCATTGTCCCATATATTACTTTCGTTATATAGACATCCAATTTCTACATCAGCTCCTGATGAGTGGCAAGGTAGCCACGAAACGCGTCGAGCTTCAGATGCCACAATTATGCAGTTTTGTAATATACTCTGTATACACTGTTTTACTTAATTTACTTGGATACTATTGTCAATGTGCAATATGTCAATGTATGAATTAATCAATCATGATGGAAGATGCAATATGTACTACTGCTTTTGCCTTTGATGTTTTTTACTGTGCAATATTCAATAAATTCAACATTATCAGACCTACATAGCTCATTTTTTTTGCTTCCAAGTCTGCATGCTTCAAGAAAAAGTCCCAAATCAATGTTTTTGAATAGCCCTTTTTATGGCCCAGTGCTGATCATTAAATTAGGTGATGGGCAATGTGTTCGTCTGTCTATCCACTCGTGAGCCCTGTTTGTTTTTGATATACCTATGACCATTCCAGAAGGTGAAAGGTTTTCCAGATTATGCTTACGGGAAACCTTCTGGATTTTTATTCTAAACTCCATCTCACCCAATGGGTTGGAAATTAACACCCTTAGATGAATACTGTTCTTCTGGGAAAGGTGAAAAAGGTGCTCTGGTCAGATGAGACCAAAATTTAACTTTTTGGCCTAAAAGCAAAACGCTATGCGTTGCGGAAAACTAACACTGCATATCCCCTGAACACACCATCCCCACTGTAAAACATGGTGGTGGCAGAATCATGTTGCAAGGATGCTTTTCTTCTACAGGGACAAGGAAGCTGGTCAGAGTTGATGGGAAGATGGATGGAGCCAAATACAGAGCAATCTTAGAAGAAAACCTGTTAGAGTATGCAAAAGACTTGAGACTTGGCAGAGGTTCCCCTTCCAGAAGAACAACGACCCTAAACATACAGCCAGAGCTACAATGGAGTGTTTTTTTATCAATGCACGTCCATGTGTTAGAATGGCTCAGTCAAAGTCCAGACCTAAATCCAATTGAGAATCTGTGGCAAGACTTGAAAATTGCTGTTCACAAAGAAGAATGGGCAAATATCACTCTTTAGATGTGCAAAGCTGGGAGAGGCATACCCAAAAAAGACTTGCAGCTGTAATTGCAGCGAAAGGTGGTTCTACAAAGTATTGACTCCGGGGGGCTGAATACAAATGCACGCCACACTTTTCACATATTTATTTGTAAAACATTTTGAAAACCATTTATAATTTTCCTTCCACTTCATTTTATGTGCCACTTTGTGTTGGTCTATCACATAAAATCCCAATTAAATACATTCACGTTTTTGGTTGTAACATGACAAAATGTGGAAAATTTCAAGTGTATGAATACTTTTTCAAGGCACTGTATATATATATATATATATATATATATATATATATATATAATATATGTATGTATATGTGTATACTGTATATGTATACTAATCCTTTATATATATATACATATATATATATATATACATACCGTGATGACGTATGACCGGACTAGAATAAGGAAGTTCATAGCCAGTAGCCAATAGCAGCCCTATTGAGCCCCATCCATCGAGTACATCGGAAAGAGTTGAAACATGTTCTCAATCTAAAGTCCGTCTGATTTTTGGACAGCAAAGGTCCGATGAAGCCTACACACGGTCGAATTGTCCAACAGATTCGTTCCGTCGGACCTTTGCTGTCGAAAAGTCTGGCCGTGTGTACACGGCATAAGACTGAAAAAGGAGGGATGTTATCCCGGAGTGAACCAGGGGAAGCTGTCCCCGCTTATTTAATGCGTCCCAGAGTATCAGGGCATGGGTGGCTGTGGGAGAGACAAACTCAGACAGTCCTCAGTGCTCCCAGGGGAGCCAGGCATGAGGTAGGTTACGACCTGCTAAGAACTTTTCAAGGGACCCATAATTTAGTGGCCACATTGTGGTACCAATCTAAGACCCGTTTAGGGCTATCGCTTCATAGTATTTACGAATAACCGGTACACCCATACTTCCCCTTCGTTTAGGGCGCTGTAATGTGTGAAGGGCTAGACGTAGACTTTTCCCATTCCAGATCTATTTCAGGAACAAACTGTTGTGGGTTGAGAAGAAAGACGGGGGTGGTGCGGTCCCAGCTTTGTAAAGATGCTCGAATGGTGGAAAGCAGCGGAGCATAATTACAAGCGTACAACTGGGAGCAATGGGCTGGGGGATAGACACTCAAATACTTTAAAGAGGTCTGGCACCAGGTGAAGGAGAAAGAGGCCAGCACTGCCACTGATCCCATCCCCCACCAGCACTGCTACTGAGTCCATGCCTCCCCAGCACTGCCACTGATACCACTGCCATATACTACCCTAGCCCGCCCCAGTACTACCCTAGCCCATCCATGTACTACCCTAGCCTGTCACTATACCACTCTAGCCCACCCCTTGGAATTGAACATAATAGTATGTCATATAGTTTAACATATAGACAAAATGCTGTTTCCTGTAAATTTGACTTCCTAATAAATTTTATTTTAGTTGTACTTATCATGATTCAAAATAATGAATGTGGAGGCATTTTGGTGGGCATGATTTTTTTTTTTTTTTTTTTGGGGAGTGGGGGCAGCATTTCATTCTTGGACCCAGGCAGCACAATGTCTTGGGCCAGCTATTACAGATTGATATATTGTCTTGTTAGAGATGTGACACAATTATTTGTATGGTGACACTTGTGCATAACTTGTTTCCAATTTTGTATTAATCTGAGCTTAGCTAACCAGGGCACATGCGACAATCTTTCAATAGGAGTCCTGATAGTTCTGCAACTAATGAAGAATCTTGATTGAAATAAAAAATCTTAATAAAATAAAAAAAACATCTAATGAAAAAGGGTTGCATTTCTGTAAGGCATTTCTCTGAAGCCCCATACACACGGTCGGATTTTCCGATGGATTCTGTCCTATCGGACAATGTTGTCGGAAATTCCGACCGTGTGTGGGCACCATCGGACAGTTTCCATCGGATTGTCCGACGGACAAAGTTCTATCTCCTGCTGGATAGATTTTCCGACAACAAAGTCCGATCACACCAATTCCGATCGTGTGTAGCGAATTCCGACGGACAAAGTGCTACGCATGCTCAGATCACATTACAAGACCAAAGCTATTGGCTACTAGCCTCTACGTAGTCCCGTCGTACGCAACGAACATCACCACATTCAGAATGATCGGATTTTCCGACAACGTTGTCCGACCGTGTGTGCGCAAAACCAACATCGGACAAAGTACGACGGACATGATCCGACGGACCTGGTCCTCGGATAATCCGAGCGTGTGTATGGGGCTTAAGGAATGTCCATTCATTTAGGACACTAGCAAGCAACAGAAGCATTGGAGTGGGGGGCCTGGCTGACCTTTTGTTTGCTGGTGTCAGATTTTCCTGTAGGCAGCAGTATAACCCAGCTGTCTCAGAATGAATTCTGGCCCTATGTCCCTTAATGAACAGTTAAGAAAATTGGATGACTAATAGACAGTAGGCAGGGTGAGATAAGAATGAAAGCCAGTCACCCCAACACAAAATAATGTTAATGCATTACACAGGCAAAGACATGCTGATGAATGAAATGATTATAAAACAAAATTGTTCATTATGAATTATGAATTACAGATTTTCAGGCCACATCCACTGCTTCTCCTCACCTGTGGTTTTCATTAAATGCTTCATTACCTTTTTCTTACTAGCTGCAATTACAGTGGGCAGCCGGTGACCCTCCTGGGCGTTCATTAGTTGAAACACAACATCGTGTTCAAGCAATGAGAGCCTGCAGTTTCTCCACGTCTCTACAGGCCTGATTCATAGTCTCATCAGTTCACAGGGTGACTCGGCTTTGGTATACACAAGTTAAATCCTTGAGCCCCAGAGAAAAGAAAAACACCAATTACATCTGCAGTCTGCAAAACTTTACCAAGATTGTTCTGTCAATGTGTTCCATTACATACAGCAAGATAACATATTGCATACACTAGCCCCTTCCTGACCACTCTATTTTTTGCGATACGGCACTGCGTTGTTTTAACTGACAATTGCACGGTCCTGTGATGCTGAACCCAAATAAAATTGATGACCTTTTGTTCCCACAAATATTGATTTTTTTTGGTCGAATCACCTCTGAGGTTTTCATTTTTTGCGCTAAAAACAAAAAAGGACTGACAATTTTGAAAAAGAAACAATATTTTTTACTTTCTGTTATAAAACATATCCAATAACAAAAAAATGTAAAAATGAAATTTCTTTATTAATTTAGGCCAATTTGTATTCTGCTACATAGTTTTGGTAAAAAAAAAAATCCCAAAAAGCGTGTATTGATTGGTTTGCGCAAAAGTTATACCGTCTACAAACTTTGGGATAGATTTAGGGACTTTTTATATTTTTTATTGTTTTTACTAGTAATGGCGGCGATCAGCGTTTTTTAATGGATCTGTGACATTGCAGTGGACAAATCTGACACTAAGTGACACTTTTTGGGGACCAGTGACACCGATACAGTGATCAGTGTTTAAAAAAAATGCACTGTCACTGTATAAATGACACTGGCAGGGAAGGGATTAACATCAGGGGCAATCAAAGGCTCAAGTGTGCTCATAGGGAATGATTTCTAACTGTGTGGGGGATGGATGCACTAAAGGTAGAGAGACATCGGTGTTCCTGATTAGCAAAAATACAAGATCTCTTTCTTCCTGTCGGACAGAATGACGGTCTGCCTTGTTTACATAGACAGGCGGCTGTTCTGCCTCTCCTATAAATGATCGCAGGTGGCCAGCAGGCTTTTCGACCACCAAACCCGCTGATGGTCTCTTGCTGTGTCCAATCACAGTGGGAGCACTGTTCCGGCAGTGCGCGCACACCCCAGAGCCGACAACAGGAGTCACGTACAGGTACTTGATTTTGTTCTTAAGGGCTGCCCTACCACAGTAAATGTATGTGGGGTGGTCCTTAAGTGGTTAAAGCCCAACTGAACTGTGGGTTTAAATCAGCTATAAAAAAATCAGCCTTGTGTCCTATGTAGAAAATCTGTCCTAGTCTGTCTGCAGAAATATAGTGAATTTAGAACTGAAGTGCCATACCGAGTCCAATACAAATTGTATATACAGATGACATATACCTGTAATAGACTATACCTTATTCTTACAATGCCAAATCACTTAAATAATACCAAAAAACAAAAGAGTATAAAAAAAAAAATGTGTATAAAGAAATGTACATGTAAAAAATATAAAATACAAAAGAATCACCCAAACCATATGAGTGGATGTCAGTGCATAAAATTCTACTAGGCACGCCTCAGTGCATGGATCTGGACCCTGTAGTGCATTGATATCCCAGTTCTAGGATAAAATAATATTATAATATCTTTTAGATAAGCATGAAATAACAAATGAACAAATAATTCAAATAATATCAGTACATTAAAGGGGTTGTAAACCCTCAGGGTTTTTCACCTTAATGCATCTATCCCTTTTACTTACCTGAACCTGGTCTTTCCAGCGACGGGGATGAGCCCAGCAGCTCCAGCTGGTGTCTCGGGTCCTGATTGGATAGATTGATAGCAGCGCAGCCATTGGCTCCCGCTGCTATCAATCAAATCCAATGACACGGGAGCTGGGGGGCAGGGCTCTCCAATGGGGCACTCGAGAAGTAGAGGAGCCAGGAGCGCCGCTGAGGGTCCCAAAAGAGGAGGATCGGGGCCACTCTGTGCAAAACCAACTGCACAGAGGAGGTAAGTATGAAATGTTTTTTTTTTTTTTTTAATATCCTTTAAATAAAGCATTTCAAAAGCCTTTCATTGTGAAAGTATACTAAGTAACTGTCTCAATGTAGATACAAAGTTTGCATTTAGCCAAACACAGTTCACAGAAACTTTAAAGGATAAGTTTACCTTTAGGAACCCATTACATGTTCCACCCATTTTTAGGGTGGAACATGTAACATGTTCCCGCTGCTGCAGCCACCCGCTGCCCTCTCTCCCTGTGACAGCAGTATGGGGAGAAGTTCCCTGTGTTAAGGACGTGGGTATCAGGTCCCTGCCCGTAACACTAACTCATGACAAAGGACTGGCCATTCTCATGACTAGGGTAGTCAGATACCTTACTGCCCCAATAAAACATGCACAATATTACTTACTTCTAATGAGTAAAACACGGACACCCGAAGTGCCATACCGAGTCCAACTAAGAAATACTCTGTTTCCGAGGCTTTCTGAGTTCAGCCCCACTGTCCCCGAGTATTTCCGATGCTCTCTGGCACCCCCCCCCCCACCTTTGATATGCGAGTGCTTTGGATTACAAGCATTCTCCTGGAACGGATTATGCTTGTAATCCAAGGTTCCACTGTATATTTAAAAGCAATGCATATTGCATATTTTCATTTGTGCCAGCAGTTCGTTTTACATGGTTCCCGCATCTCTTTGTCACGCTGCATTAAAGCCTGTTTGTAAACGTAGTAGTTATAGCTGAAATGTACACACATAAGTAAATGAGTCGGAGCAGTAAGATATCTCCTAATTGATGGTTATAGTCAGAGGTTTTAGTTGGACAAAATAAGCCTGAGAACAGGAATGCCTAAATCAAAATGGCAACTATATATGTATTTTTACTGTATTTTGTATAAAGAGAGATGGAAATGAGGAGAGAAATAGAGAGATTTCTCTGTGATTTAAATACTTTTCACCTGGGAGTTTTTTGTCTTGCCACCTACTTGTGTGTGTTTTAAGCTTTTCATGTTGCATTCTACATGGTATAAAATATATAAAATGCAGCAGGACGAGTGGGAACTCCTCATAATGACCACAGTAGGCATGCAGAAATGAAAGCACAGAGGTCTTACAAACGGAGCACGCTAGATCATTGGCAGGGTATTTACCTCTCCAGCATCTACCAGAAATTTAAAAAGTGCAATAACAGAAATATGTACTTTCTAAAGTGCATTATACTTTCCCTTTTTATATGATGCTCCCAAATACTGCATTTGTTCACAGTAAAATGAACTCGGCCAGATCTCCAGTAGCATGAACGAATGTGATTGTGTAGAGCAAGCGGAGAATAATCCAGGAAAGCTCCAAACACTGCTATTACTCTTGCTGCCTTAGTTTATATTGGCTATTCATGGCGTACCTAACATTTTAGTGTGCTTTTACATTACCGTATATACTCGAGTATAAGCCAACACAAATATAAGCTGAGGCACCTAATTTTATCAAAAAAAACTGGGAAAACTTATTCTTTGTGCCCATTTGCAGCCATAGGTCCCCTGAACTTCAAACCTGGTAGTTAAGGGTTCCTAGATGCAGACAAAATTTGGGGTCTCTGAACCCAAAGGGTCCCAAAATGACATTGCTGCAGATGGACACCCTTGACCGACTTTGGGGCCCCGTATCTCGGGGGTTCCTAGCACCAATGGCCCAGAGATACGGGCCCCCAAAATCGGTTCGGAAAATGTTAAGCACTTTTCTGCAGCAGAGAATGACATTTTCCGAACCAACTTTGGGGCCCCGTATCTCAGGGCCACTTGGTGCTAGGAACCCCAGCTGGTTTGCACACCAAATTTGGGGTTCCTAGTACCAAGTGGCCCTGAGATACGGGGCCCCAAAGTCGGTTCGGAAAATGTCATTCTCTGCTACAGAAAAGCGCTTGACTCGAGTATAAGCCAAGGAGGCATTTTCAGCACAAAAAAATGTGCTGAAAAACTTGGCTTATACTCGAGTATATACTGTAATAAAGTACTTTGCGCAATGTTGTTTATTTCTTTGAGTATGTATTGGGAACCACTGACAACAAAAGACATCAGAAATGGAAAGTTTAGGGTGCTTATAGTTTTGCAGACTGCTGATTCTTTTTTTTTTTTCATGTTCTTTGCCAGACCACTCAGGGATTTACCTTGAGTATACCAATGCCAGGTCACCCTGTGAACTTCTCTGATGAGACTATGAATCAGGCCTGTAGTGATGTGGAGAAACTGGAAGCTCTCATTGCTGAACACGATGTTATATTTCTACTAATGGACACCCGGGAGAGTCGCTGGCTGCCCACTGTTGTTGCGGCAAGTAAGAAGAAGGTAATGAAGAATTTAATGAAAGCCACAAGTCAGTTCCTAGCAGCTCTTTTAAAGAGAAGCTTTTTGCTCTATTTTTGACTATCCCTCTTATGCTTAACATACTACATGCTAAAGAAAAACAATTTTGCAGTTGTTAGATCAACAGAGTATAAGTAGACTAATTAAAACGGTTTTGAAATTGGTTGCTGTTGGCTAAAACATAGTGTCTGTGGTATTTTTTTCAATCTTGGGGCAGCAATCTATACAAATCAATAAAAGCACACTTTACCCTTCGCCAGACCAGTATAAATGGGCAATGATTGGTTACTATGGTCTTTGCATCCTTCTCATAGCCAATAGTGTCTAGTTCATAATGTAGATACCAGAAAAATATCGGACTGCTGCGTATTTACATTTTTTACACACGCAAAGTAATTACAACTTTAATGTGATTTTCCTTCAGTATTTATTATACAGTATCTGCCCCATTTATGATATTGTTGCGTTAGAAACAAGAAGACTTTATTTGTAATTACCATTTTTATTTTCTCTGATGCAATACACGTTTTAGCCAACCTTCCAGCTTTCTAAGGTTGAAAAAAGGGACACCTTGTAGCACAAAGTACCCCCCCCCCCCCCAAATATCGAATGCAATAATTTAGAGGTTGGATTAAAGGTTATTGTCTAGTTAAACACTTTATGTAGTTGAATAATATTTTTAAGGTCTATACATAAAAAAATAAATAAAATAAATGGGGACAACCGAGGTGAATAAAGAGACAGAGAGATTTGGTCCTAAAGAAGGTGTCTCCACAGATAATGGACAATTAGGACTATACTTTCTGTAACTTTGTAAGACTGTTTGAATTTTTGCAGCTCACAGGAGAGTCGGAGGAAAGTTCTAGATTCCTCCATCCACACTAACTGCATGAACAGAAGAATCTTTATTGTATTCAGTTAACCGCCGACAAACAATGACTGCATCTGATAGGATGCAGTCACTGTTCAGACAATAATGGTGCTTGCAGGACCACCCAGGACTTAAAGTGATTGTAAAGTCTCTTTTTTTTTTTTTAAGGTAAAAAAAAAACAAACATGTCATACTTACCTTCTCTGTTGCAGTGGATTTGCCCAGAGAAGCCCGGATCCTCCTCTTTGGTGCCTCTTCTGCGCGCCTGGCCCCTCTCTCCTGTTGAGTGCCCCCAGAGCAAGCAGCTTGCTCTGGGGGCACCTGAGCGGAGACACAGCTCCCTGTATCCATTAAGACATGGAGCCGCGACCTGGCCCACCCCCCTTTCTCTCTTCATTGGCTGACTGACTTTGACAGCAGCAGGAGCCAGTGGTGCTGCTCTGCTGTCTCAGCCAATGAGGAGGGAGAGTGTTGGCCAGCTGAGTGTCTCGTACAACATCGCTGGATCTAGAGGGGGCTCGGGTAAGTATTAGCGGGGCTGAAGGGGGCTGCTGCATACTGAAGGTTTTTCATCTTAATGCATAGAAGCTTTAGGCATCAGTCACTTCTCTTCCAGTGATCAGGGTGTAACCTTGTAGTAAGAGAGCAGCAGAGTCTGATCTGTGTCAAACATTTTTAATTGCACAGGCACCAGGATTTACATGACTGTGTCAACACAGTCGGGAAGTAGATGTTGATCCTGGATAATGGCTGCACAAAGATGATGTCATTCTTTAAAGCAGCGTTCCACCCAAAAGTGAAACTTCCGCTCGTTGTACTCTTCCCCCCCTATGGTGCCATATTTGGCACCTTTTAGGGGTGAGGGGGAACAGGATACCTGTATTAGATAAGCCTCAGCCGCGGGTATTGACGTCACTGCCCGGGCTCCCTCCTCCTCCCTCCTCCTTTCCCAGCCGCCGGGCCAGTAGAAGAGAGGAGTGGAGCCTCGCGCATGCGCAGTAGGGTTCCCGGCGTGAAGCCGTAAGGCTTCACTGCTGAGTTCCCTTACTCGCAATGGAGTCGGCATGCACCCGACAGCTGATGGAAACATCAGCTGCAGTGCCGACATCGCTGGACTCCAGGACAGGTAAGTGTCCGATTATTAAATGCAGTATGTGCAGCGGCTTGCTTTAAATTTTTGCAGCGGTGGGCGGACCTCCACTTTAAAGTCAGAACTAAACCATTCAATATAACAGCTTCCCAAAACAGTCACATTGATGGGAACTATACCTGTTACAATTACTAGTGTGCTTATGTTGACTCTCAACTAAACCGTCAATCCATTAAATGGCTGGTGTCATAATTGATCATATGTGCAGCACCATGGCAACTGCAGATGAGACCAAAGCTAAGATGGCAGCTTTCTTGGCTGTGAAGGATAAGAGGGTTTAGTTTCCCTTTAGGAGGAAATGCTTTATCAGGGGCTTTACTGTGATTTCTGTGTTTTTGTAGTTTTTGATACAATAAAATCATTGGAACCACTGTGCTTTCTTACCCTAGTTATAAGGTCCAACCTGCTCACCTCCTTTCCTGCCATGGCCAATCCAACAACAGCTGTGAGGAAGTCAGCTGATTCATAGCTGCAGTTTATCTCAAAGGGCAAGAAGAATGTATAAGGAGGGGGGAAGTGTCCGCCTCTGCATTTTTCTGCCATTGCTTGGCACGATAAAGTGCTTGACTCGATAAAGTGCTCACAGATGAGACAAGCTAGTGCTATGAGTCGGCCTTCTCCTTCCTAGCTGTTATTGAATTTGCCATAGCAGGAGGGAGGGGAGTAGGTCGGCCCTCATAACTAGGGTTTGAAAGCACTTGGAAACATGGGAAAAATTATTACATATACTTTTCTTATAGGGAACAGAACTGTCAAAGTAAACTTCTGTAATTGAAAATGAAGCTTGACAGGGGTTATAACTATTTCATTTTTTTTGGGCTTTAGAAATACTTTAAATAGGGGAGGGGGGGTCCAGCTAAAAAGGAGGTGGCTTATTCAAAGCATCAGTAAAATATTTGCAACATTATTTTTTTTTATTTGTGGTTTAACTGGATGGACTTAACTGGATGTCTTTTTTCAACCTAACTAACTATGTAACATGCTGTGCATCCGGAAAGTGTTCACAGCGCTTCACTTTTTCCACATTTTGTTATATTACAGCCTTATTCCAAAATAGATTACATTCAATAGTATCCTCAAAATTCTACAAACAATACCCTATAATGACAACGTGAAAGAAGTTTGTTTGATATCTTTGCAAATGTATTAAAAATAAAAAATAACATGCAAGTATTCACAGCCTTTGCTCAATACTTTGTTGAAGCACCTTTGGCACCAATTACAACCTCAAGTCTTTTTGAGACTGATGCTACAAGCTTGGTGCACCTATTTTTGGGCAGTTTCTCCCATTCTTCATTGCAGGACCTCTCAAGCTCCATCAGGTTGGAAGGGGAGCATCAGTTCACAGCCATTTTCAGATCTCCACAGAGACGAGGACATTCACAGAGTTGTCCCATAGCCACTCCTTTGTTATCTTGGCTGTGTGCTTAGGGTCATTGTCCTGTTGGAAGGTGAACCTACGCCCCAGTCTGAGGTCTAGAGCGCTCTGTAGCAGGTTTTCATCAAGGATGTCTCTCTGCATTGCTGCATTTATCTGACTAGTCTCCCAGTTCCAGCCACTAAAAAACATCCCCACAGCATGATGCTGCCACCGCCATGCTGGATGGTATTGGCCAGGTGATAAACGGTGCCTGGGTTTCCTCCAGACATGACACTTTCCATCTAGGCCAAAGAGTTCAATCTTTGTTTCATCAGACCAGAGAATTTTGTTTCTCATGGTCTGAGAGTGCTTCAGGTGCCCTTTGGCAAACTCCAGCCCTTTGGGCTGTCATGTGGCTCTTACTGAGGAGTGGCTTCCGTCTGGCCATTCTACCATACATGCCTGAGTGCTGCAGAGATGGTTGTTCTTCTGGAAGGTTCTCCTCTCTCCACAGAGAAACGCTGGAGCTCTGTCAGAGTGACTATCGGGTTATTGGTCACCTCCCTAACTAAGGCCTTCTCCCCCGTCTGCTCAGTTTGGCCAGGCAGCCCGCTCTAGGAAGAGTCCTGGTGGTTCCAAACTTCTTCCATTTACGGATGATGGAGGCCACTGTGCTCATGGGGACCTTCAATGCTGCAGAAATGTTTCTGTGCCCCCAGATCTGTGCCTTGATACAATACCGTCTCGGAGGTCTACAGAAAATTTCTTGGACTTGATGGGTTGGTTTGTGCTCTGACATGCACTGTTAATTTTGAAGCCTTGTATAGACAGATGTGTGCCTTTCCAAATCATGTTCAATCAACTGAATTTACCACTGGTGGACTCCAATCAAGTTGTAGAAAGGCCTCAAGGATTATCAGTGGAAACAGGATGCACCTGAGCTCAATTTTGAGTGTCATGGCAAAGGCTGTGAATACTTATGTATGTAGCACTACCCCCGCAGGAGCCGCTTAAGTATGTTTGTTGCGTACTCTGCCTCTCAACCCCAATAACAGTCTTTGCTCCTCTTGGCACACCTGGTAACAGTGTAAGTGCAATGACCAATGATAAACATACACGTTATGATAAAATAGAAATTGTTTTTACTGCAATATTTTTGTGGAACAGTAACAGTATATATATTCAAGTAATCAACTGGAGAGCAATAACTGAGATTAAGCACAATATAGCTCAATACTATATTCAGGCTGCTTTCAGGGGATTCCAAACCCAAGAATACCCCCAAAAGCAGAGGCACACTTATATGGCAAATAAATCACTATATGACACTTTATATCGAATTGGCTACTTCTACTCACATGTGGCTCCAGGCAGGAGGATAGCAGACGACTGACCCTCTTTATGTCAGACCTCTCTCTTCTGTCTCCTGACACCAAAGGCCCAACTACAAACGCTGTATTCAAATCAACATTCAATGGATCAAGCCCCAAGGTAAACTGTCCCGCACACCCACTGCATATACATGGCCCTGAGTATGTGTGTGGGGGCACATATGGCGCTAGTAACTTCAGTCTCTTTGAAGAAGGATGAGGCTTTGTATCTTCAGCTAGCCACTCTTGTTGATGCACTTAAACTCCTGAATAGCAGGACCAAACAGTACAACTTGCCCAGATTATCAAGTAAAGAATGCAGGATCTTCCTCAGGAAGGTGAAAGGACAATGGTGTTTGTATACAGGGTCTCTGTATCTGAACGGTCCTGCGGCACTACAGGTGTCCGCAAGGTGATTAAGAGCTATGATGTCTGTATACAGTGATCATACAGCTCTATCTGTGTGTAGTGTCCTTTTTTCCTTCAAATGGGCAAAAACTCTCTGGGTAAAGACCCAAACGAACGAACGTCCTGGAAAAGGCAAGCTTTTCTAGTGACCCGACTGGTCAGCTCACACTGGAACACTTCACACCGTTGGTGCATGTGCATCTGGATATGCACCTGGGATCCCCCTCTCTCAGACTGGATGTCCCGACTGGCTGTGGATGCCTAAAATCACACGGTGGACTGACCTGGGAGGCAGCACCTCTCCCCTAGGTCTATTCTCTTACTCTGCCTTATGTAGTCTGAGAAAATCCGCTCAGATTAGCAAGATGGAGTCTCTAGTTCCTTTGCCCCCAGAGCAGGCTGGAAGTTGTAGTTTTAGCACAGTGCAATCTCAATGTGAAACTTCCTGGAGTCCTGGAACTACAATTCCCTGTATGCTTTGCTTCCTGGTGTTCACTCTGCTGGCAGGATGTGATGACACTAGAAGGAAACCATTTCACTGCAGCAATGTTGCAGTGTGTCTTCTGATATTGCAGGTAAGATAGCTGGCTCCAGGCTACATGTACATGTGATTTTTAATTTTCTTTTTTTGTAGCTTGTAGCATCAGTCTCAAAAAGACGTGAGGCTGTAATTGGTGCCAAAGGGGCTTCAACAAAGTATTGAGCAAAGGCTTTGAATACTTATGTACATGTGATTTTTTTTCATTTTTAATAAATTTACAAATATTTCAAACAAACTTATTTCACATTGTCATTATAGGGTATTGTTTGTAGAAAAATATTGAATTCAATTTTGGAATAAGGCTGTAACATAACAAAATGTGGAAAATGTGGAAAAAGTGAAGCACTGTGAACACTTTCCGGATGTACTGTATAAATTACCAAGGAGATGATGTTGATGCATACATTACTCCAGTGATTGCATTATTGCCTAGTAGGTGGATGCATTCTAACGTTGCTGAAAATGTCCAGTTTGTTTTTGTGTTGTATAAGGGGAGATACGTGCCTTCACTTCCTATCTTCACAACCTTTAGAATTTTTATTTTCTGTAAGGAAGAATCTAGTTACATAGGTATCACAAATTGAGTCAGTTTTTTTCTCAGGCAATGTAAAGGTGCCCATCTGTAATCTGCTGCCACTGTCCTATGAAGTATTTCAATGAAAAAGACCAAAAGTTTCCACTTTCCATCTTTCTGTCCTAATTAATTCCATCTAACTTTCCATTCATCCCAATATGATACATGAATGACACAGGGGATTTTGTATGAAACGCTAGTCATGCAAGAAGTAGGAAAAGTAACTTTAGGTAATACTATATGCACTGTGGTGACTCCACTAGCTTTATGGGAAGAGATCATAAAAGGGTCAGGCACTGAAATTTGGTTTTATGTGGTCTGTCAGTGACTCAGTGTCTGTTTTATTGGAAAGCGGTGTAACTTTTCCCTTGAAAAATTTTGTATGGCAAGTACCTTAGTTTTTTTTTTTTTTATTACAAGTCATAGGCAGTATATTTTCCAGTGTGTTTTAAAGGATACGTTCACCTTTTTGTAAAATGTTACACCCATATTCAGGGTGTAACATGTTACAGATGCAGCGGTCCCCGCTTCCCCGTTCTGACAGCTAGCAGGGGATCTTCTCCACCCCCCCCGCTAGCTGTCATACTCCAACAAATGTGGCCATGCGGGGCTCCGCCTTCCCAGCCACATCATCCATTCACAGTGTTCTGTGAATGTAAAAACGACAAGGTCCAACAGCCTTTTGCGTCTGTCCGCTTGTAGTTCTCAAGGAACTACCACGGCGCTGTTAAGTGCTGTGGTAGTTCATTCATGCTTCCTGTCACAGTGTAACTTCCTGGCCATATTAGAGGTATGGCCTACCAGATATAGACAGTCTGCAGGACCATGACATTACACTCATGATCTGCTGATCGTGGGTGCAATGCTGTACAGGTCCATTACAAAAAAATTATGTATATTTTTTTCACATGCAAAAATTGTGCATTTATTATTTGTTTTGTAAAGGTTAACTTATCCATTAAAAAAAATAAAATAAAAAAAATAAAAAAAAAAACTGTTTTGATTTCTTGTAAATAGGTCTATATGATCACAGAAAATGTAAGATGCATTTGGGAGCAATTGGGTTAAAACCTTTTGTCTTTTATTAGAGAGACAGTGGCAGATGCAAAATGGCTTTTTATGGAATAAAAGCCACAGTCTAGCCTGTCGTGGTCTCCCTGTTATCTCTGAGCGGGCAGTTGTTGTTGTGATCTGAATTACGATTGCTGACATTTGTAAGCTTGTTATTTCTCTCTTGACTCCACAGTTAGTCATCAATGCTGCTCTGGGTTTTGACACCTTTGTGGTGATGAGACATGGCCTGAAGAAGGGGACACAGGAGGAAGATGGTGATTCACACCCTGATATACCTGGCTCTTCTGATTTCCTGGGGTCTTCTCTGTTCTCTAACATACCCGGATACAAACTTGGCTGCTATTTCTGTAATGATGTGGTGGCTCCAGGGGATGTAAGTATTATATTTAAATCACTGTTTTTATTTTTATTTTAAAAACTCTGCAGGTAGAAAAAAAAGATATCTAATAGTAAAGTATTTCTACACTTTGGTCCTCAGGGGCTGTGAAGTATGTATACTTAATCAGATTGTCCTAGTTCAAGGACTTGTCTACCCAAAAGTGATACTTTAGTTATCTACATGCATAGATTTTTATTTTTAAAATCAGCCTGAATGGATGGATGAATCTTCCACCGTGGCTACGCTGGTTGTCAGAATACTGAATCAGTGCCTGCATCTAATTGGAAGCAGACACTGTTCAGCCGATAATTTTCCACCCAGCTCTTTGTTTTTCAATTAATGGATTTTAGGTAGGAGTGTGACAACAGGACCAGCCACATTGCCACTCGGTTCATATAAAGCAAATACCCTTGCACACATCTACAGTGCCTTAAAGGAGTATTCTTACCCCTTGAAAATTTCCACATTTTGTCATGTCACCATCAAAAACGTAAATGTATTTTAATGGGATTTTATGTGATAGACCAACGCAAAGTGGCACATAATTGTGAAGTGGAAGGAAAATGATAAATGGTTTCCAAACTTTTTTTACAAATATCTGAAAAGTGTGGCGTGCATTTGTAATCAGCCCCCCCTGAATCAATACTTTGTAGAACCACCTTTTGCTGCAATTAAAGCCACAAGTCTTTTTGAGTATGTCTCTACCAGCTTTGCACATCTAGAGTGAAATTTTTTCCCATTCTTCATTGCAAAATAGCTCAAGCTCTGTCAGATTGGATGGAGAGCGTCCGTGAACAACAATTTTCATGTCTTGCCACAGATTCTCAATTGGATTTAGGTCTGGACTTTGACTAGGCCATTCTAACACATACCAGGAGTCTCAAACTGGCGGCCCTCCAGTTGTTGCGAAACTCTGCCTGTGGGAGACATGCTTGTAACTGTCAGCCTTGCAATGCGTCGTTTCACAACAGCTTGAGGGCTGCCAGTTTGAGACCCCTGATCTAAACCATTCCATTGTAGCTCTGGTTGTATGTTTAGGGTCATTGTCCTGCTGGAAGGTGAACCTCTGCCGCAGTCTCAAGTCTTTTGCAGGCTCTACAGGTTTTCTTCTAAGATTGCCCTGTATTTGGCTCCATCCATCTTCCCATTAACTCTGACCAGCTTCCCTGTCCCTGATGAAGAAAAGCATCCCCACAACATGATGCTGCCACCACCATGTTTCACGGTGGAGATGGTGTGTTCAGGGTGATGTGAAGTGTTAGTTTTTCACCACACTAGCATTTTGCTTTTAGGCTAAAAAGTAAAATTTTGGTCTCATCTGATCAGAGCACCTTCTTCCACATGTTTGCTGTGTCCCTCACATAGCTTCTCGCAAACTGCAAATGGGACGTAGCTTGAATAGCAATTGGCGACAATGTAGTATCTGTCACCTCATCACTATTGAATGTGAAACAAAGCAACAGAGTGTTTTTATGGGATTATAGCGGTGCCCAAATCAGAAAAAAAAACATACTTTATATAAAACCAAGAAAGTTTATTCATGTAGGATTAAAAAGAAACTATTGGTTTTGTATAAAGTGTGTTTTTCTCTGATTTTGGGTACCGCTATATACCCATAAAAACACCCTGTTGCTTAATTTTCATTTGCAAATAGGACTTCTTATGGCTTTCTTTTAACAATGGCTTTCTTCTTGTCACTCTTCCATAAAGGTCAGATTTGTGGAGTGCACGACTAATAGTTGTCCTGTGGACAGATTCTCCCACCTGAGCTGCGGATCTCTGCAGCTCCTCCAGAGTTACAGTTTTGACGGTTTAGGTCAATAGCCATGTCCTGATAGGTTTTCAGTTGTGCTGTACTCTTTCCATTTTTGGATGCTGGCTTGAACAGTGCACCGTGAGATGTTCAAAGCTTGGGATATTTTTTTCTAATCTAACCCTGCTTTAAACTTCTCCACAACTTATCCCTGACCTGTCCTTCCTTGGCCTTCATGATGCTGTTGGTTCACTAAGATTCTAAGGGCTTCACAGAACAGCTGTATTTATACTGAGATTAAATTACACACAGGTGGACTCTATTTACTAATTAGGTAAATTCTGAGGGCAATTTGTTCCACTAGATTTTACTTAGTGGTAGTGGAGTAAAGGGGACTGAATACAAATGCATGCCACACTTTTCAGATATCTATTTGTAAAAAGAAAATGAAAACCATTTATCATTTTCCTTCCACTTCACAATTATGTGCCACTTTGTGTTGGTCTATCACATAAAATCTATTTATGTTTTTGTTGTAACATGACAAAATGTGGCAAATTTCAAGGGGTGTGAATACTTTTTCAAGGCACTGTATGTGAAAAAAAACATACAATATAAAGAACAAGTGTTTCTGCCAAGATCTATGAGGGCTCCACTCTCTGATTGTTACAAAATCACAACCTAGAGTGATCCAGTGCTGTACTTTTTATATAAGAAAACTCATAAACCAAAAAAATGCAGCAAACATTCAATTCTCTGTTTCTAATATACAGTCAATAAATATATACAAAATGGCAAACGGTCCCTTTGATGTGCTCTTTTTATAACTCCACTTGAAAGTGCTTTGAGCAATAAATAAAATATAGAAATATCAAAAAAGGTCCACGTGCTGTTCTTCAGTTATACTCCATTTGAAAGTACTCGATCCTTTGTGCTGCACACACATCATATGTGACCTATTCCACCACCATTAACCGCTCGCCTCCCTCTTTGAACTATAGACAATTGGTCATATGCACTTGTCCCTTTTAAGGGTGCTTCATGGATGCGGTCACGACTCTCCAGAATCTCACCCAACTCAGTTGTCACCGTATACATCAATCTAATATACCACCAATGGTAACTCAGACGTAAAACCTACAGATCATCATGGTGTAATCAATTTAATATAACCAAGTTTATTAAAACTCTAAATTAAATTAATTCACACTTTAGAGTGCACTGCTAGCTGGTGCACTACAGACAAACAGCATATATGTAATAAATCAATCCACCATGTGGGGAATCACCCTTGTAGGCTGCAGCTTGTGGGTAAATCACTCTATTACTGTCCCCTTAAGATGCAAACTTCCGTGTCGTGTATATTACATATAACCAAAGGTCAGTTTTTAGTGGGTGGAAGCAAGATCTAGGAGGTATTAATATGTATTAGATAAGCACCTGAATGACCACAACATACAAGGCTATACAATGTAATAACATAAAATAACACACATAGGTTGGACTTTTTTCGACATCGCCTACTATGTAACTATATACCACATGGAAACTAGTGGTGATTTATCGCTTCAGTATCTTCCAAGAAGTGATTTATCAGTTTTGGGTGAACTGGGCCATTCAAACCCCATGGCTGCTAGCATTATTTTTCAATAGCCTCTAAATCTGAACTTGTGAAAATGCCGCTTAACCACGATTGGAGCATGAGGGGGAGGTTGCTTATGTGACAAGGGAGAATACAGAAGGATGTGAAATAAACTTTGGCTAAATTTAACTAAAAACAATTGTTTATGGTTCAATACATTTTTGAGTTATCAAAATGATGTTACAGTTGTTTAAAAGGGCAGCAAATTATGTACTGGAGGTACAGAATTGTATTACAAAAATGTACAAATTTGAGCTTTTTTCTTATTTTTTTTTTTTCTTTTTCGTTTTTAGAATTCACAGTAATTGATAGTTAAAAAAATTTCGGTAGAGATTGGCTGTACAATTATTTAGAGTAGATCTATCACAATCCCTACAATTTCATATAATTCTTAACATGTTAATGTAATTTCAACAGGCCTTTGTTAAATAATTATCACTTTTTTATATTATTGAGCTTCCCATTTGACAAAGTACATGTAATACTTTGTCCCATTTCCCTTGGTGCCCTTTAAGGGGGGGTCGGACAGGCCACCCCCAGTTGGAGCACAGCCACCCAACACTGCAGCTAGCAAGGAGATGGCTGCTTTCGTTTGTTGCGCCTATCTCCATCTCCAAGCATTTCCTGGGGTAAGTGCTGGCAAGAGGAATGCATAGGGAGGTAAGTGCCAGCCCTCTGTCCCTTTGTATTCCCCTTGCCAGTGCTTCCCTCAGACAACTGCTGCAAGCCTGGGACAGGCCCAATAAAGCAAAATGTCATGTAGGTTATGGTTTGCTGCATTGAACTAAATATTGCAGGTCTGATTTTTAGTGCATTGGCAGTCTATGGCAAATGAATTGGC
This sequence comes from Lithobates sylvaticus, assembly GCA_028564925.1. NCBI lineage: Eukaryota > Metazoa > Chordata > Amphibia > Anura > Ranidae > Lithobates > Lithobates sylvaticus. The sequence continues at coordinate 66,474,525 of CM053032.1, read as the reverse complement.
CACCTTAATGGAACACACATTAGCTCATGACAATAACACATTCTAACGTATATGTTTGTTAGTGTATCTCAACAGTGCATTGGCCAGAGCATTGACATGCAGCTGCCACTAGAATATGTACATGTACACATGAAGTTGCTGAGTTCCAGGAAAGTTAACCACTATGCCTCTCTGAAAACTGTGTAGAAAGCACATTTGTACCATTTACTTCAATGCGGCAGTAGAATTCAATGGGGTAGCCAATTGCAGGGACTAATTCCATACCTGTAATAGTAGGGACCAGGAGTAGAGATTACAAGCGCTGGAAGTTTTGGGCCAACTTTACCATGGCACAGCCTAAACAGTTTACAGAGAATCTTAACTCTTAAAGGACAGAACAAGTTTAATTAACACCCAATGTCCTTTCTAATTTTATTTCCAACAGATCACTTTTATGAAAACTGTGATTTAAACTGAGCTTTAAACTTTAAATTGGTTGTAAAAGGCTATTTTCTTTTTTTAAATGTTTACTTGCCTTCTCTGTGCAATGGTATTGCACAGAGTGGTTCCTTACCTCCTCTTCTGGGGTCCCCTATCGGCGCTCACTGCTCCTCACCTTTTGCGTGTGTGACCATAGCAAGCCACTTGCTATGGTGGTACACATGCGGGCGCACTCCCAACCTGGTCTGTGTGGTTACATAGACACATACAGCGCAGCTCTACCATGCCCTGCACAACCTCCTAAAAGGATTTGACTGACAGTAGCAGGAGCCATAATCTCCCTCCGCTCCTAGTCTGTCCTGTGAGAGGAGGAACAAAGACCAGCGCTGGTGCAGACAGGCACATCGCTGGATTGAGAGAGGGCTCTGTTAAGTATTGAGAGGGTGTGAGTAAGGAATAGGTAGTGGGACATTTTTTACCTTAATGCAGAGAATGCATTAAAGTGAATTTTTTTTTGACTTTGACCACTTTTTGGTTTTTATTATCATAATCTAGTAGTGATGGTGATCCTGGAGATCCCCTGAGATAGTGGCTGCAGAGACACAATACAGGTCAGGTTGTTTCAGCAGTTTTGTCCCATCATTTTAACAGAATAGTTATACAAATGTATAATTAAATACTGCCAGTACTCCGGAGGCGATATAATTGGGACTGATAATCCTCATTTTGAGTTCCATACATCAAAGGTGTATGGAGCTGTGGAAATGGTGATGGCAGATTGTGGCTACCAACACCTAATCATTTATTTTGGCGCCCCCTTTTTTTTTTTTTACCTTTTTAGATGTTTCCCTTCACTAACATTAAATCCTCCATCACTCTGTCATAAGAGTGTGTTGGTGGATTGTTTTCTAGAAAATATGCTGAATTCAGTGTCCTAGTATAACCTCTTCCCTGCTGGTGAGGGATATTGTGCAGTGTTAAAAGTATCTATTTACAAAGCTTTTTTCGATAGAGAACATATAAACCCTGTGTGACAACCAAACAAAGCTTGGCACTCAACACAAACACATAGTCTCTGTGAAAATGTGAAAGCATCAAAAAAAAAAAAAAAAGTCTTGAAATAATAAACCCTAACGTCCCCAACACCATGTGAGTCCGTTTTTACATACTCCCTTTTTATATAAATCTGCAGATCTCCACCACATATAAATTGCTTACTCGCCAACTAGCCAGCGACCTGTAAATTAATAAAGGTCAACATGCACTTTAAAATATGTCCACCAAGACAGTAAGGTGGATCCTGATGGTTACTCTCCATGATCCCTCCAGGAACACTCGCACCCGGATAATCACAACATGCCAAAGGAGATACTCATAGTGCAGTATTTTTATTAAAACAAATTTTTATTAAAACGGATAAAATATGCACACTCGCTTGTATAAGTGCCCAAATATGGCACCAATGGAAACAGCCTGTATATGTCTGCCCCGCCACTCCACTAGCAGGAGACTGGTGTGCGTTCCCTAGACCTGAAGTTTGGCCGGACATGACATCAGACAGAACCGTAAGCAACACTGTACATGGAGCATCATCTAGTTTTGCTATTCAGTGCCCTCAGGAAGAGGGGGCTTCCTGAGGATGCTGTATAGCGAAACTAGTCAATGCCATTAAGAATGAGTCGTCTCTACAGAGCAGTGTGATTTGGCTGCAGGTGGTTGTGGGGACAGCTGTGGTTCCATACCCCCAACCAAACGCTCAAGTGTGAACCTAGCCTTAACCTTCTGGGAATGTTATTCCACTAAGGCTAGGTTCACACTTGACCGCACCCCCGCAGCCAAATCGATCTGCTCTGTGGATACGCATGGAGCTGCCATTCATTCTTAATGGCATCTCAACCAGCAGTGTGTTTTGTGGGTACCACAGGCAAATCACATGGTGCAAAAGATCCATGTGATTTCCTGTGGCTGTGTTTTTAAAAATGTGAAAACACAGGTGTGAACCTGGGGTAATGGAAGACTTTCACTCAACTTCATTGGCCAACTTTTAAAGGCTAAGCACACATTAACCATCTCAATACCAGAATGTTTCTTCATTTCCAAAAATGTTTAGCAAAACAGATCACCTGGGTATCTGGTTGGGGGTAAATGTCAAAGAAAAAAAAAAGTGGGTGCACAAGCCTTGTACATAAACTCAAAAATATTTTATTGATAAAAATACTCAGAAAGTCCATGTGGCCACAGACATGTAGTAATTCTAAATTACAAAGCCTTGTCCACTCCAGGACCTGAATGCCGAAACTAAGCCCTCCCGCACAAACATGTCATATCTGTAGGCCGCTTCCATCTTCACCCATCTTGCTTCGTGGTTCGCAGACTCCGGCTCTGTGACTGGCCTGCTTGTCACTGCACAGGCCTCTGTAAAAACGGCATGGGTGGCCGCTCCTTCAGAGCACATGCGCCAGTGATGTCACTGGCTGCATGTACAGTAAATGCATGTACAGTAAATATATACATACACATATACATTTATACTACCTATAGGTAATCCTTATATGCTTGCCTATCAGTAAAAGTCATGCATGGAAGTTAACTTCCACTTTAAGAGCCTCTCTATCTGTCTAAAAAAAATGCTTGACTCCACTATTGCATGACCAAGAAATTGTCAAACAATCACAGTACTGAAAACTTAAAAATGGCCTGGTATCGGAGGGGGATATTGAGGTGTTTAAGAACAATGGTTGAAGGTGACAGAAGCTGGACATTACACCCCTGATCCACTGCTTTCCAGGCTCCTGCAGGAAAAAATAATAAATGCAATTTTTTTTCCTGCAAAAATGTTTATTTCTTTTTCATACATCATGGGACACAGAGTTAGGCTAATATTCATTACCTGCTGGATTATACTTCATCTTCAGGTGAATGGACATTGGTAGACCAAAGGTCTTTTAGACAAGAAGTGATCCCCTATATAACCCCTCCCATATAGGAAGTACTTCCGTTTTTTTACCAGTGTCTGCAAGGTGGATGGCACGGTTGTTGGAGCTCTCTGAGCTCCAGATCTCTAATACCACAAACGGTTCTTAAATGAATCAACGGTTTGACCGATCGGATCCATTTGACACAGGCTTTATATGCTTGGATAAATGGTACCTGAGCCTCGCAAAGACTACTCAAGATCCTGCAAGGTTTTGCCTGTAATGTGGCCTCCAGGCGCTTTACCCTGCGAAGTGGAATCCTGAACATTACAGTGCTAAGGCATTCCTGCAGGGTGCTGTATACGTCCAAGGGAGTGGACCCTAAACATGAAAAGGGTACCCAGTCCTTGAAGGTCCTCAAGTGACAGGTGAAGGGTGAAGATTGGGCTCTTAGTTTCTAAGTGGCCCTGCGCCTGGATGAGTAAGTGAAACCCCTTTATTATTATTGTGGGGTGTCCCAGTGATTGTAACAATCAGTCAAGCTAGCTAGAGGCTGGACACCTGTGTGCGGTGACCATACGGGGGAGTTTTTGGGCTAGCTGTGGGAGTTTTCAAAGTTTACCTTTTTTGCTTGTGTCTGGCTGTTTTTTACCTGTATGATTGCGCACAACGGTGCACCATTTCACCTTGCATCACCATGGCGCATGTGTGTTTGCAAAAGCGCCGCTGGGCTCAGCTGTTTGGTGGCCATTGCGCAGACGGCTTTGCCACACGTAGCCGTAGCCTTTGTGTGCATGAAGATTTGAATCATACGACCACGCCGTTTGCGGGGACACGCATGCGCAGAACGTTCCAGCGCACAGCCAGCTTATTTAAGCTGTGTATCTCATGCCATGCTTCCAGAAGGCAGCTGTGGGACACGGAGCAGGCTCTGAACCAGGCACATGCAGCAGTTAATTTCTCCTTACCCGGGTCACGAGTCACCAGGTTTTGCTTGGCAGGCTAAAGATGCTTAGCAGGATTGTTGCATTGGGGCTTGGTGAGCCCTATTAAAGGGTCTCCCTCCTGAGGTGTGTTAAAACTACACCCAGGTACTCCTTTTTTTTGGCTAGTAAATGTCTTTAAAAAAGAGGAGCGGGACTAACACTACAGGGAAGGGCACATCTATGTCATCAGTAGTTTCTGATAAACCTAGTCGTATACCTAGTGTTGTATCCCCTGAAGGACCAGAGGCTTCCGGGCAATCTGAGCTGCTGCGCCTATCTGGGATTGTGCCTACAGTCAACGCTGCTGCTTCACCCTTTATTACTAAGGAGGAACTGTCCTCGGCCTTAGCCGGGTTAGAACACAGGATTGCTGGCATCATTGCCTCCATCCCACAGGGTGGCAAGAAGCGTGACAGATCCCCCTCCCCAAAGCCTCCTAGACTGGAGCAGGGATGGGTTGAGGATGGGGAAGAGCTTAAAGCTCAGGATTCTGTGGATTGCCTGGCGGATGAGTCTGTTTCCGAGCAATCTGGACAAGATATCCAGTTGGTGTCCTCCTCTCAATCAGAGGCTTTTGATCCTGACTCTTACCGAAATGGTTCGTTCTGCCTTTAAGTTGCAGAGATTTACTGAGCCTCCCTGGTCCTCTTTGTGATCCCTGAAGCCTCTTCAGGCCACACAGGCTTTCCCCTTACACCCTCTGTTGGAACAGGCAGTGTATGCTGATTGGGAACATCCTGACAGGATTTTTGTTCCTCCTAAGTGTTTTTTTCCTTTTATATCCCATGGATGAAAAGTTCGTTAAGAAGTGGAGCCTGCCAGCCGTAGATGCTGCAGTCTCTTACGTAAACAAGAACTTGACTTGACCAGTAGATAACCCACAGGGCTTGAAAGACCCCGTTGACAAGAAATTGGAGTCCTTATTAAAGGCTTCCTTTTCTTTGGCCGGTTCAGCTATTCAGCTAGCTGTTGCAGCAATTGGTATCTGCCAGTCCGTAAAGGATCAGGTCAGATGGCCTGACAGGCCTAACCAGGGGAGGATGATCTGCCTAAAAATAAGGCAGATATTCCGCGAACGCTGTGTTTTGCTTTTGACGCTTTAAAGGATTCAATACAGCAGGTTTCTCGTTTTGGCTTGTCAGCCGAGCTTTCTTGTAAGAAGTTATTGACAGGTTTCCCCTTTCAGGGGGAATGTTTATTTGGTGATTGTGACGGACCCCATACTCAAGATGTCCGCCGTAAATGCTTCCTCTGTCCGGTACCACACAATCCAAGACCCCTTAGCTCACCCAGTCACCAGACAACACCAGTGTAGGGTACATCAGGAATGAATCTTTATTTGACATGTCACACAATTTTATACAGCCAGATGACTCACACCTAACTTAATTAGCATGAGCTAATTATCTTAATCATTGACCCACACAGGTGTTCACAAAGGTCCTAGCACCAGTACTGGGTCTTTTAAAGTGGGGTTGCACACAAAAAAAATATATATCATTAATATTCCTAATTACTCACCTCTAAATGGCTGTTGCTAGGGGTCCCTTGTAGTCTGCTTCCGTCAGTGCCTGGGCTGGTGACCTAATTTCCCCTCGGCGCAGGAAGGACTCAGCTCTGCCCCCTCCCTCCTGTCAATTATCTGGGACACGTGACAGGTCCCAGATGACTGCGCGGCCAATCACGGCGCG